>CM040428.1:137896251-138444753 GCA_022702705.1 Papilionanthe hookeriana x Papilionanthe teres
GCTGTCGGGTTCCCTTCTCATGAGTCCCCTTTACTGCAGTGGCGCTTTCTTCAGATTCAAGTCTCCTGATGAGACTTTCCTTCTCAGGCTGTTGTTTCAATCTTAGTTATCCAGTAGAGGGACGCCATACCATCCTTCTAGCAGCAGAAGGTCTAGGACCGGATGGTCCGTCACCAAATGCTCGGAAGGTGGTATCCTCCCTAATCTGTAACCCTGAAACAACGATAGGCGGACTAGCCTTCATCCTTTTATTTGGCATTTCTGTAACGATGGCAGGTTCTACTCGTGGCCCAAGACGATATTTGACTGGCACCCGCCCTATCCTTCTTAGAATCTCTGATACGGGGCATTTCTCTTTCTTTGCTAGCTTCTCGATCACAGTCTGTAGTCGGGCAAATGGCGTGATCCTAGCCCTTTTCTTTCTGCTGTCGTCATAGTATGCCGGTCGAGGTAATGTAGAAACAATCCTACGGACATTTTCCTCGTCAGCTGCGGCGGAAAGGGGAAGGAATCTACTTCCTTCCAAAAAAGGTATATCTTCAGGCAATGGTATGTATTCAGGTAGTGGTGTGTACTCAGGGATTTATGGGATTTCCTCCAGGAAAGCAACTTCGGCAGCCCTGGCCTTCCTGGCAATCTTCCTACTTCTGTTCCTTCTTTGGGTCCGTGTTAGTGATGGAATTCTCGAGCTCGGACCCGATTTCAAAAACGAAGGTCTCACAGAAAGTCCGTACCCTCCACGGTAACGAGTTCACCATAGTTCCGGATTTCCTTCTCCTTTAATCCGGCGAAAGCCGGGGTAGGTGCAGAGACAACTAGACCAATGGGGGTAGCAAGAACAGTCCTCCTGCGGACAGCAGTGCTCCTCTCAGTTGGAATCTTTTGCAGGGGCGGAAACTCTTGAGTTGACCTAAGGTTGAACTCGATCAACGGCTTCTCAGCTTCAGATACTTTGTTTGTCAATGCGAAAAGGGAAACGTCGGTGATCTTGACATTTGTGTTCTCGAATCCTTGTCCAAACCGGATGATCCCATTGTCGGGCAGCTCATCCTTGTAAACAAGTGAAGTCGAGTCCATTGGTGAAGGAGAAAATCAGCTTTGGAGCTTCCATTTCGCAGGGTAGATTCGATTGTTAGTCCCAAGTTATGCTTCTTCTCATCAGACGAAAAGAAAGGAATCGAAAAGAGTCCGAACACATTCTTGTTCATGTATTTATAAGAAGGAGTTATTTGTTAAAAGAGTCATTTATTAGAGGGTTTGTTTATTTAGAACGGAATGTTCAAAGGTGTAGAGAAGGTGAGGAATCCGATTCAGAGTTGGAAAGGAAAAGAAAGTCTTATGCAAGACTTCTCGACTCGAAGGATTACTCCTAAACTAACACCTATCGGGGTCCACCCCACCTCGTAAATGAGTTAAAAGGATCTCGAAACCTCTCTCGTTTAGGGGTGTCTAAACAGTGGCTCCTAAATCCGAGAGAATGTTGGTTATACTTGTTCAAGGTAGAAATGAACATAGTACCCCAACGGAAAGAAGGGTAGTTTGATCCATTAAGGACATGGATGCACTACCGATTTTTGAAAGTAGAATTATCTGATTATAATGGAGAGAGGAATTGTCCCCAGCGGAGTCGCCAGAAATTATCGGCACTATTTTTTATTATTTTTGGGTTCGGTTTGGGTTTAGGTCAAAATTGGGCTTTTTAGCTTTGGGTTGAATTTGAGTGGGGTTTGGGTCTAAATTTTGGGCAAATCATGTTAGTGTTTTGTTTGTAGGGATGTTAAGGAAGTTTAGAAAAGATTTGGGGTTAATTGGACTTGAATTGGGTGAGTTTGGGTTAGGTTTGGGTCATGGGTCCAAATTGGGCTTTAAGGCCAAAAGTGAAATTGATTCAAATGTCAATCAAATTGGACTTGGATTTGGTCTAGATTGGTATTGGGAATGTTGAATTGAAGTTTAGAATTGAATTGGACCAGAATTTGGGTCAATTGGGTAGGCTTGGTTTGACATTAGGTTCACTTAGGGTTAAAATGGGTCAAATTGGGGGTTTTGACAAAAGTGGGGCAAATTGACAAAATTGGCTCATGATGTAGTTGAACAAAATGAAATTGGGAATATTTGGGATTTTCTGGAATTTTCTGGGAATTTTTGGATTTTTGGGTCAAGGGGGGTATTTTGGGTATTTGGAGGGTATTGGGAGGTATTTTTGGAATTCTTGGTATTTTGGGTATGGATGATCAATTTGGGTGATGTGGAAATGTTTAAGGTTAATTTTGGGGAATTTTGGGTGATTTGGAAATTTTGGAGGATTTCAAGGGTTTTGGGTAGGCTAAGCGGGTGTAGGGTCCCGGGGTCAAAAATTGAAAATTTGGAAAAATGAAGATTGGGTGAATATAAATGGAATGAAATCATTTTGGTTGGGCCATGAAGCCATATCAAGCCCACATGAGCCATGAAGGGACTCATTTGAGGCATTCAATATGTTGTTCCTAACCCTCTTAGCCAAGGGCTCAGGGGTTAAGGACCATCCATGTGAATCACCTACATGAGTCAGGAGGTCAAGTTAGGTATAGGTGTGTGATTGTGTAGTGTATAAATGTAATGTGTGTGTAAGTCAGCCCTTCACTGCACCAGTGCCACCTGTAGGCGGTCCTAAGGCCAAAGAGTCCTATAGGAACTCATCCTTTAAACTTCCACATTTGATTTCAACTTTCTAGGTGATTAGGGGTTTATAGTCGAGCTTCGTAGAGTCTGCAGGGAGTTAAGAAGTGGTTTGGGTTTCTAAGTGGTGGGTCCCAACTCTAGTCCTCTAAGATAGTCAAAGGAAAAGCCTAAGGCTAGATTCTAAGTACTAAAAAGAAGAAGAGAAGACCTCATCAAAAATGAGGTCAACAGTGTAGTTGACATATCATATTGGTGATATTGGTGATATCACTCCTGATTGCAAGCATCTGATTAACGCTGCCCAAAATGTACTTGTAGTACAAGTTTTGTTTCATATAATTTTTTTAACAATAAATGATATTTAGCTTATTCTGATATGAGGAACTGGGCTACAATGTACTTGTAGTAAAATATTTGTTTCATATATTAAATATGATTCTTACAAATTACAGGTGATAGCCGAAACAATATGGATTAGCGTAATCTTAGGTTGATTGCCAGTGATATTTCTTTGTACATTAAGGGTGCAGCGTAATCTTAGGTTGAAACAGTTGTGGTTATGATTCTTCAACAGGGTTATCACCAGCCTATTGATGGGTTATTGCGTCAATAAGCCAAAGGAGGAAAACATAATAGTCTTTCCATAACATTATAAACACGTAGGCCGACAAAACCAGACAAATATCAGACCAACAAGCCGGAAATTGCACAAAAAATTCATTACAGTAAATAACAATGTAATCCTACTCATAAGAAATACAACTTAGACTACACAAATGATATATAACACTCTGCTCTTAAATTGCATGAGCAAGGATTTCAATTTGTGAAACATATACAAAATATTTTATATTTCCACATAGAAAATCTTAAACAATCCAGCTGATGCAGGTCAGCCACACGATATATGCTGTGGACGAAGGAGCATGTTGATACAAATTTGAGCTTTGCAGAGCAACATGGTCCATTGAAAGGCAAAAGAAGCGTTATTCATGGTGAATGTGTGTGCCTCATATAACTCTCATGCGGCAGGTGTTAAACCGAAAATGGAAAGATGTACTGAAAGAGAAGTTTACGAAGGTTAAGAGCAATACAGAACCTAATTGTTGTATTTGAGAACCAACGCAGACATTTAAGGTGCAATGCCAAGATATTAATGAAATCACAAACACTAAATTAAAACCCCTAAATTCTCTAAAATATGCATTACAGAAGGGGAAACCACCTAACCCTTTTGTAAAACATGTTTTGAACGATTTACGGGTTTCACTTTAGTGCTTGAGATTTCATTAACATTTTGGCATTGCACCTTAAATGTCTACGTTGGTTATCGAATACAACAATCAGGTTTTGTATTTCTCTTAACCTTCATAAACTTTCCTTTCACCTAACATTTCATAAACTCCCCTTTCATCGACATGCTCCTTCGTGCACATCATATATCGAGTGGCTAACCTGCATCAGCTTGATTACATATCAGTAATGGAATGCATCAGTAGTTCAGTGTACGTTGGTTCAAGTGTGAAGTGTTCCTGCGGTAGTGATAAGTAAACGTTAGGCATATGAAATTTACTTATGTACACATCAAAATATATCTGAATTTTGTTTGTATACCTGGCTAGAAAATCTTGCTCTACATACATATTTGCATCGAATGTCGTTTATGCTTCCTGACTCATGAACATGTCTTGCTCCTTTCTTGTATGCAATAGTTGTAGTGAGGGAGAAGTAGTGTTGCACGGAATAATATATTAGAGGCATGTAAAAATATATACCTTTAGCTTTCTTATTTTTCTCCCAATATCATTTCAACCTCGTATTAGGTATTCCTTCTTGCCTCATTTTTACGGGGTCATTCAAATTATATGGCATTATTTATAATTTTTTATTTTTTGTTTTTTATTTGATTGAGGTTCTTTCTCAGCTAATAAGTTGTCAACACCTATAGATAACGTTTTCAATGACTCAAGCATATATTTTTTAGTACATTCATTTTCTTATACTTTATTAACAAGTTGGTACACGAACTTTTGCACATGTGATCGAAATAGAATGTCACTTGAAGATCCGTTAGACATTTGGAAGTCCATCAGAAGTTTACCTTCGAAACTTCTGTAGATGTCTTTCTTTGCTTTCACGAACCATCACAATAAGAAATATTTTTTGGGGATCTTTGTTATATTTACCTATCATTTCAAACCTCTTGCAGCTACAAGTGATCTAGCATTTTGACCTGTCATATTTAACAATCTAGGGTTTGTTCGTCTCCAGATTATCCAAATCATTTACACAGAAATCAACTTCACTTTTAAATGAGAATTCCATAGCTGCTCGACATAGCCCATGCAGTAACTCTTCCTGAAACATGGAGTAGAGCTTGCGTGTGTAAAGTGAGGCAACTTGACTCGTATCAGGCTAGATTTAACTACGGGTGTAATAACAGTTTGAGAACATTTGAAATCTTCATCCTTCTCATTCCTTCTCCATGATTTTATTATATTTTCAAGACGCATAAAGTAATCAGTTAGAGAGCTTGTTGGCTTAGATGCACCATAGCAAATGTTATTTGTCGACTCACTCCTTTGCTTTGATAAAATTCTCATTCCAAATATTTCATTATTAAATGTTGTTGACCACTTGTGCCTTATATTGTACAATTGATCCAACCACGCATTACTGTGTAGGTTTCCTTTATTAGTCATTAAAACCCAGGTCTCTTCAAACTCCTGTTCGGAATCACACTTCGTCATGCATTTATAAAATAAGTTGTTCACCCCTTGTAAGACATAAACAATGGACCATCGAAAGAAATTTTTTGTAGATATGCCACTGACATAACATATGCCTTGTACTTGGAAGGAAATATTCGATGTCATTTAATATCGCTTGATCTTGATTAGTAAATATTGAAATTGGATGCTTACTGATCCATGAAAAAAATACCTATTTTTATGCCTTGATTTTTATCAAATTTTTAAGGATATTATGCTTTAATGAAAGGTATTTTTGTATTTTTAGATGTAGGTGATGAAAGAATGTTCAAAAATAGAAAAGGATGAAAAATGAGCAAAAAGGAGCAAAAAAGGAGCCAAAATGCAAAATTGTCAAAATAATGGATCTGGCGCCTAGGCACCAGAATCCGGCGGCTAAGCGCCAGCTCGATACCAAATCTGTGATGGTTTTTGTAACTACTTTGGGCGGTAATTTTGACGGTTAGAGCGGTTATTGGACCATCAAGAAGATTTGCAGTTATTCCTGGATTATAGAACATGTGATACATTGAATCTAGACGCTTGGAAATGGTTTGGATCGCGAAGAGGTGCGATCCAAAGTGAAGAGGTGCGAAGAATTGGACGCGGAGTCCGGCGCCTAGGGGCCAGATGTCGGCGCCTAGGCGCCAGACACACTTTCTAGAAGATTCATTGAACTTGGACACATTTTGAATAGATGCTTTAGGCAACCCTTGAAGCCAATAAATAGGAGGCCATTTCTACAGAGAAAAATGCCCAACAAGAAGCCCGCCCTAGTCTGCTCCAATCAGAGAGAGAATTAGAGAGATAATTTTAAGGGCCACAATTGTAGTTTACTTTCTTTCATAAATTAGTCAGTTTATTTTATTTAGAGTTTGTATTGAGAGTTTGAAAGATTGATGCTTTTGAAGTCTATTTCGCTATGGAGTCAGAAGGAATCAGAGGTTCAGTTGGAGAAACACTTGAGATAAATATTTGTAATTTGATTTAAAGTTTTGTTTATATGTTTTGTTATTAAAATTCAATGTGTTCTGAGTAGTTACTTTACTTTCTCCTTTCAATTATGAAAAGATAAATAAGATAATATTAAATTTATTGGAGAATTAAAAATTAAATATGTTTAAATATTGTGATGATATTAATATCGGATCTTAATTTACTATTTAAATTGGCAATTTAAATTGTTAAAATCTGTTGAAGAATTTTGAGACCTAGAAGGAGATGAATTCTTAACTAATAGATATCACATGAATCCTTGGGAAGTCGAAGGCCTTGTGCAGGTTATTCAAGGTGAAGTGTAAATAAATACGAAAATATAATTCAATGGGCGTAGAATTGATAAGTTTTTAGAGTGACATACTAAATTCTTGTAATTTGGTTTATAGAGAGGGAACGGGTTTCTAGAGAGGGAATGGGTCACTAGTAGGGCCGACCATAGTCACCCTTGGACATCTAGTAGTGTGAGCCTAGATTAACCCATTCTATTAACAATACATCCAGACCTGATCTATAGATTAGCCAATGTTCTTTATACTATCGAGCGAAGGTAAAGAATATGAATGCTTCTATTTGGCACAATACCATAAATTTATATTCTCCACGAATATTATATTATCTAAAAAGTCTTGGATTAATTGAAAGGAAGAAAGTTGTTTGCTTATTATTATTTACATCGCTCATTATTTTATTATTGCTTTAATTCTGCATTTAGTAAATTAAATATTAAATTTATAACTTTAAAAGAAATACATAAAAATAAAATTAAAATATTTACAAATCTATAAACCTCCTCGTGGGATCGATACTGGGGTCTTTATTTAAAGCCCTATAATACTTGAAACGATAACTATACCTGCGTAGTACATCTAGTGTGTAAAATATTTTCTATAAAATTATATTTATATACACTAGCCGCTATTATTATTTGGGTCAAAGTATTGGCTATAACATATTTTTGAAAGCATAAATTACTGCGTTGTCCGCGGATCGAGGTCAAGTTTTTGGCGCCGTTGCCGGGGGCAAATTTTTTGATTTTAAATATTTATTTTATTTTTATTTTATTTATTTCTTTTACTTTCAAAATACAAAAATATAAAATATAAAAACATTTATAAAAATTAAAAAAATAAAAATAACAAAAATAAAAAAAAGTAAGTAGAGATTTAATTTCTTGCTATTTTATTTTATTTTTTATTTACTTTTTATGCTTAGTTCTGGTTCTGAAGGATTGTTACCTTTAGACTTTGAATTAGAAAGAACTGTTAGAAGAATTAAAAAAGGAAAACAAATTCAAAAATATCAAGAGATGACTAATTTACATAACAATTTACAGAATCCAATTGAAATTAATGAGCAAAATGTTTACAAACCATTAAGGGATTATGCTAACTCTACAGTTGATGAATTTCATAATAGTATTCAAATACCTACTGTAGATGCTAATTCTTTTGAGCTTAAACCATCTATTATTCAAATGGTTCAAAATAATCAATTTGGGGGAACACCAAATGAGGATCCAAATTTACACCTTGTTAGTTTTTTAGAACTTTGTGCTACATTTAAATATAACAATATTTCTGATGATGCTATTAGACTTAGACTCTTTCCTTTCTCTTTAGGAGATAAAGCAAAGATGTGGTTGAACTCATTAGCAACAGGTTCTATTAAAACATGGGCTAAAATGGCACAAAAATTCCTTGCTAAATATTTACCTCCTTCTAAAACAGCTAAATTAAGAAATGACATTACTTCATTTAGTCAATTTGACGGGGAGACAATTTATGAAACTTGGGAAAGATTTAAAGAACTATTAAGAAAGTGTCATAATCATGTTTTTCCTGATTGGTTAATTATTCTAACATTTTATAACGGACTTATTGGATCACTAAAATCAATTATTGATGCTGCTGCTGGAGGTTCTTTAATGGTTAAATCATTTGAAGAAGCTTATACTTTAATTGAAGAAATGGCTAACAATAATTTTCAATGGCCTTCTGAAAGGATTAATCCTAAAAGAATGGCAAGTATTCATGATAACGAAGCATTTTCTATCTTAGCTTCACAAGTAGCTGCAATATCTAAGAAATTAGATAATTTTGCTACCAATGTATCACATAACAACTCTGCTGATATGGAAGATTCTCAAACTATTGAAACTTTACAAGCTATTGCTAGTAAAAATAACCCTTATTCAAATTATTATAATCCTAGATGGAAAAATCACCCTAATTTTAACTGGAATAATTCACAACAACAATGGGGTAATAATCAATCTCATACAACTGGAAATTGGAACAATCAAGTAAAATCAAACTATAAACCTCCTGGATTTAATAATCAATAGAAAAAGTTATCTATAGAAGAATTAATTTTACAACTGAGTAATCAATTACAAAATCAAAACACTGCTATTCGTAATATTGAGAATCAAATGGGGCAAATCGCTAATTTAATTAATTACAGACCTCTAGGAACACTTCCTAGTAATGTTGAAATCAATCCAAAAGAAACTGGAAAAGAACATGAACATGCTAAGGCTGTACAACTTAGAAGTGGAAAGAAATTAAAAGAAAGAATTCGAATGAAATTGAAAATGAGATCGAGGTCGAAGAGATCGAAAAACCTAAAGAAACTCCTTCTCCTAGTAAAGATCAGACTGTTATTCCTATTAATGTGGAAGTTGAAAAACCACCACTACCTTTTCCTCAAAAATTAAAATAGCAGAAGCTTGATCATCAATTTTCTAAGTTCTTTGAAATTTTTAAGAAACTTACTATTAACATACCTTTTGCTGAAGCTTTGGAACAGATGACAACTTATGCAAAATTTATGAAGGATATTTTAAGTAAGAAATGAAAATTTGAAGCTTTTGAAACTGTTGCATTAAGTGAAGAATTGAGTGCAATAATTCAAAATAAATTACCTCAGAAACTTAAAGATCCTGGAAGTTTCACTATACCTTGTGCTATTAGAGAAAAATTTTGTGGAAAAGCTTTATGTGATTTTGGAGCAAGTATTAATCTCATGCCATTTTCTATTTTTCGAAGGTTGAATTTAGGAGAGATTACTCCCACCACTGTAACCCTTCAGTTAGCTGATAGATCTATCACTTATCTTAAAGGAGTTATAGAGGATGTTCTTGTTAAAGTGGATAAATTTATTTTTCCTGTGGATTTCATTGTACTTGATATGGAAGAAGATAAAGAAATACCAATTATTTTAGGGAAACCTTTTCTATCTACTGGACGGGCTATGATTGATGTGCAAAAAGGAGAATAAACTATGAGAGTTAATGATCAAGAGATTAAATTCAATGTCCTTAAATCAATGAAGTACCCTGATAAAAAAAAATGCGATCGAATGGATATTATTAATTATATAATTGAAAAACATTATCAAGAAAAATGTAAAGTCATTTTTGAAGAAAAAATTGAATTATTAACTGACGAAAATGAAGAACTAAAAGAAGAAGAATTATTTAAAGAAACTCATTATATTAAAGATAACTGGGAAATTTTGGACATAACTCAAAATGATATACTTTTTCCTTCGATTGAAAAAGCCCCTGAACTGGAATTAAAAACGTTACATGCACATTTAAAGTATGCTTTTCTTGGAAATTCATTAACTTTACCTGTTATTATTTCTTTTAAACTAAGCTTAGATCAAGAAGAAAAATTAATAGGAGTGTTAAAGAATTATAAGAAAGCTTTTGGTTGGACTATTGTTGATATAAGAGAAATAAGCCCTTCCATCTGTATGCATAGGATTTTAATGGAAGAAGATTTTAAACATACTATTGAACCTCAAAGAAGATTAAATCCTATCATGAAAGAGGTCGTTATGAAAGAAATTTTAAAATGGTTAGATGCTGGAATTATTTACCCTATTTCGGATAGTCAACGGGTGAGTCATATTCATTGTGTTCCGAAGAAAGGAGGAGTAACTGTCATTGTCAATGATAAAAATGAACTAATTCCTACAAGACAAGTTACTGGATTGCGAATTTGCATTGATTATCAGAAATTAAATAACACCACTAGAAAAGATCATTTTCCTTTACCTTTCTTGGATCAAATGCTTGATAAATTAGCTGGACACTCATATTTTTGTTTTCTGGATGGATATTCTGGTTATCATTAATTACCTGTCGCTCCTGAGGACCAAGAGAAAACAACATTTACAAGTCCTTATGTAACATTTGCGTTTAGAAGAATGTCTTTCAGTTTATGTAATGCACCTGCAACTTTTCAAAGATGTATGATGTCAATATTTTGTTATTGATTGACAAAGGAATTGAAATATTTATGGACGATTTTTCAGTTTTTGGAACTTCTTTTGAATCTTGTTTGGAAAATATTTCCAAAGTTTTGAAAAGATGTGAAGAAACAAACTTAGTTCTTAACTGGGAAAAATGTCAATTTATGGTCACAAAAGGCATTGTACTTGGTCATAAAATTTCACAAAAAGGGATGAAAGTTGATCAAGCAAAAGTGACAATTATTGCTGAACTGCAACCACCTACTATTATTACTGATGTGAGAAGTTTTCTAGGACATGCTGGATTTTATAGAAGATATATAAAGGATTTTTCTAAAATTGCTAAACCTCTTAGTTATTTATTGGAAAAAGAAGCTAAATTTGAATTTAATGAAGATTGTGTTAATGCTTTCAATATTTTAAAAGAAAAATTAATAAATGCACCTATTATTATTGCACCTAATTGGAATAAATCTTTTGAATTAATGTGCGATGCAAGTGATTTTGCAATTAGAGCTGTATTGGGACAAAAATATGAGAAAATTTTCAAAGTTATATATTATGCTAGTAAAATTATTACTGAAACTACTGAGAAAGAGCTTTTAGTTATAGTCTATGCCTTTGATAAATTTAGACCTTATCTTCTTGGTACCAAATGCATAGTTCATACTGATCATTCCGCTATTAAATATTTAATGTCAAAAAAGGATGCTAAACCTAGACTGATAAGATGGGTTTTACTTCTGCAAGAATTTGATTTTCAAATAGTGGATAGAAAAGGAACTGACAACCAAATTGCTGATCATTTATCTAGAATTAAGAATGATATTATTATTGAAGAAAATATAAATGAGAACTTTCCTGATGAACAGTTATATGTTATTCAAGGATGCCAAACACCTTGGTATGCGGATATAGTTAACTATTTAGTTAGCAATATTCTACCTTATGGATTGAATAACAAATATATTAAGAAATTTAAAAATGATGCTAAATCTTATATTTGGGAAGATCCTCATTTACTTAAATTGGGAAGAGATTCTATAATTCGAAGATGTGTACCTTATGAAGAAACTTTTGCTATTATTCAAAAATGTCATGATTCCGAATTTGGAGGACACTTTGGAGTAGATAAAACTGCATTTAAAATTTTAAATTCAGGATTTTATTGGCCTACCTTGTTCAAGGATGTGAGACATTATGTTAAAACATATGTCAAAGGATGAGAAATATATCTAAGAAAGATGAAATGCCTTTAAACTATATATTGGAAGTTGAAATTTTTGATATATAGGGTTTAGACTTTATGGGACCATTTGTCCCATCATCTGGAAAGATTTATATTTTATTAGCAGTTGATTATGTTTCAAAGTGGATTGAAGCTGTAGATTTACCTAACTGTGATTCCAAAAATGTTTCGAAATTTTTAAAGAAAATGATTTTTTCAAGATTTGGAATGCCTAAGGTAATTATCACGGATGGTGGAAGTCATTTCAGAAATATAAGAATTCAATCATTATTGAAAAATTTTGGAATCAAACACAGAATTGCAACTACTTATCACCCACAAACAAGTGGAATGGCTGAAGTATCAAACAGAGAAATTAAAAGATTTTTAGAGAAGACTGTTAATCCTAAAAGAACTGATTGGGTTGATAGACTTGATTCTGCATTATGGGCGTATAGAACAACTTATAAGACACCAATCAAAATGTCACCTTACTGGTTAGTTTATGGTAAATATTGTCACTTACCTGTTGAACTAGAACATAAAGCTTATTGGGCGATAAAAGAGTTTAATTTTTATTTGAATACTGCAGGAGAAAAACGATTATTACAATTAAATGAGATGAATGAAATAAGAAATGAGTCATATGAAAATGCAAAGATTTATAAAGAGAAAATGAAGATATTACATGATAAAAAGATTTCAGGAAAAATATTCGAATGTGGACAAGAAGTATTATTATTAAATACTCGTTTAAGACTTTTTCCTGGAAAATTAAGATCTAAATGGATGGGACCATATATAATTGAGAAAGTATACCATTATGGAGCTGTGGATATTAAAGATCCCAAAATAGGAAAAATATTTAAAGTTAACGGATTAAGACTGAAGCCTTATTTGGGAGAAATAAAAATGATTTATAAAGATGCTTACGAGTTGAGTCTACCTGATTAAAGACATAATTAGGTTGGGCTGACGACGTTAAACCAAGCGCTTTGTGAGAGGCAACCCATAGTTATTTTTGTGTGTTTTTACATTTTTAATGTAAGGTTATGCCTCAGTCTTGACTAACTTTATATAACTGTAGAAAATTGGATGCTAACAAGTCTTAATTGACTTAAGCTAATAATTATCTCGAAGTATATAAAGTTTGGACTTTGGATCACTCCATTTCGTATGTGAGTAAAAAGGAGATCAAGTTAACCTTCATTATGATTGTTTATTATTTGAGATAATTTTTATTATTAAGTCTATATGGATCTTATAATTTACCTATTTTGGAGATCAAAGCTTTGAAATTTGACGTTAGACGAAACAGAGTCGAACATGGTTCCAGCGCCTAAGCGCTAGAGTAGATTGTGTATCGATGGGTCCGGCACCTAGGCTCCAGATTTGGTGCCTAAGCGCCACAGTTACTGAGTCGTGTAAAAACAAAAAATTTTCAGTTTTTCACACGATTTTCTCCTATAAACTACCCCATCTTCATTCCCAATCCCTAAGCAACCATAGTTACGACCTTTACACTTCATTCTTGAGGAGATAAGAGAAGATTTTGAAGAAATGGAGAGAAGAAATCATGGAGAAGAGGCTAGAGATATGTGTTCTAAGGATCCTCAACCTTTCTTTAATGGTTTTATTGTTGTAAGTTTGTAGAAATTTTCGAGTCGCCTAGATAAGTTTGAAGCGGAATTCAAAAGTATTGGAGATCGCCTCCATGAGATGTATTATCAAATTGAACATCTGGAATGGCAGACAAAGCTTCAATTCGATCATCTAGCAGCCTATCAAGATGCTCAAGTGGAGATGTATGCGAAGAACAAATGGATCGACGAGAAAACGGCTACAGATTTTCCAAGGGCGTTAGCGTTCTTCCCAAGTCGGCTGAGTAATCTTCATTGCGATGAGAATGAAAATTTCTAATTTGAAGATTAGATAATAAATGTGGTTAGATCAAGACTTTATCTAGGGTGTCATTGCATCGATTTAGTAAATCGAATGTATTGTTTGTGTGTTTGTTTTATTGTTCAATGTGTGTTGTATTTGCTTTGAAATTGTGTTGTTTTATTGTTTCTTAGGACTTGAATCTTATTATTACACTTATTTGAATTGTATTGAGCCAAATTGAAGATTATGAATGGAATTAGAAGAGTTTGACTTAAACTTGCGTTTAATTGATGGATTTAATTTTTAATTTTTAAAATTTTTGGAAAATATTTTGGAAGTTGGAAACTGAAGCAATCCTCTCATATGAGTAATTAGAAGTTAAATTTGTGAGTTTTGGTGGAAAATAAAATTTTTAAAGTGATCTTTTTGGTTGGCGAGTCTGGCACCTAGGCGCCTAAGCGCCGGATCAGCCTGTAACCCGAAAATCGGGATTTAAACCCCCAAAAGCCATGGCCGACGCCTAATTTTCATCTCCTTCCTCATTTTCATGAAAATACACCCCATAGATCCATCTTGAGGTCAAAACGTCACGTTTTTAGCTCGAAATCACTCGATTTCTTCATCATAAGGTCAGATCTACCTTTTAATCCATTTATTTTTGATTTTTACCATGGATTTTCATATTTCTGCTAAAAACCGAAATTTTGGAGAAAAATTTTGATTTTTAGAAATTCTCCATAGATTTTCTTAACTCATTTTAAGTTTCTCAAGCTTAAAAGAGTTTAGAAATTTGATTCCTTAATTTATTTATGTTTTCTTTCACGTTTAGATGACACCTAAATCTAAGCGCGGAAAAGCACGAGAAAATTTCGACAGTAGCAAGTTCCCTACTGCGGCAGCTCACTTTCATTATCACGAATTTGCGTCATCAAGGAATTTTATCTTGGAGCACAGTTTTTACAATCCTGGAGAGATAATCGTGAACACGATCGTTGCACACAATCGCGGCAGCGATTCTGTTATTTCACTGTCGTTGTTATTATTCCTGTTGTACAAGAGTTTTATGCCAACTTTATGGATGCGGAAGACTACGAAGTCTTCGTTAGAGGTGTCGGAGTGGGATTCACTCCGGAATGGATCAATATTTTCTACGGCCTACCACCTACCGTCGAGTGCTTACTATTCTGGTCTATCTCCATTTGAAGGAGATCTGGAGATGATTATTGCATATCTGACTGACGGCACTGGAGCTTGGAAGATCCGAAACGAAAAACGGGTAAAATTTAAATCTTCTAAGCTGAATGGTATTTCAAAGGCCTGGCACTATTTTATTTCTGCTAGCTTCTACTTCTAGAACTTCTACTTTTACTCCTGAGCCACATATATAGTTTCTGGGAATCCATTCATGATCAATTTCTGGAGCAGCTGAATGAGTTATTTCTAACTCACAGTAGAGTAGATACTATAGATAAGAAGATTGATCATCTATCTGAATATACCCAAAGGAAGAGTGATTATGATGCTGAGTATTCAGAGTCTTTAGTTAGATTCTTGAAGGGTGAGCATGATATTCAGCTCCCTACATGTCCTAGATTTTCACCGTATGTTGATCCAAAGGATGTGGAATTTTCTTTTGGTGATGATGATGACGAGGCTACAGATAGTGATTAGTAGCTTGATTTACCTCTTGAGATGAGTTGATTCTGTTTTTAGTTTATTTCTTGTTTGTTAGTACTGATTAGTTTGTTGTTAGTTAGTGTCGATTTGTTCAAGTAACTTTGTGTGGATTTTTTTTTATGTTGAGACTGTTTTTAGAGTATCTAGTGTGATATGTGTTTAAGACTGAAATATGGATGAATTTTTTTGTCATTTTCTATGATAAATGTTTATTTCTGTTTCAGCCTACTATTTAGTATTCTTGAATAGTTAGTGATGTTGTTTTGTTTCTGTTATTGTGATTAATATAGTCGTTTAATTTAGCTAATGATATAAAAATTGAGCCTGCCTACTTTTATATATGCTTCATTATTTTAATAATATTCATAAAAAGTATGTGTAGAAGTAAATTTTTCTTTGTAGACTGTTTTTACATACTTATAAAATTCTTTTTTAAAATTATGCCTTTCTTTCTCTCATACTTTAAAATTTATCATGATATATCAAAACTTAAGTTTGGGAGAAGGGAAAATACATGCAAATTTAAATTTTATTTGTCCTTAAGTGCTAATATTTTCTTTAATAAAAAAAAATATTAACATAACATAAGGAATGAAAAATCTATTTAAGGTCACTTAAATATTTGAAATTATAAATAATTTAGTAGACTAAAGCAAAATTTTAATAACTTTGATTGATTTTAAGAATAGAATTAGTCAACTTAAAGAAGAGTAAGATTAAGAATTTTTTTCTATTCATGGTAGAGATAATTGAATTTTAGAAGTATTAAGAAATCAAGAATTATAACTTGAAAAAGAAAAGATTGAAAGTCTTTTTGAAATCTATTAAGTGAAAATGTATAAGTTTGAAAATATAAGTTAAGGATAGTGAAGTTCAAAACCATTAACAGGCTATCCAAATACAGTAATCCTCACTGTGAAAAAAAAAGAAGAGAGGAGAAGCTTGAGGAGATACCTAATCAAAAATTGGCTTCACTTGAATTATCTTATAAGAAGAAAACTAATTACACATTTTACTTAATTTTTATACATGCATCTTTATTAGAATAGATTTTCATGAAGATCTTTTTCTTGTAAATAATTTATGTGATCTTAATATAATAAACTACAATTATTTTCGAAATGAATGAAAAATTATTGAATTCTTACAATTTGGTAGTTAAATATTCTTTAAATTATTAAAATTAAACTTAGTTAGTGAAATTTGGTTAATGATTTACTAAAGCCTTTATAAAATCAAAAATTACAAGGAATCTTAAATATTTACCTTTTATTCCAAATGTTATACATTTTATATAGTAAAAAGGGTTACTTGAGGACAAATAACGTTTAAGTTTGGGGGATTTTGATCTATGAAAAAATACCTGTTTTTATGCCTTGATTTTTATCAAATTTTTAAGGATATTATGCTTTAATGAAATGTATTTTTGTGTTTTTGGATGTAGGTGATGCAAAAATGTTCAAAAAGGAAAAAGGATGAAAAAGGAGCAAAAATGAGCAAAAATGGAGCCAAAATGCAAAATTGCCAAAATAATGGGCCTGGCGACTAGGCACCAGAATCCGGCGCCTAAGCGCCAGCTCGATACCAAATCTGTGACAATTTTTGTAACAACTTTGGGCAGTTATTTTGTCAGTTAGAGCGGTTATTGGACCATCTAGAAGATTGGCAGTTATTCCTGGATTATAAGACATGTGATACATTGTATCTAGACGCTTGGAAACGGTTTGGATAGCGAAGAGGTGCGATTCAAAGTGAAGAGGTGCAAAGAACTGGACGCGGAGTCTGGCGCCTAGGCTCCAGATGTTGGCGCCTAGGCGCCAGACACACTTTCTAGAAGATTCATTGAACTTGGACACATTTTGAAGAGATGCTTTAGGCAACCCTTGAAGCCTATAAATAGGAGGCCATTTATATAGAGAAAAACGCCCAATAAGAAGCCCGCCCTAGTCTGCTCTAATCAGAGAGAGAATTAGAGAGATAATTTTAAGGGCCACAATTGTAGTTTACTTTCTTTCATAAATTAGTCAGTTTATTTTATTTAGAGTTTGTATTGAGAGTTTGAAAGAGTTGGTGCTTTTGAAGTCTATTTCGCTATGGAGTCGGAAGGAATTAGAGGTTCAGTTGGAGAAACACTTGAGATAAATATTTGTAATTTGATTCAAAGTTTTGTTTATATGTTTTTTATTTAAATTCAATGTGTTCTGACTAGTTACTTTACTTTCTCCTTTCAATTATGAAAAGATAAATAAGATAACATTAAATTCATTGGAGAATTAAAAACTAAATATGTTTAAATATTGTGATGATATTAATAACGGATCTTAATTTACTATTTAAATTGACCATTTAAATTGTTAAAATCTGTTGAAGAATTTTGAGACCTAGAAGGAGATGAATTCTTATCTAGTAGATATCACATGAATCATTGGGTAGTCGAAGGCCTTGTGCGGGTTATTCAAGATGAAGTATAAATAAATAGGAAAATATTATTCAATGGGCGTAGACTAAATTCTTGTAATTTGGTTTATAAAGAGGGAACAGGTCACTAGTAGGGCCGACCATAGCCACCCTTGGACATCTAGTAGTGTGAGCCTAGATTAACACATTCTACTAATAATACATCCAGACTTGATTTATAAATTAACCAATGTTCTTTATACTATCGAGCGAAGGTAAAGAATAGGAATGCTTCTATTTGGCACAATACCATAAATTTATATTCTCCACGAATATTATATTATCTAAAAAGTCTTGGATTAATTGAAAGGAAGAAAGTTGTTTGCTTATTATTATTTACATCACTCATTATTTTATTATTGCTTTAATTATGCATTTAGTAAATTAAATATTAAATTTATAACTTTAAAAGAAATACATAAAAATAATATTAAAATATTTAAAAATCTATAAACCTCCTTGTGGGATCGATACTGGGGTCTTTATTTAAAGCCCTATATTACTTGAAACGATACGTATACTTGCGTAGTACCTCTAGTGTGTAAAATATTTTCCATAAAATTATATTCTAGCCACTATTATTATTTGGGTCAAAGTATTGGCTATAACATATTTTTTAAAGCATAAATTACTGCGTTGTCAGCGGATCGAGGTCACTTACCATCCATTATTCAAATGAATGATTTGAATTACCATTTGAAAGACTTAATTGTCATCGGATAAAAACCTACTCCGAAGATGACGTTTTGCCAATGGTGGTTAACCCTTACAAAAGGAGCACATCATAAATTATACTTATTCAATCGATAGCTCGTATAAAAAATTACGACATCCCCAAAACAATCGTAATCAAGATGACAGGACTCATCACTCCAACAAAAGCTTGTCAGTCTACCGCCCTCATCTGTTTGGAAGTCTCACACAAACATGATATCCTCATTTTGCCTCTCCATTGACATTTTAAAAGAGAATTGACATCACCTTTTTCAATTATACTTGTTCTTTCTCTTTGAATAAAGTTATAAACATCCTGCTTCGTACATTCCAGGTTTTCAACACCCCGACCTTTAAGCAAAAAATTTAAATTCGTCCGTTGCTCTGATCCCAGATTCTGTCATTGATCTCAGCAAATCTGCATCTAAATCTTTAATCTTCTTATTGGAACGCAAAAGATGCTTATCACCGGCTTCCGCTAATGGGTGGTTATAAATTTCTACAAATTTCTTAATGATTCAGTTGCCCTCAACATTGAGGTATCGAACAATGGCTTGACAGTCAGTCCTTGTGTCCGCTTTTTTTTACTTCACCATATTGGTTAATTGTGACTCTCTCTTGCGACCAGCTTTTCCACAAATATAATCTTTCGTCTTAATTTGCTTTGAGTTAGGTCAATAACTACTGTGGTCCTTTCGAAAGTGAACCCCTGCACTAGTTTTCATAAGCTTCTTGCTCATTGTGGACAATGGTCTTAAGAAAAATGTCTGCAATTGACTCATTGGAACATTTCCGACCTCTGATACCTACAAATTTTCATTATATCATAAAGACGGTCAGATATGCACATAATACCACACTGTGTTCAGTTAAATATCGAAAGATATATAACAAATTGCAAACAACGTAACAACCAATTATAGTTGGGTTATTCTCGGTATATTCTTGGCTTATTCTGCTATATTTAGGCAGTAGTATGAGCCCATTTTTGATTTTCTAGGTTGTTTTGGGGTTACACTGGGGTTATTCTAGGGATATTTTGGGGTTATTATAGGTTTATTTACGAGTTCTTTCAAAATAACCCGAAAATAACCCTAAAATAATTCGTAAATAACCCGACAGTTGCGTGAGCATTCTTTTATGTTGAGAAACAAGTTTTTTATCATTCTATTTTCAATTTTAATTTGGGTTATTCTCCTATATTTAGTCGTTAGTATAATCCTATTTTCGGTCTTTTACGTTATTCTGGAGTTATTCAAGGGTTATTCTCAGCTAATTCTCGGATTATTTAGGATTTCTTTCAAATAACCCTACAATAATCCCTCAAAATTTTGGAAATTACTGGTTACTTATTTAGGCGTTCTTTAATGTTGAGTTACATGTTCATTATTAGGTTATTCTCGGTTTACAGTAGGGTTATTCGACTATATTTAGTCAGCACTCTGAGTATACTTTCAATTTTTGGGTTATTCTAGGGATATTTTGGGTTTATTCTTGGGTTATTTAGGAGTTCTTTCAAAATAACCCGAATATAACACTAAAATAATCCGGAAATAACCCGACATTTATTTAAATGTTCTTTTATGTTGAGTAATGGGTTTATTATTAGGCTATTCTCAATTTCTACTTGGGTTATTCTGCTATATTTAGTCGTTAGTCTAAGCCTATTTTTGGTCTCTTGGGTTATTCTGGGGTTATTCAAGGGCTATTCTCGGGTAATTCTCGGGTTATTTAAGATTTCATTCAAAATACTCGACAATAACTCCCTTAAATTCCGGAAATCACCGGATAATTATTTAGGCGTTCTTTAATGTTCAGTTACAGGTTCATTATTGAGTTATTCTCAGTTTACAATTGGGTTATTCTGCTATATTCTACTATGTTTAGTTTCTGGATTATTCTAAGGTTATTCTCTGATTATTTATGAGTTCTTTCAAAATAATCTTATTTAACTTTCGAAGAAGTCATGAACTAACCAGATAGTTATTTAGACGTTATTTTATATTGCGTTACGGGTTTATTATTAGGTTATACTAGTCTATGGTGGGGTTATTCACAGATTCTTTAGGACATCTTCAAAATAAACCAAAAATAACACAAAAAGAATTCCAACCATGAAGAAAAATAACATACAACACATCAAACGATAATATTTCGGACAACTAAGCTCACCTCCATCCTCCCAAAGACGTTGCCGTCCTTCTCCAAACCCATGTTCGCAGTCTCTTCCTTCGCAGAGAAAGTCATATCTATCGCAACTGCAGAGCGAACACAAGCATGTGAAACAGCTAATAAATCCTAGCAAAACAGAGATTTTCGTGAAACCCTGACTAAAAAGAGAATGACGATACGTCCAAAAGAATAAAAGCTTTAATTGACCCAGATTCGGGGAAGCAGGCTAAAAAGGGAGGATACTCTAAAAAGACGGACAAGAAACGAGAACGGACTGGGTCGACGAAATTAATTTACCATTTTTTTTAAATTTATGATTTTTTAATATAAGGCCACAGGCGGGTGTTGATTGGACTCACGGCTGCAGAGTCGGGACCGAAAATTGCTTTACTGGTTACTCCGTACCTGTGCTGTGAACGCGCTGATAGTTTTCAAAGCGTTGAGGGGCAAACGAACAAGAGACGGTTCCCATGGAGGTTTCTGCCCTCCCCGTCGCGTCCTCTCACAAAGAGAAACTTATCTCCGCTGGTTACACAACTCTTTTGTCTATCATCGGCGTCTCCGCCTCCCGGCTTGCCCAAGGTACAGTCGCTCTCCTTTCCTGGCCGCTGCACATTGCATTTCAATGATTTCTTTATTCTGCATGTTGTTTCTCTTTATTCTTGCTTGATGCGGTATGATACGCTGACCCAATGGCCACTGCAAAATGAAATAACTGCCAGAGATGGCTATCTTCTCAGGAAATTGATTGCTTAATTTTTAGCTGTGTAATTATTGGAATCATCCTGTAGAATTCCTCTAAAGCTGGACAAAGATTGCCCGGTTTATTGAGCTTCCTATCTGGTTGAGACCTAGAATTTTAGTTACTTGTAATGAAGGTGCGGTTTGGTTAGCATTTGTTCTCTGAAAAGATTTGTTTGAAATTTTATGCTGGATGGTTTGGGACCTTGGTATGCTTTCTGAATATGTTTAGCTTTCTCGTCTCAATTGATATTGGTATTACATTTCGAGCACGTAGGCCTGGACTATTGTGTCTTAGGGTCCGTTTGTAGAGTGTCATAGGGTCTGTTTGCAGCGGAGCTCGAAACTGGCTATATCTTGGGGTTTGCATTAGTTGGCTTAAACGAAAATGAGAACCCAACCTAATATATTTGGTTTATTTGGTTTAGTTTATGAAATCATAGTTCAATTTTTGGTTACAGATTAAAATATATATGGATTAAAATTATGTGTTTGGTTTGAAAAATATTCAGTTAAAATTCTAAAATCTAAATTATAATTGAATGAATGGATATTCTACTTTCAACGCTTGAGCTTTGGTTTCATAAATTGATTTGTTGACATCATTTTTTATATCTTTATCTTTATTTGTTGTTGTTTTAGCATTCCCTTTTATAGTATCATTATGATCATGATCTAGAATAGGTAATTTTTTCTTATCTTTGTTATTCAGATTAAAAAATTTGGTTAACCAAACCAAGCGGAATAAACTAACATTATATTGCAATTCAGTTTGATTTGGTCTACATATTTTTTAGACAGTTCCTTTTTTCTGTAATTTAGTTCGGTTTTATTGGTTTAGCAAAATTTTAAGCCTATCCAATTGAACAAACAAAATGCACAATCCTAACTATAGCATTTTTTTAGAAAATAAAATATTCTAAACGTAATTGCAGGTAATGTAAATTTTTTTTCCTTGTGGGATGTTATGTGACAACTTCCTCACATATACCACTCTCCCAGAAATTTGATTATAAAAAAAGTTTCTTTTTTTTCCCACACCTCCACAAACCCCCACAGAAACCATAATGACATATAAGAGGAGGGGTTTGGGGGGAAGTTTGAATGGTTTTTGGAGAGTATTTATGAGGGCTAATTGGTTATGATTTGTTTTACGTTTTGATTTGCTGCAGTTTTACTTTTCTTTTGGTGTTCCCAACAGCGTCTAGGGTTTGTAGAGAGACAATCTACCTCTTGAACAGTAGATCAACATTATATCTTGTTTGGTTTTGTTGGTATTAATAAGACCAGCCCTCATTTGACTTTCCTCACCTCTATATTACAATTTATTCGCTATTTATTTGGTGTTTTTGGTTTCGGATCGTATCAGTTTGTTGAAAGGAAAAGATTGATACCTCTTGGAGTTTGAAATATATTTAGTGAAAATGTGTCTTAATTTTGCATCTCTAAAAGATGGAACACCCTTGGGAGTACTTGAATTTAAACCCTTGTTCCCTATTAATTTCCTATGGCCAAAGCCATTTCATTTGTTTGTTAAAATATCTTTGAATGTTCAGTTTTTATGGACATTTATTTTTAGACTCTAATTTTATCAAAGGATATTCTTATCAGATACTCCTCAAATAAAAAAGAGTACAAGTGGCATTCCCTAATTATTAAAAAAATTAAAAATTTTAAGAACTTATTTGATAATTACCATCGTCTTTGATCAAACACATTGATAATGAACATTTCTTATTGTACTTCAAATGATTTTAAAAATGTGGTTGGATTGCCCGACCTGATTGTTCAATTGTAAGTTGGTCTTTTGGTTGGGTCGCTCCTTATTCAATAAAGTGTTCTCACTTTTCAACAGTTGAACTAGTGAGCTGAAGGCTTACTCTAATTTTTTATGAATTTCCTGGTTCTAATATTGATCAATTTATGACTTTTTTATTTAACTAGATGGCTAGAAATTGCTCGAATGATAGAGGCATGTATGGAGGCACTAGAATATTTTGTATTGTGAATAGATAATACAACTCAATGGCTGTTTAGTTTTTCATTTTCTTCCCCACAATTTATAAAAAATAGTGTAGAAGAAAAATCATCATGCTGCATTCTTATCTAAATTTTCATTGTGCGTCTGTAGACATAAGCTAGGGTTGGTGTTGCACCAGTGACAGACAAAATTAGAGAGAGTCGCCTTAGATGGTTTGGTCACATTTAACGTCGACCACCTGATGATCCGATTAGGAGAGTAGATATTTTAGATTCAACCTACGTTAAGAAAGACAGAGGTAGACCTAGGAAGATTTGGGCTTATTGCATAAAAAAATGATCTGTTTTAATTAAATGAAAATTTGACACTAAATAGGACGCAATGGAGAAAAATGATTCATATAGCCGACCACACTTAGTGGGATTAAGGCTTTGTTGTTGTTGTTGTTGTTGTTGTTGTTGTCGTCGTCTATAGACATAAGCAATTTAATCTCGTTGAATCACATAAATTTTGGGTATTTTTTTGAGCGTTTTACATATTTTTTTAATCTGTTCTCACCTATTTTTCCCCGACATTTGAACATTGGCACATCTATTATTTTGGTCTTGAACAATAGCAATATGCATGAAGGCTTAGTTAGGGAGTTGATCTTGCAACATCACCAAATAGCACAAGTACTTTCTTTCTTTATTCTAATATTTTGATGAACTTAATTCTGCATACCTCAAAAATTAAGGTCTATTTTTATTCTTTTTTTTTTCATGATTTTGTCATAATTTTTTATTTATCTGGGGGAATAAGCTTTTTTATATACTAGCATTTTTTTTCTCAATATTTAACATCTTTAGTCATGTACAGAACTAATTATTCCACGTTGGGAAGCTATGGATATCATTAAAATTACTCTAAATTGCTCCAGAGCTATAGGTTTGGAAGGCACGCATGCACCTTTGAAAGGTATATCTCTGTTTACCTAATTTTATGCTTCTGCTGTGCTACAAGTTCTGTTAGGATATCTTAACATAGTACAATGCATCATTGTAGCTTTTATAAAGCTGGCATCTATTTAATTGTTCTTTGCTTTATGTATTTACTAATAGTTATATGGTTAAATTGTACATGCTATGTATCTTCCAGTTTTTTTCAACTTCTATTGTTATAAATATACATCATTTGCCTCTTCCACATTTCAACTTGAAATGTTCTCATTTAACTCTATGATGTCCTTGATCTGCACATGTTGACTCTATAAAAAAAAGATGTATTTCCTTTTCCTGTTATTTTTGCATTATTTTATGTGTGTGAGCAGGTCTACAATTTTTTATTTGTGCCTTGCTTTTTTGTGGATATATTACCTTTTGAAGTATTTAATAATTGCCTAAGCTGCGGATAAACAAATTACAAATGAATATACATAAAGGTAATGTATTAAACATTTTGAGCTTGATAGTTTTTGCCATGTATCTATACTGCGGTGCCAGCTACATTGAATCATATATTGAAGTAAGAAGGGATGAGATGAGCATGCCTCTGGAGCTTTTCGGGAGGACTATGATCAATGTTATATTGTTTTCAAAGTCCTATAAGTTAAGATGATTACTTGATGCAATAATAAAGTAAAGGTAGCTGAATGATAAGGGATGATAGAGATATATGAGAAGATGGACTGAGATGAAGAGGAATAAATGCATTAGCGAGGTGTGATTCTATTGTCTATAGGGGTGTAAACGAGCGAGTCGAGCTCAAGTTACTCTCAGATTGATTTTGATTAATTAATCAAACTCGAGTATAATTCTATGACTTTGAGTCAGCTCACGAACTGGCTTGTTTATTGTAAAAGAGAGAAAATATTTTTAAGTCAAGCTAGTATCATAATAAATGATAAATGGAATGAGCAATTAGGAGATAAATGATAAAAAATCACTAGATATAAAATGTAAAATATAGAATTTTAAGATATTTAATTTTTATGTATTTTGAGTGTATTTATATTAATATTTTTTAAAAGAGTCTTCTCGTGAACTAACAAATCGAGTTAGGGCTAGCGTGAGCTTGGCTTATTAGCTCATTGAGCTCAACTCGCATGCCACATATCAATCCAACCCCATTTTGACTCACAAGTCGACTTTGATCAATTAGACGTTTAAGTGGCTCTTCTTCATGATTCACACTTGGAGTTAAAGTACTTAATATCTTTATGATGAATTTTTTTTCAATCATTTTTTTATAATTTAGCATAATTTGATAAGCCTAAGGAACCCATTGTGGATTAGAAGCCTTATACGATTTGACACAGATTTCCATGTAAAATTTAGGGCAAAACATATTTCTTTCTTCTATAAAACAAATAACACAACACATAAAGGATAAATACCTACAATTCAAAGGTAGGCGATCTCTCCCAAATGTTACAATTCGAGAGGTATGAAATCTCTCCCAAATCTTAAACCTAAGACTCAAGACAAAATCTCATGCATAACTCTAAACCGAAACGTATTAGCCATATTTATACTAAACAATAATAATTACAAATGACTAAATTACCTTTAGGCTAGTAAAGATTAATTTGCCCTTAGGCACCGTTATAACATTACTCCATTCCCAATAAGACATCACCTCAACATGAAAAAAAACTACTCTTAGATCATATCTTATGGATTAGCGTTATCATCTGACAATCCTTCCTATTTATTTAGAAACTTGTAGTGATCGCCTTTCTTTCGAAATGATGTCTTGTGCACATCTTTCAATCGCATTTGAGATGGTACACTGACTTCAAGTCAATTCTGGAGAATATCGCTACCCGAAACAACTTATCCAGTAGTTTATCGATCCCCTTAATCTCTTTCAACTCTGTATATGTCTCTTCCATAATATGCACTTTGATCAAGGATCTCAGTCCTGCATTCTGAATCACCCTCATCATAGTCTTTGGTGTCACCAATGTCATGCACAAATTGGGCCACCACGAAGCACCACCGTTTTGTCTCCCTCTTGAATACTTTGCAATGTCCAAATCATTACAAACTCCCGTCACTCTTCTCTACCTGCCTTCTCATCATTAATTCTGAATCGTCTTCCGCTCGGAAAACTGCAGCCACAAAAGGTATTGACACAGTTGGATGCAACATTCCGCGGGGTCTCACCCATGGTGTTTCCCTCTCCTAGGCTTATTCAAATCTATCTTATGTATCTCTAAATTGCACGCCATCCCATTCTGTTTGATACCGCTTGTTCTAAACCTTACGAAGTCGTGCAATTCCCTCTAGAAAATGCTACTTGAATCCGCTCCTGGCTCCTTCATCCGATCTTTCCTTCTTTTGATTGTTATGGCTGTTCGATTGTTGCACTATTTCTTCAAAAAGCCAGTCTACTTTTGATTCCTTCGCTCGATACTATAGGTCCCAGTCTGCCTAAAACAGTGATATTGATCTGATGTCACACAAATCCTTCTGGCTGCTGCTGCGCGTGTCTGTTCCTGATGCTGTAGCTTGATTCCGCATTGTACGGAGGTGAT
Source organism: Papilionanthe hookeriana x Papilionanthe teres (assembly GCA_022702705.1). Lineage (NCBI taxonomy): Eukaryota > Viridiplantae > Streptophyta > Magnoliopsida > Asparagales > Orchidaceae > Papilionanthe > Papilionanthe hookeriana x Papilionanthe teres. Next base: position 137,923,293 of record CM040428.1, read on the forward strand.
TTTGTTTGAAACTTCACGATCTTTTTCATCATTTCTTCTAGTGTCGTGAATCTTCCCTCCATGGATGAGAAAAATCGGCAATTTATGATCTGATTTGGCTCACCTCTTTCTCTAATTGCTTCTCAAGAGCTTTTACTTTCTTGATTGTCAATGATTTACAATCACGAAGGCTTCCACTGAACTCACATGGAATTCTTGTACGCCACAATCCTGATCACAATGTTCGATTGTGAACTACAGCGGCGTGGAACTCTGCATGTGGGTTCAACACTAATCTTTGGACGTCGTGCGACACTCCAGAAAGTTGTGATACAGAATTTCTGTATATGTGTTCGATGTAGATCTCTGTACATTGCACAAAACCCCATAAAGCCGTGATATGGATATTCTATATGTGGGTCGGTGCAGGACTTTGGACGCCGCGATCCTATATTTGCTTCCCTACCAGCTCGTGCCGTGCTATATCGCAATCTTAGGTTCGCGTTTGTATTGCAATCTTAGGTCACATAAGAGGCCCGTGGTTTTCTTACCTGCTGGCTCTAATAACGATTATTCCACGCTGTTAGGTCATGGAAGGCTTCACTTGCACGTTGCAATCCTGTTGGCTTCTTTGAAACACGACTGTTTTGAACGACAAAGGGGGCGCGATTCAGTTGGCTTCTCACAACGATTATGATGAAGAATGATCGATGCTTTGATACTAATTTGATACGATCCGACACATTTTCACACAAAAATTAGGGCAAAACAAATTCCTTTCTTTTATAGTACAAACAACACAACACATAAAGGATAAGCACTTATAATTCGAAAGGTAGACGTTCTCTCACAAATCTTAAATTTTAATAGGTAGGAAATCTCTCCCAAACCTTACCCTAAGACTCAAGACATAATCTCATGTATATCTTTAATCCTAAATATATTAGCCCTATTTTACTAAAAAGTAATAAGAGATAAATGACTAAATTGATGTTGGGCTAATAAAGATTAAATTGCCCTTAGGCACCTTCATAACAGAGCCTCAATAACAAATTTAAATAACTCATAACAAATGCGTAAAATAACTTTGAAAATGATAACTTGTTGATCCAGTCCAAATAACAAAGTAGCAAAAATAATGATTATTAAAAATGATTATAGAGTTCAAGTAATATAAAAAAGCTTAGCATTGGAATCCTCAAGGGCTGCAAAGTTTTCTACTTTTTAATGTGGAAGTATCATAACATTTAATATGGATTGCACTTCTATTGAACTAGAGGGTAACTTTATATAGAATTATATCAACGCTTTCATATAGAATTATATTAAGTAATCAGTCCACAATATATAAATGGAGATAAATCATGCTAAATTACAAATAAAGTGCATTGACGTCATGTTTTTGATTCTAATAATATTATCAAATACGGAGTATTTAGTTAGTACTTTTTTGATGCATTGAATAAATATATGAATTACAATTCATGGCTGTTATCTCAAGAACGACAAGGAACATGCAGTATACTGATAAAATCATTATTTTGTAATGCGATTGAATATCGTGAGTGAATCAAAATAATCTAGAGTCTTATTGTCATGCCAACAATGAGCAATGCAATAGAATGCTGTGAAATGACTATAATGAAGGAACTCCAATGCTTTAAAATTGATATTATATAAATTATGCTGAAAATTGGCATTGCAAAAATAAAGCGGTGCATATTGTGGTGTCATAAAGTAGAAAATTCTAAATTTTCTCAAATTGATGATATATAGATTATGTGCACAGGAGGATTTGTTGAGGAAAACATAAAATTCATACCTATAAGCCTTAAGGTTCCAAAATAATTTTCTACGGCAACTACCAAACCGATTGATTTTAATTAATGTAAGTTAGGCATATCATTTTGGTTAATATCCTCTTTAAGGAAAGTTAACCGATTACTGCAAATAGTATGCATCGTGTCTATTATCTAGCTTATTAAGATAAAGATTGGTTTAAGTCCTTCATGAATGTCTATGCAACACAACCTACTTTATAGAGGTTTTTCATAGGACTTGGAAAATTAAGAAATTGAGTTTGCTCATGTTGCCTAACAGGTTTAGTAAGTAGATGCTTGGACGTAAACTCATACCTAATTTTAGAATTAAGTTTGGATTCAGGCTTGACGACAAATTTAGGTTCTATTTAACAAGTTCACACTCATTCACATAGAATCTGGAGTATACTCATATTCATGGTTACATGCGGATCTTTCCTATAAGATTTCCTTCTCTCAGAATATATTTTCCTAATCATGTTTTTATTTATTTATATTTCCTATTTTTCTGTTCTTCCCTATTTGGAGGGATTCATATTTTGTTTTCTTTCCTTATTATATACATGTAATGAAGTATAATTCGAGAAGATGAGCAAGAAATAAGATTCTCTCCAGATTTCTACGTCCTGTCAAAGTTGCAAATCTAATTCGTTTGAGTTCGCTGACGTCGCTCTATTTCTCAGCTGCCACTCCATCTCCATCGTCCTTTGAAATCTTCGAGGTTGAAGAGTGATGAGGCATTCTTTGAGTCTCCAACATTGACTTCATCTATCAAAGCTCTGAACGAAGCTTCCTCGTCACCGACAACGATGACGGATCCATAGGATTCTCCGACGCTGTCTTCGAAGCCAATCTTAACCCCGATTGCACACTACTCCAATCACAACAACGAGGTCGCTGCATACAGAGATCGTCATCTTCATTTTTTTCATACCCATGTGTCACATACCTTGCTCATTCGCTCCATTCAACAATTTGAGGTGGATTGCAAATAGTTTGAGCATTGTTTATTTTTTGCAGATCATTTCTTTTGTAGATCGTTGCCCCATTCGGTTTTCTAAAACACGATTAATTTGGCCTTGCGATTGATTCAACTCGCCCTAGTTGCCCTTCAACGGGTTACACTGTGTCTAAGTTGTGGAAATTGAGAGTTGTGCACCTCCCTCTAGTTCTTGTTCGTCCGTCCTACCAAATCGTTGAACAAAGTGTCCTCTGTCTAGTTTCCTATTTGCTCATCCAATTAAGCAGTTGAATTAGGGGAACTCCTCGATTTTGCATGTGCATCAGGCCTTCTTGATTTTTGTTTTACAATCTATTCATGGTCAAACATGAAATGACCTCATAATCTTCTTCCTTGAAATGCACCTCTAAAATTGAGCCTAAACCTTCAGTCCTTATTGGGCCTGATAACTCCTCTCACCAGTCAAGAATACTAAATTGCATGGCCATAATTTTCTTCAATGGTCACAATACATCTTTATGTACATTTGTGACAGAGTAAATGTTGGATTCCAAATATCAGGCTTGGAAATATTGATGACTACATTTTTATGACATGTTTAATAAATTTTCTGACCACAGATGTTGGAGAAAACTTTCTGATCTATAAGACAACCAAAGAGATATGTGTGATTGCACGTGAAACCTATCGTAGCCCTGAAAACTTTTTAGAGTTATTTGAGAGTTAGACCAAACTATATTATTTATGCCAAGGACAATTGAGCGTTACTCAATATTTTAATACTCACAGGCTATTAGCTGCAATTGGACATGTTCAAGGTTCATTCCTGGAAATGCCTTGATGAATTTGCTTTATATAGGAGAATTACTGAACAATAAAAAACCATCAAATTCCTCCTTAACCTCAATAAACAACTAGATGAAGTTAAGGCAAAAATCATGGGATTAAACCCATCTTTCCCATTCAGGAGGCCTTTGCAGGAGTTTGAATGGAGGAAAGCAAAAAGAAGTTGATGATCACAGACAAGCACACCCCACATTCTATTGAAATATCAACCTTTACACTCAAAATTCCTTTCGAATAACAATCCCAAGAAATGACGATATTGGTGCGACTATTGTAAGAAACCTGATTATGTGAAGGAATAATCTTGGAAATTTCACGGTGAACTTGCAGATTGGAATTATCTAATGAAAGATACAATAAGGAGAGCCTTGTAAATATTGCTGTCAAGACCAACAAGAATTCAGTGTTCAGACTGTTATCCCGGGGCAAATGAAGGCACTGCATAAAATATTTATTAATAGTTGCAATTATGGAGAAACATCACAATGCCATGCCGAACAACCTATCATTATGTTAGTACACCGATACTTCTTATCCCATCCTTTTATTGTCCAAAGCAATAAATTAAATTCAAACATTAGATGGTTCTCTCGTAGAAATAAGGAAGAAATTTGATTTCTTGATCACTTTTTTACATTATATTTTACTACATATATAACAATGAAATGAAACAAAATAGGAATCCTTCTAAATAGGGAGGAATAGAAAAATAGGAAATATAAATAAAATGAAACATAATTAGTGAAATTTATTATGAGAGAACGAAACAAATCCTTTCATAATTAGGAACACAAATTGACACTTTCCTACACTCCTCAAGCTGGGTTGTATTTATTATACAAATCTTTCATGACTGACCCTTGTTAATGCTTTGGCGAAAATATTAGTAATATGAAGTCGTGTGGGAACATAACTAAGTTGAATAATTATATTGCTAACCTCTCATATATATATATATATATATATATATATATATATATATTTGAAAAACCCAAGTGCTAATTTTATTAAAATAGAAAAGGTATATAAAGACTGTATGAAAGGGCCCAAAAAAGACACCCTACCCATACGATACAACACACATTAGCAACCCAAAAAGAGATAAGATACAGATAAACTCAAATAGTAAAATTCACAGAAAACAAGCAGCTAGGGAAGAGCCAGTTTAGTCCTGTTTCTGCCTCTAGTTCTACTAACGGGGCCACCTAACAAACTGTTGAGCGTCGTGCCATTACCGGAAGTTATCAAAGTGTCATCCATTAAATTCCCAAGCTGGGGTGTGCCTCCATTCTTCTTCTTCCTCCTAGAAGTGTAAACCTGTCATTCCTCATCTGAAGTCTAGCTCATTTGATCAGTGTGTTCAACAGATTGTCAGGCATTTAGAAGAGGGTGAGCCCCCTGCTTCTGACTAACAGTATCAACATCCTCATTCTGACGAGGTGGTAGAACTGTCTCCTCAGCACCTGATGCTTCCTGAGGATGTGAAGTTGCAATGCTCACCTGATTATCTGACAAACAATATCCTTTGGAGGTAAGAATTCTGCAATATTACTTTCAACAATGACTGAAACTGTAGGTTGCCCAGCTAAAACACCTGCCAACACATCAGTCTCAATAACAGGAACAGTAGTGTCAAGCGCGCGCGCGCGCGCGCGTGTGTATATATATATATATATATATATATATATATATATATATATATATATATATACATATGTATGAGCCCAAGGGCTAATATATTAAAAAAGAAAGATACAGATAGGTTGGATGAGAGGACCTAACTAATGATACCCTAACCATCCGGTATACAACACACACAAGCTCCCAAAAAAGAAAATTACATGTATACCCGAAAGTCAAGATTAAAATGTTGACATATAACCTCTACTCTAAAAGTCTGCCAAATACATGTAGAATCAGGTAGTTTGAGAATGACCCAATTTAGCCTTACTTCTGCCTCTAGCTCTAGGAAAGGAGCTAGCTAATAAATGGTTAAGTTTGTTTCCTTTACTCGAAATGACCAAAGTATCATCCATTATGTTCTTGAGTTCTAGTAGGCCTCCATTCTCTCTCTGGATGTGTAGACCTGCTATTCTTCATCAAAGCTCATTTGATCAGTGTATTTGTCCAAAAATTGCTGGGTTGTATAGGCTATTCTACATCACGAGCCCCCTACGCCTGACTAACAGTAACAACATGCTCGGTCTGTGAGATGGTAGAACCGTAGTAGAAAGATTGCCAACCCTTGCATTGATGATAGGTTCTAGGGTAAGTGAAGTATGAAATGTCTCCTCTGCACCCTAGGCTTCCTGAGGATCAGACCGAACATTGTCTTGTGTAAGTATACTTCTTTTAGTATTATTTTCAAAGATGTTTGAGACTGTAGGTTGCCCAGCTAAACCATCTGGTAACACGTTATTCATAGAAATAGAAACAACATTGTCAAGGGGGTTCCAGTAATAAGGGGGTTGCAGGTGGAAGTGACGAGAGAAATGGTATTTAGAGGAGGGAGAGTGAGAGGAAGAACATATGACGTTTCCACCAAATTTTAAATGGATTGTGTGTTGCACTCAGGGGTAGAGGAGGGGCATGTTGAACTTCTATTTTCATAAGCTAAGAATTTGTTCATATAGTTGTCATGCTAAACTAATAATCCGAATACATACGTTCATTTTATATTTCTGTCATAAGAGGCTGCGAATTTAAGCAGTTAGTTAGTAATCCTGAGTGCCGCGACCAGTCTCCGAGAAGAGTAGGAGCACTGCGGAATTGTAGGGATGAACAAAACTGTTTAAAAACGTAACAGGAACTTATCACAAAATTTATATTTATGTTCGTAAATATTTAAGTTATGATTAGCAAACATCTATGAGAGCATTTTCTTGTCTGAGAAAACTATTGCTTAACATTATAAGGATGGTTGTCGAGGGACAGGTTTAGTCTAACTTGAATAAATTATATCTGATCTGAACGTGAACCGAGAGCACTATTTTTTTAGCAGAATTTAACCCTTTGGCTCTTATTATCACTCTTTTATGAATGATTGGAAGCAATCATCTGCTTCCACTGATTATAGGTCTGCTCTCTCTGCTACTGATTCACTAGAGCCTCCCGCTCTAGGTTTTGTTAATCCTTCTGAAGCTAGACAGAGTGCTGCATCCGCCTCCAGCGCTATTGTCAAGCAAAATAATACTATTATTCAGCTCTTACTGAAAGTTTCTGATCGAATTATTTCTCTTGAAGATCAAATTAGAAACCTTCAACAATAGTCTTCTAAGGAAGACAAACATATTGAAACATCTGTTCTTGATCTACAAAAACAACTTCATAATCTCTCTCTTGGAGCTTCATCCTCCAAACCACCCACTGCCAGATCAAAGCCCAGTTCTTTGTTTACAAAAATCCCAAAACAATTTTTCTGCAGAAAAATAGAAAAAAGAAGCTATAAAATGGCCTCCACTTCATCTCATACTATAACACTACCGCGTAATCCCTCCGTACGAAATCTTGACTCTTCTTCCTCTTCTACTATTTCTAATCTGGATGATCAAATTTGAGATTATCGAATGCGATCCCGCATAGCATATGATATACAGCGAAGGTTGCCTCATCAACGATCTTATCGTCGAACCCTTGAAAGTCAGCTCGAACCCAGAGCAGCAGCTGCAATTATCCCAACGAAAGAGAGCTAGTCTGGTTCCTGCTGAAACTCTATATGAGGATGGTTGGACCTCAACTAAACATCGTGTGTACCAACATTATTCTGAAGAAAGAATATTAGTTACTGACAATGATCAAGTTAATTTGCCTTTCATTAGGCAACAATCATATTAGCGACTAATCAATGAAGGTATGCAACATATTCACTTGGGATTAATCATGATCAGGATTCATACTTTACATCGGCGAGATGCAAGAACAACAGCCTTAGTTGTTCTCCGCGATACTAGATGGCATTCTAATATCTCTATCATCGGTACTATTGAAGTTGATTTATCTCAAGGTACCCAGCTTGTATATATCACCCCTGACATGTTATTATCTATTCATGATTTTATGCACCATATTGAGCTGGTGGTCCTTACAGTTATCAAGATTGGCAGTGAGGAGAATCAAATTTCCTCATATCTCGTGCTCTTGTTGCCAGACTTACTAATACTAGGCATGCTGGTTTTCGATATAATGTCAATGGTATTGCTGATTATTTAGCATCCCATGGTATTACAACTTTTCCAGGACAAAAACATTCTGTCGGTCAATTACAAGGACTAGATTGGAACTTAAAACCCTCGAATTCTATTGGCTTACAAGTTCCTCGATCTTTATCTACTCTACAACGTATCGATGGCACGATACGATTGTCCTTCTCTGAATATAGTTCTGTTATGCCACCCCCTCTTCCTAATCTTAATTCTTAGGATACTGAAGGTCCTGAAGAGACTTTGTTTATGGCCATCGATGATGGCCCTTTCTTTGATCCGAATCCGGAATTTCAAGACCCTATCCTAGAGGATCATGTTGATCTTACTCATGATGCTAATTACTCTGATATTAACAATGCTCTGGATGGTCTTATTTCCCAAGTGAATATGTTGTATATCTTCATTGATTAGTCGCTAATATGATTGTTGCCTAATGAAAGACAAATTAACTTGATCATTGTCAGTAACTAATATTCTTTCTTCAGAATAATGTTGGTACACACGATGTTTAGTTGAGGTCCAACCTTCAACAGCAGTCATATTGAAACATCTGTTCTTGATCTACAAATACAACTTCAAAATCTCTCTCTTGGAGCACCAAATAAGTAAAGTCTCCCACATTATAGACGTTTGTAGATAAAGAAGTTAGTTCATGAAACAAATATTAAGATAAGATTTTGGAATATAGGCACTTTCACTAGTAAATTAATGGAATTAGTTGATATTATGATTCATAGAAAGATAAATATCTTATATATTCAAGAAACTAAATGGGTTGGAGAAAAGGCTAAAGAGATTGATAACTTAGGTTTTAAAATTTGGTATTCTAGTAAGAGTCGCACTAAGAGTCACACCTTAGCTCACAAGATTTTAAAATTCAAATTTCAAAATTCAAATAAATCACTTAATTTGATATTAATTAAATTAAATTTGAATTTATCAATTACATAATAAACATTCACCAACACAAGGAAGCTAATTAATTGCACGCCTAATCAATTCTTCCTGTAACGTATCCTTTGAAATTGAGATATACAATTTGATTCGGCTCTCCTCGAGACAGGATGGGCACCTCTTTTCTCCTCACGCCGAAGAACCTTTGCCCTTTTCTCTCCCACGGTCGCCCGAAGCCCTAGCCTCTCTTCCTCGCCTCCGAAACCCTTTCTTGCTCCTCCCTCTTGCACGACCAAGCAGTCGCACGCCCGCCTCGTGTCTCTTTTTCGCTTGCTTCTTCCTCCTCCGCTCGACACCCTCTCAACTTGTCTCTCTCTCTCTCTCTGTGCCAAACTCGCCCATTCGCTCCTCTCTCTTGCACGACCCAACAACCGATTGTGACTAGATCCTTGTGGCAAAATCGCAACTAGAGCTAGCTTGGAAGGTAACGAGGGACTGCGGCTTACGGAGAACACCATAACTCCATATTTCAGTCCAGCTCTTACTCGAAACCATTGAAAAAGGATTTTGTAAATCTATAATTTAAAGTTGAAATCAGTGAAACCCGGACTTATGAAACTGCGGCTTTATTTTGTATAAATTCACTGTCTGGCAAGTTCTAGGTTAAATCCTGCTCTGAATCCGAGATTTAAGGCAATATGGAGGAGAAACATGATTACAAATTTCGTAGGATTTTGTTAAATATTGCTCATATCCGTCCACCAAACAGCTCTCACATGGATCTTCTTTGTTAAATCAAGGGCAATTATTTTATTTTACTTTATTTTATTTTATTTTTATTTTTATTTCTCTGGCTTCTCCTGTAAAAATGCATTTTTCTTAATGAGAATTTTTTTTTTCTTTTGGTAGAAAAAGTTCAATTTTAGCTTCTGTTTGTTTAATCGGAGCATTTTGTTTCCCATGATGGGCGTTCCATAGTATTTTTCCTTGGATGGATTTGATTTGCTGAGTAATGAAACATATCTTTTTTTCATTTTTTTTTCTGGCCTGCTTCTTGTTTACTGTTATTGAGTTTGTCCCCTCAAACCTCTATAGCAATGTATATGGCTCTGAATGAAAACATGATTTGTTTCATTTCATTACGAATACCATGAATTGGAGAGATCTCCTGTTGGGACATTTACATATATACCACACAATTCTTATAGTTTCAGCATGTCCAAAATTTAATCCTTACATCTACACCACACAAATCCTTAATTTTACAAAAGAAGCACTTTTATTTCTCAATGAAAAGGATGTTTTTGCATGTAGGTGTCGGCCGCTTAAGAGTGTAGCGTCTCTTTTTAGATTTAATTTAATGGATATATGTATATTAGTTTTGAAAATAAGATTTTTAAATTTTAAAATATTAGAATGAGAAAGGACGGATCTCATTCGTTTAGCAGTTTGGATGAACGAGCGTAATATCGCGAATAACGCATCTATTCCGAAGAATAGACACCCTACTCGACAATATCGCTCGATCAAATAAACCACAAAATTCATGACATCCGTTCTGGTCTGCGAACCTTTATGTGGACCAACAAATTCCCCTATTTAATACAAAATAATTAAATAGAGTTTATATTATCTCGAGTCTTTAAAACTCCCTATACGCGCAGCCCCCTATAGTTAATTACCCCTCAAACGACCGAAGTCACTTGAGAGAACTCTCGATTTAGATCTCGGGTTTCTATCTTCACGAAGTCAAGAGGTAGGGTTTTCAACGAAATTGTGATAATAGGAGATTCAATAGGTGAAAGGCGCAATGTGGAACAATCATTTCTGGAGTCAAAGAACTAAGGGTAGGGGATGTCACAGATCTCGAGGAGGACCTCGAGGACGTCCCAGACTATCCTATGGTTGGGCTTTAAATTTTGGAAAGGGACTTATTTTAATTTCAATCTCGCAAATTAATTATAGGAATTACGTTTGCATAACGTCCCGATTATCGCAAACTACCCGAAAGATAGGAGGCTTACGTCGTATCGGACGACAACCTCGGAAACCTAAGCGAGTTAGGGCTTATATCTCACGGGAGAGGTCGTGCAGAGGCCTAAAAGAAAAGTGAGGGTTTATGCCGCACTAGGCGGACTACCTCGAAATCCTAGGCTGTATATTTAAACCAAAGAATGGCTTTCTTTGAAGAAGATGACCGTGCGCCACCGTGCTCCAAGCTCCTTGTCGTAGCAAGAATCGCGAGCTTAGATTTAAAGTCTTAAGTTAAAGCTGAACATACGAGTCGTTTATTATTTTTATCATGAAGTGAGTGTGTGCAATCGTGACATGAGTAAGAAAAAGAACAAGTGCACAAGAACATGTTATAAGCAAGCTAAACGATGAGACATGTCATGCTAAACAGGAGTATACTAAGCTATGCGAAGTAACGAATGCTTATAACGAGTGAAACATGCTGAGCAGAGAGAAAGTACAGGAAATGTAAAACATGCTAATCAATATAAAGTACATGAAGTGTAAAACATGCTAAGCAAGTATATGTACTGAAAGTGTAAAACATGCTAAGCAAATATATGTACTGAAAGTGTAAAACATGCTAGTTAGGTATAACGAGAAGGAAAGTAAAGATCATCACGAGAGTATCAGTATGCTTTCTTTATCCTCAACGTATGTTACTCCGTTTATTGTTATTTTATTTTTTTTATTTCCGCAGCTAGATTTATTAGTACTAAAAGAGCAGAGAGTAAGTAGTAAGTGGAAAACAACCTACGCTAAACAAGGTACTATACAGATGTATGCACGAAAAGTAAAGTACGAAAACTCAACAGTAAAAACGAAGGAAAACAGCGAGAAAGCGAGGAAAATCACAGAAGAAAACTAAGAAAGTCGGGAAAGAAAGAAAAGAAACGTCCGTGGAAAACTCCGAGAAAAGCCACAAACGAAAACAAAACAAAACCGTAGAAAACTGCAAAAAAACACCATGAGAAACCCACAGACGACCCGCTAAACTCATGGCGAACCATAAGAAAGCCATGGGCCTCTGGAAAGAAAGACCAGTAAGCACGGTGGTGTTTCAGACTTAGAGCCGTACTAATGTCCGGACTCGAGTGCCGACTACTAGACCGACTTTCTAGCGCAGGCGATCCTAATCCGACTCGAATAATGCCAACCGTGGACCTTTATAAATCTTCACATATTTTATTTTTGGTTTTCATGCAAGCAAGATCTGTAGGTAAGTAGATTCGTGTAGTTGTAGAGGTAATTTCGTATTTTTCAAACATATGTATTTTTTGTTTTAAAACATTTCGATCACGGGTCGATTATCCTAATAGGACTAGCTCTACGAACATTGGACTGTCGGCAGTAGAAACTTCGAGGACGGTCGAACGGTTCCGTGATTTCGCTCTACTCTCGCTGCAGTCTGCGAGTCGGCGGCCCGATTCTATGATTCTCGTTATTTTTTCTCGTTTTGCAGTCTCATCCATGTCCTCACCGCACTTACAGCCTTGCTTGATGGCCCCATATATAACCCAAGGGGGTTATATATGCACACCTACACGTCCCCTGTAGGTGTGTGCTTTGAGCCAGAAACAAGCGAAACTAGGGACGAGAGGTCGAGGAAAGAAAGAGGAAAGCGGTTCACCTAACACAATTTCGAAAAAAAAGAGAGTGAACCGATTTCCAATGTTCAGACGTAAGTAAATCACCCTACACTTCCCGACCGTCCTCACATATCCTAGAAAAAGGACCTAAAGGCACCACGACGCTCTCGAAGAGGATGAGGACTAGACCCTTAGGAACACACCCCTTTTCCCAAATAACTGTAAAATCAAGAAAAACATAAAGAGAAAGCCACTGCTCGGGTCCTAGACTCCAGGCCACTAAACTGAGGGTGCTATCACAAAATTCCAAGACTTTGCCATTTTTTTAAATTCAAAATCCAACTTCCATTTAAATCCACCATTTCCATAAGTATCATGAGCATAAAATCCATCCATTCAATCCACTAGCAGCTCACGACTAGGCCAACAAAACAAGGGAAAGTTCTCGGCTAAAGCTACAAAAGCAAGGGGAAGCTCACCTCAAATTAATTTTCAATCCACCAAGCAGGGTATAACAAAGATGCATATTACTCAATCATACTCTTCCATAAACAAGCCAAAGGGGAACCTCAGACAATAGCCTCAAGAGTCTTCCTATTTCAGCATTTAACAAAGGCTAGAATCAGGCCACAACAAGGCATAACAGCATTCATCACGCAGCTGAAACCGCGGCCCAACATGAAGTCGAGCCTAGCTCCTCACAGGGACTCTCGGGTAAGGCTAGAAAAGAGGAGGAAAGCTCACGGGTAAGACTAGAAAAGGGAGCCAACTTTACTTCATAACAACCCATGAATGAGGCTCGAACCATACACAACCAAGCCTCTCGACATAGCCAATCCTACGGCCCAGCACAAGGCTGAAGGGAGAAGCCACAATAGAAGTAAAATCGAGCCTACACAGGGCTTAAATCCAAGCCACCAAAAGTCCAGCACAAAGCTTCAGCAAGCCACTAAAAAGCTGACATCAAACCAAACCCAAGGCTAAGTAATCAAGCCTTCACAAAGATTGAAAACTGAGGCATCACAAAGCCAAAACCGAGGCCTCCATTCGGCCAAAACAAAGCACAACAAGTCTAAACCGAGCCCAGCAAAGCTAAACCGAATATAGGAAAACCAAAACTGAATACAGGAAAGCCAAAACCGCACCCAGTCTCAAGGGAATAAGCATTCTCTACCCCTTAATACATCAAAATAGAACGCCACCATATATTTCAGATAAGAATAAGCATAGAACTTTTCCAAACTTAAAGTAAATTTCTCCATAACATGCCTTTTGATAAGGAAAAGCTAGAAGGAAGCCGTAAATGAGGCCCACATGTTTACAAGGCCCGAGTGAATCCCCCACCATTTCATGCTAAACAAACTCACATGTAAAGCCACATATTTTGATTTTGATCTTCATTTTGAACATAAGGAAGAAGGAAGATATCAACATACCAATCCGTTGTTATTTTGAAGCAAATAATCAACTCCAACTTTAAAACATATTCATGCTTGAATATTTATCATGCTTGAGCAATAAACCCTCCCAAATGAAATTATAATAACGAGCTAGCATGTCATTAGAAAGAAAAGAGGAGGAACTATCATTTAGGCTAGCATACAAGTTATACCTCCATTTTATTTCACTATAAGCGATAAAAGAAATTCCCTCCAATCTATGTGCAAGACTACACAAGCATGCCACTTAAAGATGAAAAGCAGAAATTATCATCTCAAGCAATCAAACAAACCATTCCACGGCATACAAACACCCAAGCGAAGCAAGAAACGGGAGGGCCGAACCAATCGGCAAGAATCACGGCCTCCCGGGCTAGACCGAGAGGAAGAGAGGAGAAGAAGAGGGTTACCAGTTAATGTAGAACACCGCAAGGAATAGGAAACCCTAAGCTTTGAACCAGCAGCACCTCCCCACCTCCAGAGGAATAATCGGCCAGCCCTAGAGAGCTCCCCAAGTGGAGTTTAAATAGCCAGAGAAACAGAAAAGAGGGCAAGCCAAGCTCACCCAAAGCCATCGTCACTCACCTGGAGTCAACAGCTACAAAGGGACGGGTCGCACCTGTCACCAGAACCCACGCACGCAAGAGAGGATTGAGAGAAGAAGGAGGAAGAGGCTTTGGGAAGTAGAGAAGAACTTCCCCAATTATGCTAAGGAGACTGGCTCAACTGAGGCCAATGCTCGAAGAGGAAAGCCCCCGTATCGAGAAGGAGGAGCTCGAGCAGAGCGTCCCGCAACGTCACCTCCCATGGCGTGAAGAGGAGAAGGCTTCATACAACGGGACGAGACTAGGCGAGGAGAAGAAGCCCAGTCGAACCAAGCTAGGGCAGATGAGCATACCCGCGAGAAAGAAATGGCGAATGGCGCCAGGCGAGTGCGGGGGGAGAGATAGGAGGCGGGTGCGTGAGTTAGGGATATAGGATTTTAAGATTTTTTTTTTAAATAAAATAAAACTCATTTTATTAAGTTTCGTCGAATTTTCGCGTTGCGAACTCGTGCTCGAAAACGTAGCAAGCTATATGTCTTTCCCAAGCAAATTCGACGTCCCGGACGCAACGACGTAGTCCGTTTCGCGATCCGAGGTCGTTCGGAGAACCTCGTCACCGGTCGAGTCGAAAGTGCGTCAAATTTGATCTCGTCAAAATTCTGTCCTTGATGTCGCTCGTTCTGGCATTCTGACCCTGCTCTTGATTGGCTGCGGAGAATTTGAAGACGTCGAGGCCGTGACTCGAGGAATTTGTGCTCGGTAGTGCAGAAAATGTGCACGAGGCTATTCTAAGGTTCAGTGGTCCTATAGGAACTCAATTTGGAGTCCTAACGCCAATTCCAACCTACCTGCTGTGAGCTAGAGGTCAGGAATTTCGTCCGGGATTCCAAAAGAGTGTCGAAGTGGTTTCGAGCGTTCTAAAACGAGGTAGGCCCAGTGCTAGGAATCTAAGATCGTCGGGGAAGCTCCTAAAGCTAGAACCCTAAATCCTAGGAGAAAAAACTAAACCTTAACAAAAGTGAGGTCAACAGTAGGATTCATAAACTGTTTTGGGAACTACACTTTTCACTTTTTTTGGAGAGCTTCGTGCTCCATCCAATTGTTGCTTTGCTTACTGTTTTGGAGCTTTAAATGCAATTTTGTTTGGTTAATTCATTCATTGTTGTAGGGGGTTTTATTATTACTGTTTGGACTCATATAGTGGCTGTAGGAGTTGCGAAAATGATGTTTAGCTGTAGAAAGCTGCTGTTAGCTGTTAGGAGCTGTGAGAAGCTGGTGTTAGCTATTAGGAGCTGTGAGAAGCTGGTGTTAGCTGTTAGGAGCTGTGAGAGTTGGAAAGTGCTGTGTGAGTGCTGTGTGAGCGTTGTTCGAGGTTTATAATTTATGTGAGAGTTGTTTGGAAGCTGTTGATCACTGTAGAAGTGCTGTTCGAGGTGTAGAATCAGTGTAGAAGCCGTAGGAGAGCTGGGGGAAGGGTAGAATTGCTGTTTGGAGTGTGTGGAAGCCTTGAGAGTGTTGTTGGAGGCTAAGAGAAACTGTTTGAGTGCTGCTGGAGGCTTAGAACTGTTGTAGGAAGCTATAGGAGAACGGTTTGGAGGCGTCAATCACTATGAGAAGCTGTAGGAAGCATGGACGATGCTGTTTGGTATCGAAAGGTTACTGTTTGAGTTAAATAATTGCTGTCTAGTGCCTGTGACTGCTGTAGGATGTCATTGAATGCTGTAGAATTGCTGATGGGAGTATTTGAAAGTTATAGGAGTGTTGTCCATTGCTGAAGAATGCTATTTGGAACTAATTAAGTGCGACAGGAGGCTTAGGACGGTTGTTGGGTGCCGTTCGGGAGCTCAGGATCACTGCCTAGTGCTTAGGATCGCTGCCTAATGCTATAGGAAGCGTTGAAAATGTTGTAGGAGCCTTAGAACCCTTGTCCGGAGTTCCTAGCTGTCGCTCAGAGTCGTTGGAGGCGTTAGGATTGGGATTTAGGCCCGATTCACTTGTATTTCCCCCCCTTTTTGGCTTTGCTAGATTTGGAAGTGGGGTCGGCCTCTTCCGTTCTCATCTTACTTTTTTATTATTCCATTTTATTATTATTTTTTTAAAATGATTATGTCAAAAATGAAGAATTTCTGATTTAATTGGGAAACACTTTAGAGACATTTGAATAGTTGGAAAATATTTAGCTGAGGGTAGAACACCTTAAATCACTCCAAGCACAAGTCACAGTTGTTGACCTCACTTTCTGTGAGGATCATTCACCAAACACCTTGAGAAAGGAAGTCTACCTACATTGACCTCCTAAAGATAATAAACCCTAACACCTAGGGTAAAACCTTACAAAATCTTCTTGACCACAAAATTGACCTTAAAGACAAATGTTGACATGAACAAATTGACATGGATCAAAATCAACAAAATTTTAATTCAAAAGTCACCACATTGACTTTTGAATTAGTCTAAACCCTAAATCGGGTCAACATGATCTATTTAGACCCCAAAATGACAAAATCACAAATATCAGTGATCAAATCGACCATGTCAAGGTCGAAAAAGTCACATTAGACATCTTGAATTTAAAATTGACCAATTTAGGTTAACTTGGGTCAACCATGGTTAACACTTATCAATTTTGGTCAAAACACACAATTTTGAACAAAAATGATAAAAAATGACAAAAATGATAAAAATGATAAAAATGAAATAAAAATGACAAAATGAATCAAATAATTAATTTCAAAATTATTTTGATTAATTAAATTGACTAATAATTTAATTTTCATTATTTTAATTAATGACATAATTAATTAAAATAAAAATTAAATTAAAAGTCATAAAATGACAAAATACACCAAAATGAAATAATAATGACAAAATTAATCAAATAATTAATTTCAAAATTATTTTTGATTAATTAATTGACCAATAATTTAATTTTTAATATTTTAATTAATGACATAATTAATGAAAATGAAAAATTAAATTAAAGCCATGAAAATGATAAAATGCACAATTTTGATTAAAAATAATGGAATTAATCAAATAATTAATTCCAAAAATATTTTTGATTAGTTAATTGATTAATAATTTAATTTTTATATTTTAATTAATGACATAATTAATTAAAATAAAAATTAAATTAAAAAGTCATAAAATAATATAAAATTCTATTTTCTAATAAAAAACATGAAATTAATTAAATAATTAATTCTAAGAATTTTGTGAATTAATAATTTAATTAATAAAATTTCAAACTTTTTATTTAATTAATTAATTTTAATTAATTAAAATGAAATTAAATTAAAATGACATTTAACCCTTTAAAATCAATTATGACATAATGATTGATTTTTCAAAAATTTTAAACCCTCTTATGACATCATGATGACCCCATATAGGTTTCACATAACCTATAAGACTTATTAAGGATGAATTAACTCATCAAAAGACGCATGATGACAATACATATGAATGAATAATTTTAACCTAAACCATGGTTAAAGTGAATAATGACATTTTCTTCATTAAGAGGAGATGATGTGTCACTCCCTCATGCAACCTCAAGAGAGCTTATGGTGACTCATTCATCACCTTACCTCTTAACCAATAGGAGAAAATATAAATTTGCATCATCCTCACATCATAAGGTGACATCATAAATCAAATTTTGAAAATTTAAGGAAAATAAGGGGCATGTGTCATCCCCTCATGAAAATTTAAATGAGGTGGAGAAATATGAAGGCCTTAGCTTCCTTAACTCATCACTAACCTCCCCTCTAGCCAATAGTGAGGAGACAAAATAATCACATGGAATTTGGGGCTCATTATAACCATTGGAAGGCAATCATTACCTTGACATGAGAATGAGGAAAATCTAGCTTATGTGGCCTTCTCCCCTTTGTTCATTGGTAGGTGCTAAAAATTTGCATGAGGGAGGCTGATCCAAGGCAAAATAAACCAGTTCCAATCACCTCCCAAGCTCCCCAATGGGTGAGGCCATGGGAAAATCCAAGCCAACCACCATCTCCTTCACCATGGTTAAGTAGGGTAGTTAAGCATGGAATTGCTAAACCTATCATTTTCATAGCTGAAACCCTACTCTTAGGAATCAATAGGAGAGTTGACAACTCCCCCAAATCATCCTAAAGCTCAACCAAGCCTTCCTATAGCCATTGATGGCTATAAATAGAGCAAAACCTGAGAGGAAAAAAAAAAGTGACCCATAGCTCTCAAAATATTGCTCAAATACTCTAGGTTTTAACACAAGAAACCTTGCTAAGGACCTTAGCAATCCATCCCAACCAAAATCCAGCCCTCAGCTAGACCCTAAGCTTCACCAAATCAAGCCAAACAAGGCTACCCGAGAGCTCTAAGCCAAGAGAGGGAGAGGAATTTGCAAAATTCCATAGAGTGCTCCAATCCAAAAAACTTCCTACATGAAATTTGTTGCGTAGGACCAGAGCAATTAAACCCAACCAAAATCGAGCCATAAAACTAGCCCAGCCGAACCAATTTGGCTAAAACCCAAAGTGTACCCAAACCGAGCCACCTTGTCAAAATCATCCACCAAGACTTATTATAAGTCCAAATTGGAGTGACAAAGAACTTCTCTGGGACCACTAAAGGCTGATCAACAAGTTTCATCAAGCTCAAGATCATTGTGGCCAAAGTATGGATTTTTTATTTCAAAATAATTCATAAAATTGGAAAATCGTGGACTAAACTAGTTCATAACACCATGATCACCGTATAGATGTGATCTACATCTTTAGATGATTCCATAAGATCAAAAATCACTCAATTCCATGGAGAAATGAGTGAGATATTGACCCTAGAAGTTGGATGACTAAAAATATTCCAAATTATTGGGATTAAATCCTAGACGTCTGTTCCCGTGTTTTGGAACAGACGACACTAATGGCGCCCGCCCGTGTTCTTGTCCGGATCCGCGCAACGGATCAGCCTGCTCGCTCGACGGTACAAGGACATGCGGCAGCAGCTGGATTTTCTGGAGCCATTTAATTCCAAACAACTTTAAAATAATCGAAAATTCATATCTCTTTGCTCAGATCTCCTAAAAATAAAATAAAAATACCTCTGGAAAGCTCTTGAAGATAAGAAAATTATGAAATTAAAATCATAATTTTATTCTCTGTATTTAATTTTTAAATAATTAAATGCTCTCTGGAGTATTTTAATTATTAAAAATTATTTATAAATCGAAAAATCAAAACTTTGAAGGATTGATCTTTAGGCCTTTAGGGACCTTACAGGATTTTTTCTAGGATAGAAAACTCTTTTAAGACTACTTTTTCTAATTTTTAAGACATTTTGTAATTATTGCAAAAATAATTATAAAAAAATGAAAATTAAGAAATATAAGGTTGAAAATGACTAGAGAATATAGGGTGACTGACATGGAACCTAAAATAAATCTCTAGGCCATTAAATAACTTTAAATGACATCTTTTGAATTAAGGGTTAAAATTTATTTAATAATTTAAACCCTTAAAAACACTTTTTTCACCCAAATTGGCCTATCCTTTCATGAATCAAATCAAAATTGGAATTAAAATCTAAAAGATATATTTCAACCATAGAAAAAGTCAAAAATGACAATTTTCTCTTTTAGGGTTAAAATTAGTAAATTTTAAATTTAAAATTCAAACCCTAAAATAACTTAAATCCTAAAATTAGCTTCAAATGACATTTAGGGTTGACCAAATCTTAAGCTTTAGGTCTGGTTAGATCTAGGGTAAACTCAAACCCTAACTGACATATGGTTTTACTCATCACCTCAGGACTAGTGGGTCTGACCCATATAGACCCAAATTCAAAACCCAAAATGTTAAGTTCAAACTTACATTTAGTCTAAGATAATAAATTAGACTTAACAAAACTAAGTTAAACCTTAATCACATTAGGTTTAACCAATTAGATTCCCAATTAAGTTTAAGAAGACAAATTAGACTTAATTAATCACTTAAATTCTAATTACATTGGATTTAAGATATAAACCATTCTTAATTAAGTTTAAGAAGACAAATTAGACTTAATTAATCACTTAAATCCTAATAACATTGGATTTAAGATATTAACCATCATTAATTAAGTCTAAGAAGACAAATTAGACTTAATTAATCACTTAAATTCTAATTACATTGGATTTAAGATATAAACCATCCTTAATTAAGTTTAAGAAGACAAAATAGACTTAATTAATCATCTAAACCTTAATAACATTAGGTTTAAGACATAAATAATTAAGTTTAAAAGACAAATTAGACTTAATTAACCCATTAAATCCAAATTCTAATGAAGACATATTAAACATAATTAAACCATAAACCCTAATTAGACTTAACCCAATTAAGTCTACTTAATCTAATTAAACCTTACACAACAAGGTTTAATTAAACCATAAACCATAATTAAACTTAACCCCTAATAAGTCTAATTAATCTAATTAAACCTTACAAAATAAGGTTTAATTAAACCATAAACCCTATGTAGACTTAACCCCAATCAAGTCTAATTAATCTAACTAAACTTTACACAACAAGGTTTAATTAAACCATAAACCCTAATTTGACTTAATCCATAATAAGTCTAATTAATCAATTAAACATTATCAAAATTAAGTTTAATTAACCTTAAACCAATTAGACTTAACCCATAATAAGTCTAATTAATCAATCAAACCTTACCTAAAGTAGGTTTAATTAACCTTAAACCAATTGAATTTAACCAAAATTAAGTCTAATTAATCAATTAAAACTTATCCAAATTATGTTTAATTAACTTTAAACTAATCCTAATTAAAGAACAATCAATCTTAAAATAACTCAAACTTAAAATTGAGCTTGAGTTCAACCCACATTGAATTTAAGTCAACCTAACTTGAACCTAACTTAACTCCAATTTAAATCAAAATTGAGTTCAACCCACATTGAACTTAAGTTAACTTTAAGTTTAAGTCCAACCTAGCTTGAACCCAACTTAACTCAAACTTAAATCAAACTTGAGTTCAACCCATATCGAACTTAAGTTAACCATAAGTCTAGGTTCAACTTAACTTGATCCAACTCACATTGGATTTAAGTCAAAATCTAGGTTCAACCAGAATTGAACATAATTTAAGCTAAACCTAAACTTAAGTTCAACTCAAATTGAACTTAAGTCAAAATCTAGGTTCAACCTAACCTAATTCAAAGCCAGACTTAAAATCTAACCTTAGGTTCAACCTAAACTGAACCTAAATCGACATAAACCTAAGGTTCAACTTAACCTGAACCTAAACTAAAACATAAACTTATGTTCAACCCACATTGAACTTAAGTTCAAATCTAAACCATAGGTTCAACCTAACTTGAGCCTAAACCAATATATAAACCTTAGGTTCAACTCAAATTAAATCTAAATCAATATACATCTTAAGTTCAATCCAAATTAAACCTAAATCGACATAAACCTTAGGTGCAACCTAAATCGACATAAACCTGACATTTCAAATAAAAATCAACATAAATTTGACATTTCAAACAATAATCGACATAAACAATATAAATTTGACATTTCAAATAAAAATCAACATAAGTCAACATAAATTGACATTTCACATAAAATTCAACATAAACCGATATTTTAAATATAATTTGACATAAATTAACACAAACCGACATTTTAAAAATTTTTTTGACACGAAGTGATAATTCAAATAAAATTGACATACATTGACATAAATCGACGTTCCAAACATAATTCGACATAATTTGACATCAAATTTAAGTTCGACCCAAATCAAACTTAACACGACATAAACCGATATAATTCTTAAGTTCGACCGAAAATCGAGCTTAACTTGACATAAACCGACATAAGTTCGACCCAAATCGAACTTAACATGACATAAACCGACATAATCTTTATGTTTAACCTGTATCAAACTCAACATAAGATGACAATCTTTATGTTCGATCCATATCGAGCTTAACTTGACATAAAATTAAACATAATCAATACAAAACCCCAAAATAAAAATCAAATTGATATAAATTAACATCAAATCCAAAATCAAACTCAAATCAAAATAAATTGACATAAAAACCAAAATTCAATCTAAATCGACATGAGTTGACATAAAATCTAAAATTCAACCAAAATCGACATTCAAGACAAATAAAAAATTAAACATAAATTGACATAAATTTAAATCGACATTTCAACCAAATTTGGACATCCGAGAACTCTGAAAAAACAGACATTTTTAGCAGGTGATTTAAACATTTATATGACATTATTTCTGGCAATATTTGCTTTGCGGATTAATACGAGTTCCGTTTAGATTTTCTTTGCATGTTATAGGGTGTGCTAACATTGTTTTGCAGGACGTCGACGACGGAACATTGACAACAAAACCAGGATTTTTAGGATAGCCATAAAACCTAAAACCTCCAACAAACAAAAAAAAACAAAAAAACGACAGACAAACATAAGACAACAAAATCAGGATTTTTTTAGGATAGTCACAAAACCTAAACTTTCAACAAACAACAGAACAAAATATGACATGACAACAAAGACAACTGAACTATTAGAATAATCATAAAACTAAAAAACAAATTTGACAAGAAAACTAAACATCGATATGATATTAATAAACCAATATGACATCGATAACAATGGAACAATGACATACAAGTAAATAAAAGACAAAATCAACAAAAACACAAACATTAAACATAACAAAATACCGACATTGATAACTATTGATATGACATTGACATAACATCAAAACAACGTCATCGACAAATGACATCGACATTGACAAAAAAAAACATCTTCTGGGATTGAGTATTGATATTCTAATCCCTCATTCATAGAAAACCCTTTACAAAAAAGGTAATTTAACATTAATCAGAAGTTATCTTAGATGATTGTCTAAGATGTAATTAACTATAGGGGCTTGCCCTTATGGGAAATTTAAGGACTTGGAACTCTGGTTAGTCAAAATCGTCAGATGAGTTTCTCATCTTCTTTCTCTCAATCTCTATTGTGATCAAGCCTCTTTTTCTTCACATTCACCCAAGATTTTCGACATTAAAGTCTAGGGAGAATATAAATTAGGGTAATAGAGAGCGAGTGACGACTCCTTGACAATCGACATAATATGGGAATTGACAGCGACGGTGTAAGCTTCCTAGTTTTTAGGTACACACCTTAATTAAGAGCCTATCTACCTAACCCACAGTGTAGACTTCCTAGATTTTAGGTGCACACCTTAGGTGAGAGCTCATTTACCTAATCCACAGTGTAGGTTTCCTAGATTTTAGGTGCACACCTTAGTTGAGAGCCCATCTACCTAATCCACAGTGTATATTTCCTAGATTTTAGGTGCACACCTTAGGTGAGAACCTATCTAACTAATCCACAGTGTAGATTTCCTAAACTTTAGAGCACACCTTAGGTAAGAGTTCATCCATCTAAATATTCAAATAGTGAAACTAGACACTCGATCTTAATCACAAACTGATTAAGACACTAGACACGAGGATGCATCGAGACGTGGTTCACACTTCCTTAATTAAATCATTTGTGGAATTCCCAATATGACATAACCTACAGTGAAACCCAATACACCAGGATTTGAGCTTGAACCTTACGCTCAGATTCTCTTGGCAATTGGGGACATTTGCCACATATGGATCATCAGACTTGTGTAAGTCTGAGGTCTGGGTGGCTAGTGCGATAATAATAATGCTAATGTGTGCTAAACGAGGGATACGATGTGAGAATTTTTAAGAATATTATCTCCTACCTTAAAGACCTTTAATAAAGGAGAGGAAATGACCGATGATATTATTTGCCAACTCTTGGTGAGATTGTTTTCCCCGACGATTTTAGGTCGCCAGTAGTTCTAACCCGATTAGAGTGACTTACCTGTGGACTCTACTATTTTACAAAATATTTACAAAATTAAAACAAAAAAAATCTCTTTTGCTTGTTAACAAAAATTCTGCATAAAAACTTAAACAACTTTTGCATGAAAATTAAAAAAATTTTTTGATTAAAAAAAAGAAAAACTTATACAGGTTCATGGTTAATCACTTGGATTGAGGTTAAAGACCGCCCTTTGTAGATCGTCGGGTTGATAGCGCTTTTCCATGATCGGACAGCACACAGTCCAGCTCTGAGCCTCTCACCTTCACTAAGTTCTTATACTTAGTCTTAATTTTTCATATGTGACCCAAAAATTTCTTTTACCTGCTTGTGTTTTAGTACAGTTCGCTCTTCAACTTTTTTTTTCGCACTAGATTTTTATTTATTTTTTCCTGTAATTTATTTAAATCCCCTGCAAACTATATCATGCTTTATGTATTAGTCATAGAGCAGTAGTAGATACCCATGTATGCTTTACAGTTTATTTATAGCATTTTTTACTTTACTGCACTTTATTTTTTAGCACCTTTTATTTACTTGCAATTTATTTACTCTGCATGCAAGACAAAACTAAAACAAAACCCAAAACATTGAAACACACTTGACAAAACTATTTGAACCTTAGACATTAGAGCTGCAACTGCAACTGCAACAAAAAAAAAACTCGGAGCTAAATTCGTGGGCAGCACAGTAAGAAGCTGGGAGGTAACTTTGTGAGCAGCACGATGAGGAATCCAGACCGAGCAATAAGAGGATCTTATTCAACAAAACTCTCCCTTAGTTTAAATTACAATCTATAAGACTTCGAGGTAGCTCGCTCAGTGCGACGTAAATCTTCACACCCTTTTTAGGCTCCTACACAACACTTTTTGTAGCATAAGTCCTAACTCGCCTTAGGTTCTGAGGTTGTTGCCCGGTACGATGTAAACCCTTGTATCTCTGCGGGCTATATGCATAATTGAGTATTATGCAAATGTAAGTCCCAAATAATAAAATTGACATGATTGAAATACTTAAATAAACATTTCTCCAAAACGTAGCTCCAGTGACGGTCAAAATTAGAGAGAGTCGTCTTAGATGGTTTGTTCACATTAAACGCCGACCATCTGATGATCCAATTAGGAGAGTAGACGTTTTAGATTCGACTTATGTTAAGAAAGGCTGTGGTAGACCTAGGAAGACTTGGGCTTATTGTATAAGAAGTGACATTAATTTATTAGAATTAAATGAAAATATGACAGTAAATAGGATGCAATGGAGAAAAATGATTCATCTAGCTGACCCCACTTAGTAGGATTAAGGCTTTCGTGTTGTTGTTGTTGGGTAAAATTCAAGATTTCAAAGTTTAGGATGTTCATGAAGAAACAAATACTATATGAGATAAAGTAACAAACACTATTAAACAAGTGACAAAATATATACTTGGAGAATTAAAAAGAAAAATTTCTATAAATAAAAATAGTTGGTGCTGTAATAATAATGTGCAAGAAAAGATAAATATAAAAATTTATGTTATAAAAATTAGTTTAAATGTAATAGCTTATAGAATTGAGAAAAATATCAAATAGCTCATAAGGAGTCTTAGAGAATAATTTGTGACGTTAAAAATTCTCCTTTTAGTGGTCTTTATATATATTAGATATTAAGAAGGGTAAAAAATATATGTATAAAGTAGACAAACAAAGAAAAAAGAAAAGTAAAGATTTTACTCTAGTAAAGTGTATTAAAGATGAAATTAAAAAAAAGTGATTTTCTTTGAAAAAGATATTCAAGATAGGTGGGTGAGTCATTTTGATAAACTTTTTAATGATTTCTGAAAATACGATCAACCTAAGTGATCTTAATATCTCTAATAATAATAAAATGCTTCATTTTTACCGTCGCATTAGCAAAATAGAAACTGAAGTGGAGTTAAAGAAAACTAAGGTTGGAAAGTTTGTAGGACTTGATGATATCCCAATTGAAGTGTGGAAATATTTAGGAGATTTTGGAGTTTCTTGGCTTACTAAACTCTTTACTGTTATTTTAAAAACTAAAAAGGTGCCTGAGGAGTGGAGGAAGAGTATTTTGGTCCCTATTTTTAAGAATAAAGGGGATGCACAATAGTGTGCAAATTATAGAAGAATTAAGTTCATGTCTCATACTTTAAAATTATGGAAGAGAGTAAATATAGGTTAAGACGTATTACAAAGATTTCTCATAATCATTTTGGATATATGCCAAGCAAGTCTACTATGGAAGCTATACATTTTTTGAGAAGTTTGATGAAGAAGTTTAGAGATAATTAGGAGAATCTATATATGTTTTTTATTGAATTAGAAAAATCTTACGATAAGGTTCCAAGAGATATCCTTTGGATAGTTCTTGAGAAGAAATGTGTTTATATGACTAATATTCAAGTCATTAAAGATATGTATACTAAAACTGTTACTTGCGTTAGAACAGGAGGATTGACCAAATTTTTTTTTATTTCTGTTGGATTACATCGGGGATCGGCTTTAAGCCCATATCTTTTGCTTTAGTTATGGATGGTCTTACTGGACATTTACAGGAGGATGTACCTTGGTGCATGCTTTTTGTTGATGATATCCTTCTCGTGGATAAGAAGAGAGAAAAAGCTCAGGAAAACTTTGAATGATGGAGGTCTACATTGAAGTCTAAAGGCCTTCGTTTGAGTAGAACTAAAACTGAACACATGGAATGTAATTGTAGTAGTTGTAGCTCTAATGACAAAAGTGTAAGTGTGGGTGACCAAATTATTAAAAGGTGTGAACGATTTAGATATCTCGGTTTATTGTTCAAAGAGATGGTGATATAGATGGGGATGTTATTAGTAGAATTCAAGTTAGTTGGTTGAAGTGGAGGAATGCTTTGGGCCTACTGTGTGATAGAAAAGTACCGCTTAGATTGAAAAGAAAATTTTATAAGTAGGTGGTGAGACTTGCAATGCTCTATGGCGCTAAATGTTGGCCTTTAAAAGAGAAGCATAAGTTATGTGTTGCCGAGTCGAGAATGATTAGGTGGATGAGTGGCTTCACACTTAGAGAGAAAATGCGAAATGAATATATCCGTGATAGGGTTGGTGTAGCTCGAATGACGAGCAAAATTAGATAGTCTTCTTAGATGGTTTGGTCACAGTAAAAGTCGACCATCTAATGATCCGAATAAAAGAGTAAATGTTTTAGAATTGACTTAGTTAAGAAAGATAGAGGTAGACTTAGGAAGACTTGGGCATATTGTATAAAAAATGAACTTAATTTATTAGAATTAAATGAAAATATGACACTAAATAGAGCACAAGGGAGAGAAAAGGATTCATGTAACTGACCCCACTTAGTGGGATAAAGGTTTTGTTGTTGTTGTTGTTGCTGTATCCTTTTCTTAATTAATATTTAATTTTTTAAAATAATTAGGTATTTTTTAATTAATAGAAATCTGATGTCAGCTTTCCAATAAATGATTTTTTTCTTTTAGTTATTTCCTATACACCCTACAATTGATTGTCATCTAAAGATGATAAAGTTGGTGTTAGAAAGTTATGTCAGTAGAGCTTTAATCTAAACTATCAAGTGGAAGGCATATACCTTTATCATTGAATTTCAAATTTTGATTTGAAATCAAGATTCTTTTGGTCGAATATCCCAATTCGTTGTGCTGGAAAGGGTGCCCATCAAATGATAAGATTGTTTTTTTTTAAAAAGAAGATTGGCCTATTTGAAATTACTATTTTGAAAGGTTGGGTGTTTTGCTTTTCTGGGCCTTAGTTTCCATTCATTGAATGAAAGAGGACGTGCCTTGTGTAAGGTGAACAATGGGAAGTGCAGCTTGAGGTATGGGATTCATGAGAAAGGAGAGGGAGTCTCAACTAGGGGCACAAAGGAAATTGAGTGTTTTACTTTGGAATGTGTTTTTGAAGATAATGTGGTTTGGGTTCGTTGAATGTGGTTGAAGAGAACTGCATGTAAATGTGATGACTATTTTTCTCTATGTTCAGGGTGAACTTCTAAATAATTCAACTATTGACTTTGACGGCAGAGATTGAAAATCAATTTTCAACGTTGTAGGAACTGTTTCTTTGATGTAAGATAGCATTGGGAAGACTTAATGGGTGTAGGTGATGGTTTGTTGTGGGGATAATATGAATGTATAGATATTATATAATATGGAAAAAAATTAAATTAATGAGATGTCAAATTTGAAGGAAGAGAAAACAGAGGAACAAATTGGCGAGGCTCAATTTTTATTAGTACTTGTTCATGCTTTCTATTGGGAATCAAAGGACTAAACTTGCATTAAAGAACTTCTATTTATCATTCATCCTGGCATAGTATAACGTGAAAATCCAAAGTGAAACTAGTTTATAAATAGGTCCCTAAACTCTGATAAAATTTTTTAAAATAACCAAAATAAAAAAATAACTATGTAATCCCAATGACATAAAGTAGCGGGAAGGAAGATAAGTTGAAGGGTGTATGGAGGAGAATGTAAGCATTTATATGAGTGTAGGGGACAAACAAAGAATGTCTAGGTATGAGTTTCAGAATGTATTGAGATTATTTTGTGAACATGTGCTTGGAGGGAAATACAGATGGTTATTGTCCAAAGTTCATTACTGATGCGAAAGAAGAATGCATTTGCTTTTTGTCTTTTTTTCACTTGTATTTCGAAGACACTTGTTTATTTGAAAACAAAAATCTATATGTGAGAAGACCATGGTAATATGTTTAATTTTGCTTTTACAGTATAAATGTTATGGTATTTTAAGGTGTTTGAAATTGTTCGGAAGTAAAAGCATTCATTTCTCTGTAGGGGCACGGACTGCATGGGAAATGCTTTCGGATGAACAAAAGCTCAAGCATATAAGCACAGGTTGTGAAGATTTTGATGGCATCCTTGGTGGTGGTATACATTGCGGAGAGGTTACTGAAGTAGGTAATTTATTTCATTTCTGAATAGTAAAACTACAAGAATGTTGGGGCAAACATAACTAAACAATAGGCTACTGCAATAAGAATACTTTGGCAGATGAAGTGGTTATTTAACTTCTACTAGAAATATCTAATTCACAAACACGATCTACTATTCATACTTATTAATTCTTGACAGTAAGCGCGTGGTGGATTTATATTAATTGTAGATAATTCTTTTTTCATGCAAAGTTGATTAGATGCTCTGCATTTGTTTTAGTATTGGAAGGTATGTTTTATTATTAAATGATTAAATGACATACATAGTCTTGATTATGTGTTGTTACATTCATTTTTTTCAGGTGGTGTTCCAGGTATTGGCAAAACACAATTAGGGTATGCCGTTACTTTGTATTTTTTTTGGTCCTGGGGACTCATCTGAAATTTAACTAATAAAGCAATGTGCAGGATTCAGCTTGCAGTAAATGTCCAGATTCCAGTTTCTTATGGTGGTCTAGGAGCTAAAGCAATCTATATTGGTATATATTCTGTCTTCTAATGTCGTTTATTCAGATTATTTATGATTTACATTTTTCAAACTTGTAGTAATCTCATAGCTAAAATGTTTCTAGATACTGAAGGAAGTTTTATGCCTGAACGTGCTTATCAAATTGCTGAAGCCTGCATAATGGATATTTGGGAAAATTTAGTTTTTCCTCATAAGGACAATAAAGATTACCAGGAAAGGATGCAGCCTGACCATTTCTTATCTAACATCCTTTACTTCCGCATCTGTAGTTATACCGAACAGATAGCTGTGATTAACTACCTAGACAAGTTCCTTGAAGAACACAAGAATGTGAGCTTTCCATCAATTTTATTTTTGATTGATTTTGTTTTATAAACATTTACATGAACTTGCTTTTGCACAGATCCATAGTAAAGTGCTTCATTTGTTAATATTATTGTTATTACTTTAGTCTTTGCATGCACCATGTTTTACTGAAAAAGTCACTTTGCAGATTCTATGCTTATTCATTATGCAAATAGTGTCATCGCAGAGTTATTAAATCCATGTCTTAAAATTTTCAATGAATTGCACTTTCTTTTGGACCACCAATCTTTCGATCTTGTAATACTTTTCATGCATATTTCGTGCCCGGTTTTTTGAGTGTGTGGTTCAAGCTTAAAATTTTCATAAACCATTAGACTTTTTTTTTGATAAGAAACACTCAATATTTTACCCTAAATTTTTGAGGACTTCATGTTCTGGTTTAAAATATCCCATATAGACGTAATGCCTTATTTTTAATTATTTATATCGATGACGAGAAAGAAATTTTTGTCTGGTATTAATGCTAGTCATTTGACACTTAGGGTCTGTTTGGGGCAGCTGTAGCTTATTGAATAATCTGCTGATAAGCTGATTAAAAATAATCTATTGATAAGCTGGTGAGGTGGCTATTACAAAATTTTATTTTCTTAGAAAAAACAGACCGCAGCCAGAAAGCTACCACCTCACCTAGATAGGTGCGGTGTGAAAATGCTGTTTTTTTCGTTTTGAAAACGCATAAGCTGCCAAAGTGCAGTTTACCCAAACATGTCAGGTGCATTTTCAAAACTCCACCGCATCAAATAAGCTGCCCCAAACGGACCTTTAGTGTATAGTAGTAGCAGTTTAAATTTAGATTAAGGATTTTCCCAAATTTCTCCTGGAACGAATGTTAGTTAAATGGTATTTAACCAATCAAGATCATATGATTTTATCATTGTGGGTTATCATTAACTTTGATCTATGTATGCAAAGGAGATATTTTACCCAACCTAATCTAATTTTTCTCATTAGCAATTGTGAGTTACATCGTTCAAGGGAACTTTTTGACTTATTGTGGATGCTTGTTTAATGGGAGAACTTTAAGTCGATATTGGCTTATAAAATGCTTATTGCTCTATCAAGTGCACTTTATAATTCACTACATAAGGGTTTTAAACCATTTAGGAACTTATTAATCCCTAGTTGTGATGGTAATTTAGTGATCTCATTTTTGTGACAAATCACTCGATCAGATGGTATACTCATAATCAAACTTTTTATGGTGTTATTTGACAAAAAAAAAAAAACTAAACGGTTAGAGGACACTTTTAATGTCCTTGTTGGCATGAGATTTTTGAAAGTAATCATAAATGAACACTTGATCTGACATTGATTTTTTGTGAGTTGAGGTTAAAACTTGATATCACATTGATTATTTGTGACTTGAGGTTAGCAGCAACTTGTCATTCTCACTAAACGGGTGTGGAGGATGGATGAATATTTGCTTTGAACTTTAATTATTCTATCTTACTAAATTGTTTTAAATTTTATAATTTTCTTAGCTTTTTTGTATTTTTATTTGTACTTTGATGCAAATCGATTTGCATGAGGATTTGGGCGGAGTTTGAAAATAGTTAGATGTGATTAAGATTTTCTGTCAATGTGTCATCATTAGGGTAAAAATTGTTTGTCTCATTCATATTTACAACTTGAAAGTTTAAGCTATTGAAAGGGACCCCTTCACTTATAACAACAAGATTTCTTAGTTGAGGAAGACAATTGAGTTTGAGTAGCTTATATTAAAGTGTGGGCTAGTGGATCCCGAGGAGAACACGATAGCTCGACGTCTGAGGGTATTGAGACTATCCATTGACATTGTGGTATAGTTGTAGTCTAATTGGATATTACAAGATGCCCGGACTTTAGCCTTGAGTGTGGAGAGACAACATAGTTGTATCGGGTTCACACCACCTCCAAACAGAGTTCAACCGTCGGGTCAGGCAATAAGAATGCACCCGTGGAGCATCAAAGCCACCCTCATTAGGAGAAATTAGTTATGACTGGAGAACATGTGGAGCCCACTAGCATCAAAACTCCCATATCTGCACAAGCTAAAGCCCAGGAAAGAGACTCCAATCAGATTAACATTGATTGTTTTAGAAGATAGTGAGTCCGTGGAGCTGTTATCAGAGAAGAGGCAACCCCTATTGAGAGAATTGCTTGATATCCTGACTGGCAGTTTACCTCTTGGGAAGTTGCCACTAAGAGTGGCCTTGCTTAAAAGATTTTTCATTCCAGAATTAGTTCCTCCAGACAGACTTATTTATTGGATGTGTCCGTCCGAGTACAAGAAGTGGGGGAAACATGTTACATATATAGTGACTCGAGGCTTTGTTCGTGAGAATACCTATCATTTTGCAATTTCAGTTCTTGTTGTACCAAAAAAAATGACTTTATTCTATCTAGACAGTCGTTGGAATGATGAATGTGTTTCAAAATTGCATGAAATGAATGTAAGCCTAGATTTGGTAGTGGGATTGCCTCTGACAGAGCAATATGATAGATCAATTGTATAAGTTTCATGAAAAGGCAATGCTCTTCCTACTTCGGGAGAATGGCACAGAATGAAAGGGGAACACGGGAGGTGAGGGTGAAGGCGTTAAGTGTTGCTGATCACATGCGGAAGCAGGATCTCCAGGATTGTGGAATTTTTGTGAATTTCTTATGCGATCCAAGGCTCCCTTTAGCGCGGTTTCTAATAACGGGCATCGATTTCTAATTCATATATTTTTATATTTTTCCTATTTCGCTATTTCCAATTAGCTTTTTTGTGAGGGAATTATTTAGGTATTATTTTTTGGTTTAATGGATTTTTGATTTGTTTTATATTATTTGGAGATGTTTTCTCTATTGGAGTGCTCTTTCTTTCAGGAGGTGTGTTTATAGCCTGATAGGATCAAAGTAGTGACCTCTTTCAAATGTTCGAAAGCCTCCTTTACCCTCCAACTTGAGGCCAACTGTTGCTTGCATAAGGTAAACTGCTTTTATCGTTTGCTGTCCCACCATTATCTACTACAATATCAGCTGACAAACTTACTCAACATCCGTGCCAGACTGTTTTGTAGCCTTGCTGTTTTTAGATGAGAAAGCCACCAAACATTGTCTATTTTCCAAAATATCATTGATAGCTTGCAATTTCATCTCCTTGCTATTTCTCTACCTCCTGGTCAGACTCGCTTCCAGAACACCATATAGAAGCCATAGATCATTGTCATATGGTATCAAAGGTTGACAAACTCTTTTTTAGGGTTTCGTCTTTCTCGCCCTATGTACAAAATTCCTAAAAAAGTATCTGTATACCTAAACCATTCCTGCTGTAATTTCTTGCCCCAAAAACTAAACCATCCAAAATTCAATCTTCCTACCTCCAAAAATTTGTCACGACACCTAACACAAAAACTCTAAACTTTAAACAACCTTTTATCTGCAACCTTACACCTGTTGAAACCGTGATCGAGAGAAAATGACAATGCTGCCTAGGAGAAATTTGTAAAGAGGTGTCCATGAGCTTATTATGAAGGATATGTGGAAATCCCGAAATGCAACTGAGACTTGCTGTCTTTAAGAGGAGAAATATATTGAGGTTACCTTTGGCCATGACAATGATTCGTTAGATCGAGAAAAGGAAGTAAATTCCTTAAACTAGACAGCTTCCAGTGACGAAGAACCACTACCTTGATGATTTGGCATGGAATATTAGAGAAGCCGGGATCTTTTAGTAAAGAAGAATTTATTGGATTTTGATGTTCGCAAAAATTCAGATGAATTTATCGATCGACACCAGGCAGTGGAACAAGTCTTTTAATATATGGATGTTTTACCAGACAGAATGATAAAACTAACCTCCAATAAGTTAAAGAAAGCACATCTCTGTAGTGAGAGGACTTGAAGATTCTTCAACTGCGAGAATGAAATGGTAAAATTACTACTTGGTTCACAAGATGAAACTAGTGATGCA
Source organism: Papilionanthe hookeriana x Papilionanthe teres (assembly GCA_022702705.1). Lineage (NCBI taxonomy): Eukaryota > Viridiplantae > Streptophyta > Magnoliopsida > Asparagales > Orchidaceae > Papilionanthe > Papilionanthe hookeriana x Papilionanthe teres. The sequence goes on from CM040428.1 coordinate 137,957,253, forward strand.
ACGCAAGTCGACAACACATTGCACAAAAGACATTCCTAAAGTTTCGTAACTTACAACAACAAATTTTTTTAGTAGAGTACACAAGTTTGAGTAGTTTATATTAAAGTGTGGATTAGTGGAACTCAAGGAGAACACCATAGCTTGATATTTGAGAGGATTGAGATTATCATTTAAGATATGGTACAGTTGTAGTCTGATTGGAAATTACAAGATGCCCATGCCCTAGTCCTGAATGTGGAGAGACAACATAGCAGCATCATGCCTGGGCAATTTTAAAATGTATCTTAATTTTTGCGTTCTTTGAAATTTGACATAAATAATTTAAAAAAAAAATATGTGTCGAATCGATCAGTTTGATATATAATACTATGCATGAATTGTGTATGTATTGAAAGATATCAAAATAAGAAATAAAACATTGATTTACTTAATTGAACTCTTAATTATTCTCCTAACCTCACGTTACTATAGCTTTCCAACATTTCACACTCTTAGCTGCACATGCGATGGTGTGATGGATCGAATGGTTGGAATTAAGTGGAATCTAAGTTAATTGCCGTATTCCTTCATTTTACCTCTTCTGATTTTTTTCTTCCGCGAGACTCCACTTGTCTTCTGTAGTAGATGTGAGCAGACGTGATCAGTAGGTGGCTGAAATGATTGATTTGTGTTTCTGGGAAAATTTTGGTTAGTAGAAATTTAATTTTTAAGGTATTTCAAATCTTCATTTTCTCCCTATAATTTTTTCTATAGTTTTTAGTGAGTCAAAACATTAGGTGTCCCTTGTCGCTGTAGCTGGAGGTAGAATAATTGTCGGAAGATGCAAACTTGGTTTGAGGGTTTTCAGAATAGCCGTTAGGATGAAATAACGTGGCGGGGGGGGGGGGGGGGAAGGTAATGTTAGAAGGAAGATAGGATTGGAATAGTTTATGGAGAGGAGGTAATGCATGGGAAATCCTTTGAGGTAAGTAATAACAAGTGATTTGTACTTGGGATTAAATCAAGAGATAAGTAAGAGTTTCATGGAAACCCTAATGAGGTGGTTTATTCTAGGCGACGAGCTCGAGAAAAATCATCGTAGGGCTGCTCCATTGACTCAGGTGAAATAATCCTGTATTAAATTAAGCATAATAATTTTTTGTAGGATTTCTATGTAATCCCCTTTGACATACGATTGCATTTAGAATTTTGTCATATTGTGAAGGCTAGCACATGTTAGCCTGAATACAAGCTTGAACTGACACTGTCAGTGTTTATGATTTTACCGTTCTATTTATATGATGAGTACGTTTATGAAATTATCACTTGCAAGTTATTCATATACTATTGTTTATGCATATGATACATGATTTGCTTATGATAAATGACTATTATAGAAACTATGATTACAAGAATGCCACATATATTATGATAGATATGCTATTACATGAATACTTGTAAGTATATATAATAGAGAATGCTGATTTACTAACGTCTGGTATTTAAATGGGGACATGTTCAAGTACCGTTGGGATCATACAGGAACAAAAACTCGAGAATTGTTGGTATTTGAGTGTTTATTGATACTGCTATATGGGAGGGATCCAACCTTTTATCAATAATTAATTTAGCATTCGGACCGGGTGAACATGAATGTAGCTAACCTATACAATTGCCATTGACATTCCTATAATTATATTGATTGATTGTGAAATTTTTATGGATATGTCCATGACGACACATGAAGAGATAAAACACATGTTTTATACTATTATCGTGATTACTGCATTTCATGTATTTCTTTAGATGTTTTAGTGATTAAAGCTTGTTTTGACATGTTCTATTGTAATTTGCATGGGCTATAAATGATTATGCACATCTTTTTTTTCGACTATAAAAAATTTTTTAGCCTTGATTATTTTGCTGAGCTTATAGCTCACTCTTATATGTTATTGACTTTCAAGAAGAGATAGAGAGCACCAAGGCGAGTAGCTTGTTATGATGTTATACAACTTTTGCATTGTATAGTTTTGGAGATTTGACAAACTTTAGAGTTCGTATTTTTTATATGTTGGGTTTTAGCAATTCTGTATATGATTCTTGATGGCATGATTTTTCACGCTTCAAAGTATATGAGAATGTGTGTGAATTATCGAAATGTGTTACGTATGTTTGTGGTGATTAAGTTAAACTCGTTTATTTCCCACTGAAGCTTTATTATGCAAGTCAGGAAAAGTGCCGGTGAGAATTAAGTTTGATTTAGTCATCCACCTTTATCACATCATGGTTGATCCTAAAAGGGAGGGTGGCTAGCTAAGGTGTGACATGTTGTCAATCAATCTTTTTGTTTTTCTCATTTCCATGTAGAGGCAATTATTTTACAGATCATATTCTTCTAGATCTAGAAAAGAGTATTGACCAAATTCAACTTCAGTGCCATTAACCTAGTCCAATGTTGTTGATACTCGAATTTAACAAGCACTCAAGAGTTTTTATTGGATTTAAAGTCTGAAATACAATGGTTGGATCAGGGTGTAATAGGTCCCGGTTAGGGTTTGGACCTTTGAGGTGGTGGCAAAGAGGCAACTAGCAAATTGAAAATAGTATGATAACAATTTCCAAGAATCCAGACAATAAGCAAGCAGTAGGAACATTTGTGGGAGGGTTAAGCTAGGCGACGACAACAAGGAGAAAGGGAAGGGAATGTGAGAGCAATGTGGGAAATGATGGGGAAAAGATATAGGAAATTATGCTTGGCGATTTGATGTAGTAATGATTCAAGTTTTTAAGCGTTAATGATTATAATAATTTTTGTTTATTAAGTTAGCCAGATGTTGTCTATTGGTCTAGTCTGAGCATGATTAGCTGAATTGTCTATTGTTTACCGAACAATTGTATTCTTAATTCCATTCTTTTTCTGTTAATGTTAGGTTAAGAGAACTTATTCATGATGTTGGTTATTAAAATCTCATCCTCTTTCCATGAATTATTGTCTATACATGTTGCTTAATATGGTTTGTTTCCTTTTCGTGAAAGGTGTGCATTTAGCCTTAAAATAAAATCAAAAGGTACAAAAAGGAGATATAAAATCTACACAAAGAAGTAGAATTCTGTTCACAAGTGTGAGCATCCCAAATAAAATACCTATCTGGAACGAGCCTGACACAAAAATGGTCAACTCTGTTAGAATTTCAGTGATTATGAAAAAGAAAAACTTTCCTAAATTTGAAAAGATTTATAAAACTAGCTTCAAGACCAAATTGTTGGAACTTATTCTTACACTTCATGCCATCTTGCAACTTTCTTTATTCATGCCAAGCTTGTTAGCCATATAATTTAGGTGTATTTTCAACTATATATTTTGGCCTGAAAAATTATGGGTCCGTGATTGGGTGGCTTCATTAATATTTATCTTTTTCTCCTTTTAATTTTTTTTGGAATTATATGATTAAGTTGTGTTATAAGAAATACTCTACAAAATTCTTTAACTTGAGGCCCTTCTATCAATCATTGTTGAACTGTAAACTATGTTGCGTTGACACTTCTAAAAATGTGTACTACATGTGTCAAACACATTAGATATCAACGCTTGTTCGACACCCTGATATTGTTTGACACTACAAAATATGAGTGATTTTTTTGGGCTTGAAAATGTTTGGGACACACCTCGACGTTGCATCAGATATGAGATCAATATGATTTAGAAAATAAATGGGACACGGGAAGTAGAAAATTATGAATAGATGCATAGCTCTAATTATCCCTCATAATCAAAGCCGCCTCTTCTCTCGTAATGTCAACGCTCCCTCTAATATTCTTCAAAATTGAGCATATAATGCGCATCTATTATTCATCAAGGCCGAGTATCAATAGTTCTCTCTTTTTTTGTTTTAGGCGAGCATCAAAAAGGTCCATCCAACATTTGATGAAGTCGAGCATTGCAGTTCTCTTTTGTTAATCAAAGTCAAACCTGCGCTAACGCGGAAGCTGTAAGCTTCTTTGTCGCAATCTGAGTGGCAGTAGAACATGTTCATTGAAGTTGATCCAATAACCCATTAACTTTCGGACATTTGCAGTGAAACTTCTATTTGTTGAAGCTAGCAGTTAATGCTGCCCTAGTTTTGTAATTGATAATTATATTATTTTTATCTTTAATGAGTTAATTGTTATAAATCTATTCTTATTATAATTCTAAAATTTAAATTTTAACTTAATTAAACAAGGTGTTACCTTAGGATATTTTAAATTTTAATCGATAAGTTGGAAGAACTCTTTAGAATTATATTATACATCTGATTTTAAAAATTAATTTTCATAATCATGATGTTTTATAATACAAGTTAAATTTTATTCTTGCATTCTTTATTTTGTGATGTCTTTAACAAAAGATAATAGAAAATATACATTTATATTAGTAATTAATTAAATATTAAATCATCTCCATGATATTTTATATCCTATTTTTTTCAATTATGTCCCGTCTTCATATCACGTCTTGTTTGTGTCCCGTATCTGTGTCCGTGCTTCATAGGCTGCAAACTATGCCATCTAGTATGATAGATTGTTTAATAAAATAAAAATTTATTGCAGGAATTACATTGATTTATGCACGAGAAAAGATCTTCCATTCATGAAATAATTCTTTCCGTATACAGCATGAAGTTTATGACCCTGCTTGCAAGCTTACACTGATGAATATTATTCTCTTCATTACTGGGCTCTGATTTTCTGACTGTTACATTGAAGGTGAAAATTGTTATCATCGACAGCATCTCGTTTCACTTTCGCCAAGATTTTAAAGAAATGGTTCAAAGGACTATTGTGCTTAACGAAATGTCCAGGCTATTGATGAAAGTTGCAAAAAGATTTTCCGTGGCTGTAAGTGTTATCATCTTTTCACTTGAAAGTTCATTTTTGCTTTTTTCAAGGGTGGTGGTGGTGTGTGTGGTGGTGGTGTGTGTTCATTTTGGCTTCTCTCAAGAGTTGTGTGTGGTGGTGGTGTAAGAAAATGCTTTTGTTTGATATTTAAATCATTTGGGAGGATGAGGTCTTTCAGGAATATTTGTAGTGTATGCCTCCATGTGAAATTTCTATTTTAACAAATTTTTTGCCTTTTCTTCATTGTTACTTTGATGCCTTCAATCATCAAGTCGTTAGGTTATGCACTTTGCTCCCTTGCAAAGCATGAGAATAACATCGATGCATGCCATCCATGCAATGGTGAGGAGGATCCCTAGTGTATATATTACCTTGTATTTGTAGTAGTTCTCTTTAAATATCTCAATTACTTCTTTATTAGCATGGTGGGAGGTTTCTTTTTGCTTAGGTGCTATGCACATATCGAATGCTTACCCTTTTAAAGTGGTGTGTTGCACTGTATATTGTCTTGATGCTTTGTGTGCGCTTGTGCTTGCTCGTCTTGGTGGAATTGAAATAAGTTCAATTCACTTTTGTACCCATTTGTGGATGTGATCTTGAAATGTTGTCAAATTTTTGGCAAAGTCCAAACTTTCTACTTTATGTAGACTTGTCACTGTCATTTGAAGTGATATACAAATTAGAATAAGTTTTTGTAAGTGTCATCATTTCTTCATAAGGAATGAATTATGACGTTTAGAAATGAAAAGAAAAATGCTCATCATATACACAAGTTGCCAGTTTGTTTGGGCACTTAATGGTACGAGGGTCTACTTTGAGCACTTAAATTGACCACACAAAATAAAATATCTTGTTTTTTTTATTTGATTCTTAGACTGTTTTATTTGTGAAAGGCACATTTTCGGATTTTGGGATTTTTGATTTTTATTTTTTTTGTTTCAATGATGTCATGTTATCTGATTGTTAACATATTATCCAGGCCATCAAATTATATGGGAAGCTTGGAATGTGATCCCTGAGCTATATTGAGATCATAAATACTAAAGAAATTTAATCATAAGATGAAAACGAGATTAAAAGTACATTGATCGATCGAGCTTAATTATGACTAAAAATATTCCTAATCATGGAAAGAGAAGCATAATGCTAAGTTAAGCGTTGCCGAGACGAGAATGATTAGGTGGATGATTGGCTTTACACTTAGAGACAAAATGCGAAATAAATATATCCGTAATAGGGTTGGTTTTGCACCAGTGACGCACAAAATTAGAGAGTTACCTTAGATGGTTTGGTCACATTAAACGTCGATCACCTGATGATCCGATTAGGAGAGTAGATGTTTTAGATTCAATTTTTGTTTAGAAAGGTAGAAGTAGACCTAGGAAGACTTGAGCTTATTGCATAAAAAATGATCTTATTTTATTAGAATTAAATGAAAATTCGACACTAAATAAGGCGCAATGGAGAAAAGGATTCATGTAGCCAACCCCTCTTGGTGGGATTAATGCTTTATTGTTGTTGTTGTCCTCGTCGTTGTTGTTGTCGTCGTCGTTATTATTGTTGTTGTTGTTGTTGATGGATCAACATATTTTGACCCATAGCTAAGTCCCTTAACTTTCTCGAAGTCACGGGAGATGATAAACTTTGTTTCCACAAATTTTTGCGAGGGATCAAGGAGAGTGCACTTAATCGCATAATGATAGTATTAGTTATTATGATAAATTAAACTATTGAATACACAATATATATTTATTTATAACTATTTATTAATTCATATAAGTATTTATTAATGTATAAAATAAACTGATAAATACACAGTTAAAGTTGAAATATATATCGTTCTAATTTATTTACAATCTTTTTGCTCGTGCATTGTCTTTTATATTTGAACGTAAATATATATAATACAAAACATATATAGTATTATAATGTATCATTATTTAAATATATAAATCAACATGAATGTGCTTTACATTTTGATTTAATTTGTACCCCCTCCTTTTTAAAATTTTATTTTGTATGATACTCCTCTCTACCCCATTTTCTCCCTTTTCCTCTCTTCATGTCTTCTGTACCAACCCTTCGTCTTTTTTCTTAGCTTATTCGTCTCTTCATCCCCCTCACAAACTAATTTTCTTGCTCTCTAGTCATTTTACTTATGAATACCTAACAATCACAAGCAAAGTGTACCAAGGGGTCGTGGCTCCTTTGTTTCATATTTTTTGTGCCTTTGATGTTGTGGGAACCATAGGATCTCCTTCATTTTAGGTGACTTGCACAAAAAGTACACCCACAAATACCCTAAGCACATTTGTTTGTGTTTTGGGATTGTATTTTTAGTCCATTGATAACCTATGCACCACACCCATAATGCCTCTACAAGTTTTGCATGGTAGCTTACTTTTGCTACCCCCTTGCAAGAGAGACGCAAATGGTGCTGAATTTTACTCAAAATTATTAACTTTAAAAATTATTATATGAAGTTGTTTGAGGCCGCGTAATGAATCGTCACAGAAGCTATCGCGCAGTGTTGCCACGGATAAATTGATTGTGTATGTTTTTTGCTGTTTGAAAATAGCTGTCCTGCAGCTATTTCAAGACAAATGACCATTCTACCCCTGTAAAACAACGCTGTTTGCAGCAGAATTGTCGTACCAATATTTTTGATACTTTAAAAGAACAAATCCAGTGCAGAACATTATAAAAAAAGATATAACCCCACTTAACAGTGAGTATCATTATTAATAAATTTTAGAAAATTTCTATTGAAATAACATTTAATAATATGATAATATTATTTTTAAAATGCAAACATCGTATATCATGAGCTAAGTTATCTTTCAAGGATACTCTCCATGTTTGATCACTCTCGACGGTGGAATCTTCCAGCCTATCTGCTAAATGAAAAAAGTCACAGTTTTCCATGATTCTCGGTGGGCACCTGTAGAACTCTCCCTTAGCTATGTGACTGACTTGAAATTAGCAGGAAACTTTGAAGTTTACAGTAGCAATTATCCTCGGGAGGTACCAGAAATCTTCGAGCTCATCTTTCTTGAATGTTTAAAAGACATTCCATTAGACACAACAAAAGTAAAAATTGATAAAAGAAGTAATTATTTATAGTTTTATGCAGCTGTAAGGTTTTAAAGAACTCATACTATTAACCAACAAATATGTCATTACAAGAACACAACAGACCTTATAAAAAAGGATTTTTTGTTGTTTTTAATTAACATAATATCAAGTTCGTGTGTCACTTATGCATATCACAAAAAAAGTTGATCTAGAAGATCTTAAAAAATTGTAACACCGAAATAAGGAGATGAACTTGATTGTCTTCATTAGAATTTCGCTTGTAAGACCAACTAATAATGACAAACATGTCATCCAGAAGAATCCATAAGGTCAAACATCTTATCATAGACTTCTAATACCCACCAAAAGATAAACAAATGAAATACAAAAGAAAATAAAACACTTACAAACAACTTAATAAACCTAAACAATTAATATCAAATACACAAAGAATAGAAATAAACATGAACTGTATAAAATACAAATATAATAAACAGTGAATCTATTTAACAACCATTACAATTAATGATATGATGAATACTTAAATCACCCTTCTACTATCGCATCCGTAATTTGTTCCTTCAACTCTGCCATCTCGCTTGCACGTTCTTCTTCTTTAGTACAAGTATCGGGAACATCATTTTCTGCTTGTGACAAACATGTCATCCAGAAGAATCCATAAGGTCAAACATCTTATCATAGACTTCTAATACCCACCAAAAGATAAACAAATGAAATACAAAAGAAAATAAAACACTTACAAACAACTTAATAAACCTAAACAATTAAAATCAAATACACAAAGAACAGAAATAAACATGAACTGTATAAAATACAAATATAATAAACAGTGAATCTATTTAACAACCATTACAATTAATGATATGATGAGTACTTAAATTACCCTTCTACTATCGCATCCGTAATTTGATCGTAAATTAATTAGTCAAGTTTGTGCTCGAGCCAGCCACTAGCCTACTTGTTTATTATAAAAGAGAGAAAATCATATCTGGCGTTATAATAAAATACACATAGAACATGCAATTAGGGAAAAACTATAAGGAATCAATTGATATAAATTATAAAATTTTATGTTTTAAATATTTGTAATAATTTAAAGACAATGTTTTGAATTTTATTATATTTTGAGTATATTTCATAGTAATATTTTTATAAATGAGCCGGATGACGAGCCAATGAATCAAGTCAGGGCAAACTGGAGCATGGCTTGTTATCTCATCGAGCTCAACTCATGAGCTACTTATCGAGCCGAGCCCGAGCCAACTCGTGATGAGCCACATATCGAGTTGAGCTTGAGCTGACTCACAAATTGCCTTGAATCTCTTACACCCTTAATTGATGGCGACGGTGACAATCCCACTGTATATAAATAAAGAAGAAAGATTGCCTAATCTGTGGTTTTAAATGAACCAAAGCTTAAGCGAGCTTAGCATTCTTTTGTATTCAACTTGTTCAAAATTTTGTAAGAGTTGCATTCAAAGTTGTTTGTGTTCGATTTTTTTAGTGTGCTTATATGCAGCTTGTATTTGGCTCAAATTTAGTTCAAATTAGTAAAAAAAAGAATTTGAAATTTTTTTAAGATAAAATATAGAACTCAAATAAATATTAAAACAAATTTTTAAAAATGTTTTTCATTCATACAAATTAATTTAAATATATAAAATTAATTATATGTCCATAGTTGTTTACTTATTTGATTATTTCAAACAAAAAACGAATTGAATGAATAATTTGAACATTAGCTGTGAGCTAACAACGAGCTTTATTTGACAACCCTAACCAACTGTTGAACTCGAAACCAATCAGTTAATTTCTTGCTCATAATGACTCTATCTATGCTTTTGACATTGATATGCCTTTGAACCTGATATATTATAGGCCTTAGAAAACTAAGAGGCTGCTCTTTGTACTGTTTTTATGTTAGCTGTGATGCTTATTCCCTTCTTACTTATTGCATTTGTAGCTTCACAATCTATGAAGCATGGACATGGGCATGACACACGATACGAGAACACGACATAATTGAAAAAGGACACAATGCCTCATAGACCTGTTTTTTATATTAATTAATTATTAATTTAAACTATATATTTTCATTACTCTTTATTGAAAATATCATGACAGAAATTGTGCAAGAATAAAATTTAACTTTATAAAATTTTACGTTTATTAAAATTAATTTTTAAAATTAGATATAATATTTTTCAATAGAGTTCTTCAAATTTATAATTCAACCTATCTACTAAAATTTTAAATAATTCTATGATTATAAAGAGGGAAATACGAATGCCCGACTTCGATGAATATTGAATGTATCTTCAATGTTCAAATTTGACGAAAGTTAGAGGGAGCTTCAACATGACGAGAGATGAGGCGGTAACAACTCTGAGATATAACTAAAACTATATGTGTATTTATAACTTCCAACTTCACTTGTCATGTTTTTCTCAAAATTTTGTTAAGCTCATGTCCGATGCGAAGTTGAGATATGTATAGGATGTGCTCTGGCTCGAAAAAGTTTTAGACATTTTGTAGTATTGGGTGAAGTGTCAGGGCCTTTTGCACAATTGTTGGTTTCTGATACATGTCCAACACGTGTAAAACCTATTTTTAGAAGTGTCGGTGCTATATTGTTCATGCTATTTTATGATTTGTTAAATGGGCATTGCTTGGCATTTTTGCAAAAATAAATTTGATTCATATTGCGTCCCTTGTATATTATGCCTACCCAAGTCAACAAGTCCAAGGTTTAGCAAGTTCAAGTGGCCTCTACTTTTTTATCAATATTTCAAACAGTAGACCATATGCGTGTTCATCTATAACATTAAAAAAAATATGAATATTCATTCTTTGGGACAGTTATTTCAATTGAGCTTATTTATTTTAACATGCTATAAAATCTGTTTCTGTGTTGCAGGTTCTTTTACTTAACCATGTCACAGCGAAGCAGACAGAAAGCTCATTCCAGTTAACACTTGCCCTTGGTATTATTTCATTATCTTATAATACTTTTTAGTGTATTGCTTTTGATTGAAAAATCTTATATTCTTTCAGACAATGTTTGTATCGTGATTGGAAAGTGGATTAGTCATGTGACACAAGCGTCTTATTTTCCTCTTGATGAACCTATTTAGTAAGGCTCTTCAGGTGATAGGTGTTTGAAGTGTTGGAAGGAGTTAAGTTCGTTGTATTATTGTGGGCCTATAAATTGGCAGTGGTAGAATATGAAAAGAAAACAAATTATAGAGAATAATACCCCTAATTATGAGGATATCATAATATATATCCCTAATTTAAAAAATTTCTAATTTTGGCTGAGCCACGCACTACAGTTAAATTCCCATCATCGTCCAAGTGATGAAACTTTGATGGAAACAAGATCAAGTTTACATGAAGTCCTTTAAAAAAGCTTTTTTGGCATGACCAAGTTGCAAGTTAAAAACATTGCTACTCAAGTACTTCGATGCAAATATTATGTACATTTTATTGCCTGTAAGAGGGGTGAACTCATCTTTTAAGACAACTATTCGTTTGCATCTCTCTCAAATTAACTATCTTTATGTGTTAAAGTCGACTTGAAATTCTAGAATGGGACAATTAGTATCGAGTGTAGAAACTATGAAATATATTAAAATATTAAGTAAATGAACAATAATGATAAAATAAAAATATTAGAAAAGAAACAAAAAAGTGCAAAGTACAACAAAGAAAGTAAAATTATATGGAAAAAGAGAAAGTCAAAGATAGACGCTAAAAAAATTAGGTAGCTTTGAAAGTTTTTAATATAACTGCAGTAGCCATGTGTAGTACCCAAGGTCTTCTTTGGGTTGTGTGGATGCGCGTGGTCCTTCATCTTTCACATGGTTCGAATAATGTAAAAGTTAAAAAAAAAAAAAAAAAAACAGTCTGTTGATATAAATCTTGGGCAAATATGGGCTATGCCTAACCCGATCCTCTATATGCAAGGTTGGAGTTAATAAGATGTGCAATTTAAAAGTAGTCCAAATAGCGAAATAATAATATCAACTGTCAGACCTTGTTATATTGATTTTTTGTTCCAGGTTAGGATTGATAATTCAATCATATGCTCTGTAAAAAAATGTGATAATACATTTTTGTAGGATTTTTAAAGTCTTTTATACCATAAATTTATTTAAATAACCAATATTATGACACATTATGTCCATAGGATAGGTCATTAGTCTTAACCTTGGTTATCTCCATCATTAGAATTATGAGCCCCATTTCAAAATTAGTTTTCTTACATACAGAGCAAAATGAATGGTGCCTATGGCTCAAATATGCTGGAGATTTGAGCCTCTTCATATGTGGGTAAAGTAGGCAAGTCTCGTTCGTGTTGACTTGATGATGTGAAACTCTTGAGATTCAACTTTTTTAACCATTTACAAAAGCTTCATAGGGCCATGCATGTGGAATTCCAAAACTCTTATAGCCTTCACAAATCGAGTTGAGAAAGTAGAAGTATTTTGTTGCCCTTTTAATTCATTAGGTTTAATAGTGTAATTGCTGTTTTTCTGTTCTTTGAATTATGGGTTACTTGTGTAATTGCTTGCTTTAAAAACAATCCAATTCATTTTCTTTCCTAGTGAATTTTTTCACCTACCCTCTCTCTTTCTCTGCATTCTATTTCCTTCTGCTGGCCTTCGGTTTTGATCAAGGTTCGTGACACAAAGGAGTTTCTGTCCCTGGAAGGATGCGAAGCTTAGAAGGGATGAGTTGCTGCAAGAAAAGATCGGGTCTTTCAGTGTTGTTGGCAGGCTTACTCACCGACAAGCAAAAAGATGGCTACACGGGATTGGAATCCACTCTACGTGTCTGATTGTTGAGCAGGCCGCATGAAAGTTCTCTAGTTTGATAAGCCTCAACAATATAAACTAAGAAAGACCTTCATGCAGTTTAAAAAGTTTATGATTAGATCGTATATATCAATCTAAGAGTGCTCAACTTCAAATAAAAAATTCGTTCCCTTTTTATGCAGTCATTGCAAATCACAACTCGAAGGGAATCATCTTTAAAAATGCCTTTCTTAACTTCCATGATAAATATACCCCAAGTTCTATTCTTGAATTTTGTGCGTACTTAAATCATGATCGTAATCACAGTTCAAGTCAACCTATATATTTTATTGTAATCATATGCTTACACTTTATATGGCGTTGACTCTTTTTAAACTTTTTTTCAAACCAAATATAATCTGATTTGTTTGTTATTGCTTGCTTAATTAATATATATATATATATATATATATATATATATATATATATATATATATATATATATATATATATATATATATATATATATATATAGTACTGTGTTTACAAAGAGCGTCATATAAATTGTATGCATATGATTCACACTGTTAATGATGTCACATGTCCTATGATTGAGTATTTAAACTGATTGTGATGACACTATAATATCATGGTTACAGCTTAAGCTAAGATATTCTCCAATGCCTAGTCTATTAGTTGTGAGCCATAGCTATAACTAGATGTGGCATAGTCGTATGTCAGACAAGATCATCTTAAAAATAGCCCACTCACCTTATGGTTACTGATAAATATCCTATGATTAAATTTGATTGATTACCTCTACTAAGTTATTTTGGGTCCTTGATAATTTGAGCGTATGGAATCATGAGGTTTTAATGAGGTTTGTCATCATTCCCTTGCTATCTATTTTAAGACAATGAAGTTATATTGTTTTCACAAAATCAAATTGCTGTTACCAACGTAAAACTCTGTTGTGCTTACAGTAGCACCAATTGAAAATTTTTCGAAATCAATAAAGGTAATAATCATGTTATGAAACTGTAGAGCACCTATAAATAGGCATGTACAATGATATAATAAAGAAATAAATGAAAATAACCCTCAATAATAAAGATTCCAAAATGTCCCCTAATATAATAACTTCCCTTTATTACAAATTCTACCTAATGCGTTAACAACGCCAGCAAAGTGATTGGAGCTGAAAAAGAAGTTGAAAATCTCGAACCAAAAGGCGATAATTGATAATCAAATGTGTACATTTATTTTATTTTTTCACTCTGCTTCACTCTCTACGGACCCTATCTTTTCATTAAATATTAGTCAAATTTTTTATTCCATTTTACATGTGCTTTGTATTGTTTAGGTGATACTTGGTCCCACTCCTGCACAAACAGAATTATCTTGTATTGGGATGGTGATGAACGCAATGCCCGCATTGAGAAATCGCCTTACCTGCCTTCAGCTTCGGCACCATTTTCTGTTACCAGTAAAGGTATTCGCGATGCAATTTCACACTGCAAGCGTGTTCGAATGATGTAATTTTATGAAATGGGGATGAATTTCTTCGGTTTTTTTTTTTCTTTAACCGAGTGCTCTCTCTCTTGAAAGTACGTTTTCTCTCTCTAGGGCTTCTCTGCTATTAAAATTTAGGGCATTTGCATACATACCACACAATTCTTATGTATTTAGGTATCTAACACCTAAACAATCATATTTACATGCACACCACCACTCAAATCTTAACATCATATAAAAAATATCACGATCACTGTATTTTTAAAATGAAATGCACCTTTTTCTTTGGTCAGTTTATGCACATGTGATTTCTATATATAATATCAAAGTATGGGTTCTAAGATATATTAATACATAAGAATTTTATGTTATGTAATTTTCCGTAAAATAAAAAGAAAAATGCGTTTGTCTGCATGGAACTCTCCCATCCAATACTAACCACCCATCAGCTCTATCAACCACATTGAGCTTGACCTTGGCCGTTAGCATGAAATAATTGGTTGAATACTCTTGTAGATATCAAAATCTCACGCTAACTTGGTAAAATTGTGTAGCAAAGAGAAAGGCTTCAATAACTTTCAAATGGCTTTACATTTGATTTGTTATCATCTTCGATCTAAAAAATAATAATAATAATAATAATAAATGTGTCTGACACATTGGGTAGGAGAAATGTGAGATAGAGTTAATAATGTGTGTTTTCATATTAACATTGTCCAATATTTATTTTGAAAGCTTTACAGATGTACCACTCAATTCTTATGTATTTACATATCCAACGCATAAATCTCAATTTTAGCTATATATATGCCACCTATGCTTAAAAAGGGGCATTTAATCTTCCAAAAGTTCAAATAGTGATATTTTTAAATATGATATGATAAAAGATTTGGGTGGTATGAATGTAAAAAGCAATGATTAAGTGTTGGATCTGTAAATGCATAGGAATTGAGTGGTATGTATGTAAATGCCCTTTTATTTTTTATTTCTATCACAATTGTAATATCTATTGTGGATTTAAGAGTTTGCTCGTTATGTACCTCCGTCTGCTTCCTCTAAATCTTGCCTATGTCTTAGCTGTTAATATTTCAAGGATTTTTAACTTGTAAAGGTGGCATTTCCTGTCATTAGCCATTAAGCTTTTGTTTATTATTATTGCTTATATATTTTAAGGTATTTGTGAATTAAGTTTGTTCGCAGTAATATAGGATGGATGTTTGACGTAAGTGGCAAGAAGGGAATGTAATTGATGTTAGGATACATCTTTTGTTAAATTGTCATTTACTTTTAAAATCTAAGATGTTGGATTAGATGTTGTACATATGGATTTTATGTTTTTTTTCCCTGGGCAGGTGAGTACTTGAATTCGGTCTTTGAGATTTTTTTACTTTATTTCTATCAAATATGTGAGGCATTCGAGCATTTTTGCATATGGGCATTCGAGCATTTTTGCATATGGATTGATGTGATATTTTTTAAAAAATATTGAAAATAGCATAAGAGGAAGAACAAGTTGATAAAATTGCTTAAATATTAAAAACTAATCAAATTATATGATCAATTGTTTGAGCTTTATTGGAATGTTAAGTGTGTGATCCTCTAATGTCAATAGCTTCGGTAAGTTAAACAAGGCTACAATTGACCAGTGATGGGATTAGGGGTTTAAGTTTGATAATAATATTTTAGGTTGGATTTAAGGGCTGTTTAGGATCTTTTTTACGGAGTTTAATTTTTTAGTGGTTCACACATTTGTTTGGCCATTTTTAAAAAGCTTTATAGAAAAGTCGTGAAAAATGATTATTTTTTTACTTTGTTAAGATTAGTAAATGTAAGATACTTATTTTTATACATAATAGTTATATATATATATATATATATATATATATATATATATATATATATATATATATATATATATATATATATATTTATAGCGGCAGGTTTTGGTGCTCTGCTAGGGTTTGGGGAGGCATGGCTTCCTGGTTCATTTCCTTGATGATTTCTATCTGTGGTTGGTCTCTAGAAGTGTTGTTTGTTCTTGGTAGATTGTGTCTTTGGTATTTTTCTGGATTTTGGACCTCGGGTTCTCTTTTGTTTGAAAATTTCCTCTGGAACTGTTCCATTTGTTGGGTTGGTTTCCTCTGGTCTTGTTTGGCACTTTGGATTCTTCTTGTTTTTCCTGGTTTACTATTGTGCTTATGTTTGGTTTTGTTTGCTAGTGTGGGTGTGCATTCCATGAATTTCACTGCTGTTGACCCCAATTTTGTGGGGGAAGGGCTCTTATGCTGAAGCTGTCAGTCGTGAGGGTGGTTCCTCAACGGGAAATAAGCTTGTGCTCTCACAACTGTATCATGATGCCTTGGCAGGCAAGGTTGTGTGTAACTTGATAAAGAAGGAATCCAAGAGGGAGGTAAATCTGCACTCATTTTTTTTGAAGCTGAGATGAAAACATTAACTGATAATCACAAAATCACATTGGTGGGGAAGTTCCATTTTGGGCATCACAAGATGGACATTATTAGCACCTTTAATGACTTCAAATTAGTGGGCAGCGAGAAAGTTGGTCGCCTTGATGGTCGACACATTATGATTCACCTGAATAATGAAGAAGATTATGCTCAACTTTTTTTCTAAGAAATACTTATTGATTGGTTGGGTTCAAATGAAGGTCCTTAAATGGTCAATGGATTTTGACCCCTCACATAAACCTCTTATAGTCCCTATTTATTACAAACTACCTAATCTTAAATTGCTTTCTTCAATCGTAGGTAGTTTTCTCAATTGGTTCTTTGCTGGGTAGACCATTGAAACTAGATATCCCAACTTTCAACCTATCTAGTCCATCAGTTGCAAGAGTATTGGTGGAGGTATATCACCCTTCCAGATTTGGAGGAAATCTGGTTGGAAACTGATCATAATTGCTACTGGCAACCCATCATGATGGAGTATAGACCATTGTACTGCAATCATTGCAGAATGTTGGGACACTCCTAAAATAAATGCTATAGGTTATATTATGAACTGATGCCTTCTAAAATTGGCTCAAGTGATCCTATTGGCTCCCTAAGTGGTCTTGTTGAACCCTCAACTAATCCCCCTTCTAGTTCTATGCAGCCAATGGATCTCAATAAAGTACCTTCTGTAGAACCCCATGATAAGCAATGTCCCCTCACAATTTACTCTCTTCCAATGTTGAGATAGAATCTCTGTTGGTGCAGGTTGATCCTCCTCTGAATCTTTCCCTCGAAGATGACCCTGCTCTTCTTGCAATAGAGGATGCTGCGATTGATATGGTGGCTAAGGCTCTTGTGGAGGAATGACAGGTTCAAAGATCTTGAAGGAAGAAGAAGGTGCATTTTGATGGCCTTTTTGCTACGGATCCTGAGATCTCTGTTGATATTATGCATAGTGAATCACCGTTGGAGAGAAATAGAAATACTTAACAGGTCCCCATAAAGAAAAAAGGATTGCTAGAGCTCAGGAGGTTGCAAGATGATTGTATTGATGTTCAAGATGGGAGCTCCTTGAACTTGGTACTTGATTCCCTTTGCAGGACAAGGGGGAAGTTAAACTAAGTCATCATGATTAATCTCTTGGGTTGGAATGTGAGGGGTATTGCTCATCCTTAATCTCTTCACAGGCTCTAAAATTTAATTAGGATGCACAAACTGTGGTGCTTTGCATTTTTAGAACCAATGATCACTAAAAGCCATCATATCATTTCAAAAGAAATCTATAAATTTCAGCATTTTTCTAACACAGACAATAAGATTTGGTTCCTTTGCAGATAAAAGGTGGTATGGTCTGTACAAATTGATCATCCTCAATTTGTTCATGTTCACATACATATTGGTGACTTTGATGGTTTTGCTACTATTGTACATGCTAGCTGCTCCTCTACTGCTCAATTTTTCTTGTGGGATCATATTTCTTGTATAACTGGCTCTATGAATGGTAATCAAATTGTGGGGTGTGATTTCAACTGCATTGCATCTCCAATTGAGAAATTAAGAGGGATGCCTGTTGATCTTAACATAATTAGTAAATTCAACGGCTCTATTTATAATGCTGGATTGCATGACCTTGGTTTCCAAGGTCCCAAATTCACTTAGAGAAAAGGGAAGCTTTGGGAGAGATTATATCTTTTAGCCAATGACCACTGGTTACAAAATTTTTACACACAACTGTCACTCCCTTATTGATGGCTGGTTCTGACCATAGGCCTCTTTTGGTCTCTATTAATAATATGTTCTCTTTTGGAACTGCTCCATTCAGATTTCAAAATGTTTGGGTCACTCACCCAGATTTCTTGTAAGTTGTTACTAAGGCTTGGTAGAAGGATTACTGTGAACACTCCTGGATTAATTTATGGGGGCTTCAGAAATAGTTGGGTTCTATATTGAAAAAATGGAAGTGGCAACAATTTGGTGATGTTTTTAAAATGGTTGAGCAAGTTGAAGCTGAGGTGTGGAAATTGCAGGTGTACCTTGAAGCTGAATAGGTGCAGGAAAAGGCTTTATATAGAGCTAATGAACAATTGTGTCAGCCACTCTACCCAAGAGCTTTTTCTGAAACTAAAAGCTGCTATGACAAAATCTGAGGGGGATATAAACACTAAATACTATCATGTCTGCATTAATTACGAGAGGAGATGCAATGCTATTTTAAAATCAATAATTCTAATGGGGAGTGGCTGCACAACAATCAGGAGATTGGTGGTGATGATGTTCAGTTCTTTCAGGATCTCTTTACTCACCCCAATAGTGTTAGACCTCCAATTATGGCAGATGTGTTCAGACAGGAACATGATTATTCCTCCCAACTTCACGTATCTTATATTCTTAATGAAGAGGAAATCTGCTAAGCCATTAAGCCTATAGATAGCAATAGTGCTACTTGACCTGATGGATTCACATCTGAATTCTATAAAAAGTCTCGGTCTATCTTTAAACTGGACGTGATTCGGGCTGTTCAGGATTTCGTTACGATTTTGGACCCTCCCAATTATTTTTGCTCAGCCATTATGGTCCTTATCCCTAAAGATTTTGCCAGAAGGATTGTTGACCTCATTTTTGTTGAGGTCTTCTCTTCTCTCTTTAGTACTTAGGATCTAGCCTTAGGCTTTTCCTTTGACTATCTTAGAGGACTAGAGATGGAACCTATCGCTTTAGAAACTCAACCATTCCTTAACTCTCTGTAAACCCCACAAGCTTGATGATAAACCCCTAATCACCTAGAGGGTTGAGATCAAATGTGGAGGTTTAAAGGATGAGTTCCCTATAGGACTCTTTGGCCTTAGGATCACCCCGGGTGGCCCGGTGCAGTGAGTGACCTGCACATACATTACACTTTCACACACATTCCAAATCCTAAAACTATTCATGCCTAGCTTGACTTCCTGACTCATGTGGATAATTCATATGGATGGTCTTTAACCCGTAAGTCCCTGGCTAAGAGGGTTAGGAACAACATAGTGAATGCCTCAAATAAGTCCCCTCATGGCTCCTATGGGCTTAATATGCTTCATGGCTCAACCAAAGTGATTCCACTTTACTCAAATTTGATCAATTATCATTTTTTCAAAATTTCAATTTTTGACCCCCGGGGCGCTGGACCCACCAAACCTACTAAAAGCCCTTGAAATTACTCAAAACCACCAAAATTTTCAAATAACCCAGAATTTCCCAAAATTAACCTTGAACATTTCCCCACCAATCAAATTGATCATTTACAGCCAGAAAATACCAAAATTTCCAAAAATACCCCCAATACCCTCCAAATTACCAAAATGCCCCTCTTAACCAAAAAATCCAAAAAATTTCAAAAATTCTAAAAAAATTCCAGAAAATCCCAAATATTCCTAATTTCATTTTGTTCAACTACACCATGGGCCAATTTTTCCAATTTACTCCACTTTTACCAAAACCCCCAATTTAGCCCATTTTAAACCCAAACGAACCTAATGTCAAACCAAATCACCCCAATTGACCTCAATTTTGATCTAATTCAATATCCCCAATATCAATCTAGACCAAATTCAAGCCCAATTTGATTGACATTTGAATCCGATTTCATTTTTTAAGCTTAAAGCCTAATTTTGACCCATGACCCAAACTTAGCCCAAACCAACCCAATTCAATCCCAATTTGACCCAAATCTTTTCTAAAACATTCCTAACATCCCCACAAACAAAACAATAACATAATTTGCCCAAAATTTGGACCCAAACCCTACTCAAATTCAAAACGTAATGATCCTATGCCTTTGAAACTGATAAACTTGTCTGAACCGAAAGTGGATCTCCCCTCGCTTCTCTTTGGTGCCATTTCTAAAATTTACATAAAAATTACAATAAATTCCAAAATTAACTTAAAATCACTAAACTGAACTTTTAAAGGTTTAAATTACTAAATGTAAATAATTTCCAAAGCTTTTTCTCAAATTTTCACCATGATTAGTAAATCTCGGATTTCTTTACAATGCTCCTTAAATACATGGTGAAAATCAAAAGTTTTTACATAGGAGTAGTGCTCTTACCTCAAGAAGATCAAATCTAGCAAATTTGACTTGAAACGACTCAAAATTGCAAATTTGGAGATGCCTTAACTCTCTATGTCGCGAACTCCGAACAAAGAAGATGACAGGGAGAAAAAATGGTGATTTTTAGGTTTTTAAAAACCTATAAATTGGTTTTTGCGAACCGGCGCCTAAGCGTGAAAGTTCGACGCTTAGATACGGAGCTCTGACGCGTAAGCGTGGGGTCTCGGTGCTTAGCCGCGAATTCGCTAATTTAAATTTTTCATTAAGTATACATTTAAGCTCATTTGATCAACCCTAAATGGTCTTAATAAGTATATCCGCTCCTTGTATTCTTATTATCTCCAGAATCACGCATTAATATTAAAATAGATTCAATACAAGTTTCACACAAACATAAAACTTCTTTACTAAAGAACATACAAAATAAAAACAAACTACAAGTATTTAATCCAAGATTCTTGGATAAGATCTCTTCTTTAGTCACTCTTAAACACATTAAACAAAACACAAAACAAACACTTGAAATACAACAAACATATAACATAAACAATACATAAAACACTAAACACTAACACTAAACATGACTAACAAACAACTTAATACGACTGTAGAATTTAATTCCATTCTCCATTAGGTGGAACATATCCAGAACCTCCATTAGTTCCTTCCGAACCATTTGGTATATTAATTCGATAGAACGGGTGATGGTTGAAAACTCTTACCGAATCTTCTTCTATCCACTTATTCTTCAAAAACACCACCTTATTCGCCTCTTAAGTATGACTAGTATGATTAAATTGCATCTTTAATTGCCATCCAATAGGTGCTAAATGTGCATTAGTTTCATTTACCTTTGCTTCAATTGACACCACATCAGCCTCGATCTTTGCATCTCTGTTATTTCTTGAATACTAATGACTAGAAACCCGTTGTATAACTCTTGTGCACTTTCTTAAATGAATTTCCTCTTGAATTCATCCTCTTTTTTCTTAATTTCACTCTCCCAAGAAAATATTTTTGTAACTTAAACTCTTCTTTAAGGCTCTTAGGATGAAAATATGGAATGGGGTGAATATCTCTTAATCCGGTTCCTATTTATAGACTTTAAATGCTTTAGAACCATCTTCCCATGTTCACAAACCATCAAATCACGTCCCATACAGCTTCCCCATGATTGGGACTTCTAGAAACCTATTTATCATGTTTTTCGTAACCCCGACGCCAACTGCTGGCGCTTAGCCGCTAGTGTTCATTTTTGTACAGGTTTGCTAGACATCCAAATAATCATTTTAATTCTTCTAATTTATCAATTAAGGTCTCATTAATATCCACTAACATAGTATAATCAAAATACTACCATATAACTGTTACTTCAAGCCAAACAAAACACATAAAATAAACTCAAAATACAGCACACTAATAACTATGAGTTGCCTCCCACAAAGCTCTTGGATTTACGTCTTTAGCCTGACATACCCAATATTTATTCTGGGTGACCTAATATCATATTCTCATTAAGTTTAAGTTGATCTACAGAGAAATAAGGTTTCAGTCTATGACCATTTACTTTGAATATTTTCTCAATTTTAGGATCTTTAATATCTAAAGATCCATAAGGATAAAATTTTATTATAATAAATAGGCCCATCCACCTGGACTTAAGTTTTCCAGCAAATAATCTTAATCTGGCATTATATAACAAAACTAGTAGTCCTGACTCAATATTTTTAGTTAGAATCCTACGATCGTGCCACATCTTCATCTTTTCTTTATATATCGTAGCACTTTCATAAGATTCATTCCATATCTCTTCAAGCTCATTTAATTGCAATAATCTTTTCTCCCCAGCATCCTTCAAATTTTAATTGAACACTTTGATAACCCAATATGCTTTATGCTCAAGTTCAATTGGTAAATGATAAGCTTTCCCAAAAATTAGTTTATTTGGAGATATTCCTATAAGAGTTCTATATGCTGTCCTAAAAGCCCAGAAAGCAAAATCCAGTTTGATTAACCAATCCTTTTTGTTTGGATTAACAGATTTTTCCAGAATTCTTTTGATTTCACAATTGGATAATTCAACCAAACCACTTGTCTGAGGATGACAAGCAGTAACAATTTTATGGTTAATATGATGTTTTTTACTAATTTCTCCATAATTGCATTTCTATAATGACTTCCCTCATCAGTTATGATTACTCTTTGCATTCCAAATCTACAAAATATATTCTTTCTTAAAAAAATTGCAAAGCATCACATCGAGGTAAAGCAACAACTTCTATACATTTATATACACAGTCTACTGTTAATAATATGTATAAATTTTTGAAAGAAGGTATAAATGTTCCCATGAAACCTAATCCACAAACGTCAAATATTTTAACTTCCAACATATAATTGAGGGGACATCTCATTTCTTCTAGAAATATTGCCTACACTCTGAGATCGATCACAATTTTTAATATAAGCATTAACATCCTTAAAAATTGTTGGCCAATAAAATCCAAAATGCAGAATTTTATATGCAGTTTTATCAACACTAAAATGTCCCCCAAAATCAGAATCATAACATTTTTGAATAATTTATAAGTTTCTTCTAATGGTACACATCTCGAATAATTTGATCATTTCTTTGTTTATATAAAAACGGGTCATACAAAAAATAAGTCTACGTTTCAGATAAAAATTTTGTCCTCAGTTGGTATGTCAAACCATAGGGTAATATGCTACTAAAAATAAAGTTTACAATGTCGGCATACCATGGAACTTGCCACTCATTAACAATGAACAATTTTTTATCAGGAAATTGTTCATTAATTTTATCATTAGAACAGATAGATTATTCATTTTTGAGCATAGACAGATGATCAGCAATTTGATTATTAGTACCCTTTCTATCTACTATCTCAAACTCAAATTCTTGTAAAAGAAGAATCCAACTTATCAGTCTTGGTTTTGCATCCTTCTTTTTCATTAAATATTTAATAACAAAATGGTCAGTATGCACTACACATTTTGTTCCAATTAAATATGATATGAATTTATCAAAAGCAAATACTATAACTAATAAATCTTTCTCAGCCGTGGTATAATTAATTTGAGCTTCATTAAGAGTTCTACTAGCCTAGTAGATTAATTTGAAAATTTTATCATGTTTTTTTCCTAAAACAGCTCCAATAGCATAATCACTTGCATCACACATTAATTCAAAAGATTTTTCCCAATCTGGTGAAACCATAACTGGTGTAGTGATTAATTTCTCTTTTAACAACTCAAAAGCTTTTAGGCATTCTTCATCAAAATTAAAAATTACATCTTTTTCCAGTAACTGACATAGCGGTTTAGCAAATTTTGAAAAGTCTTTAATATAATGCATGTAGAAATCAACATGTCTTAAAAAACCCCTAATCTCCCTTACATTAGTTGGGTAAGGTGAATTAGCAATCACTTGAATTTTTTTAGGGTTTACTTCCATACCTGTTTCTGAAATATGATGTCCTAAAACAATCCCTCATGCTACCATAAATTGACATTTTTCCCAATTAAGAACTAAATTTGTTTCTTCACAGCACTTAAAAACTTTAGATAAATGTCTAAACATGATTCAAATGAAATTCCAAACATTAAAAAATCATCCATAAATACTTCAATTCCTTTTTCAATTAAATCATAAAAAATTTCCATCATAAATCTTTGAAATGTAGTAAGGCATTACATAAACCAAAGGAAATTCTTCTAAAAGGAAATGTACCATAAAGACTGGTAAACATTGTTTTCTCTTAATCCTCCGGAGCAAATTATATTTGGTGAAAACTAGTATATCCATCCAGTAAACAAAAGTATTTATGCCTAGCTAGTCTATCCAACATTTGATCAAGAAAGGGTAGTGGGAAATGATCTTTCCTGGCGGCAAGATTTAGTTTTTTATAATCAATGCATATTCGTCATCCCGTAACTTGTCTTGTTGGATTAATTCATTCTTTTTATTAATAGTTATAGTTACTCATTTCTTAGGAACAAAGTGAATAAGACTAACCCATGCACTATCTGAAATAGGGTAGATAATTTCAGCATCTAACCACTTTAAAGTTTCTTTCTTAACAACTTCAATCATAATAGGATTTAATCTCCTTTGAGGATCAGCCCTGGGTTTGCAGTTTTCTTCCATAAGTATTCTGTGTATATAAATTGAAGGACTGATTCCTTTAATATCAGCTATGATCCATCCAAAGCCTTATATATATTTTTTTAAAGTTTCAAGCAAACTCTCTTCTTCTACTTAGTAATTTTGAGGAAATTATAACTGACAAAGTTGAGGAATCACCTAAAAAGGCATATTTTAAATGTTCAGGAAGTAACTTTAGTTCATGTTCAAGAAGTTTTTCAATTGATGGACAAATAGATGCATCTCTCTCTGTCATGTCCGAAACTTCAAAACTTTCTTGAACAAAATTTAAATCATTCTCATTAAAATCATCGAAGTATTGTACTGCCTCTTCTTGTTCGTGTTCCAACTTTCACTTTCATATTTCTCTTCATAAGTTGCTTTAAAATGACATTCACTCAGATATCTCATTACATCCATCCTGAAATATTCATCATCTTTACCTTTTGTAGGATATTTCATTGATTTTGAAATATTAAATGTAACAGTTTTATCATTGACACACATAGTTAATTCCTCTTTCTGCACATCTATCATTGCTCTTCCTGTAGCTAGGAAATATCTCCCCAAAATAATAGGTATCTCTTTATCTTCCTCCATATCTAGCACAATGAAATCAACAAGAAATATAATATGCTCTATTTTTACTATAACATATTCTTTAACTCTTTTATGATATATTATCAGACAATCTGCTAACTGCAGAGTTACAGTAGTCAGAGTTATTTCTCCTATTCACAGTCTTTTAATTATAGAGGTTAATATTTGCACCTAAATCACTAAAAGTTTTCTCATAAAATCTATCTCTGATTGCACATGAAATTGTGAAGCTACTAAGATCATTAAGCTTCTCAGGAAGCTTCTTCTGAATTATAGCACTGCACTCTTTACTAAGTGCAACAATTTCATTATCTTCAATCTTCCTTTTTATGTTGAGAATATCCTTCATAAACTTCACATAGCTTGACATTTATTTTAAGACTTCAACAAATGGAATATTAATTATAAGTTTCTAAAAAATTTCCAAGAATTTTGAAAATTACTTATCCAACTTTTATTGTCGAAGTCTCTGAGGAAATGGTGATGGTGGCTTTTCTAAATCAAATTTGGTGGAGAAATATGTTTTTCCAAAGCTTTCTAAGTGTCCTCTTTTGGTTCTTCAGTCTATTCTTTCTCTACTATAATCTCTTTTTGAACTTCACATTTCAACTCTCTTCCACTTCTTAGTTGAACAATTTGTACTTGCTCTTTATTCTTGTTTCTTAGATTTATCTCTGTATTACTCGGAAGTGTTCATTGGGATCTATTACTTAATGCATTGACTATTTGTACCAATTGATTCTCAATATTTCTACTTGTAGCTCTTGACTTTGCAAATTATTTCCAATTTGTAACACCACTATAGACAACTTCTTCTTAGATTGTGAAGTATTGTTAAAACCTAGAGCATAAGTAGGTCTATAATTATTATTACCTTGGTTTTTCCAATTCCTTAATGAGTTTACTTGATTGTTCCCCCATCTTTGATTACTACCAATCAAATTATGGTTATTCCAATTAATGTTTGGATGGTTATTCCAACCTGGGTTATAATAATTGAAATATGAGCTATTAGACTTTTTTACGACATTCAAAGTTTCTATTGATTTTTTAGGAATCTACCATTTGGCCTAATGAATTCTCTTCAATCATTGAAATTGGTTGAAAAAACTTCATTCCAAATTGGTCTATCTTCCTTGAAAGTACAACAACTTGATTTTTTAACATTGCAAAAGCATCAGATTCATGAATATTGGCTATATTCTTAGGATTTACCCTCTCAGAAGGCCATTGAAAATTATTTATAGCCATTTCTTTAATTAAAGCATAAGCGTCTTTAAACTGTTTAGACATCAATGAACCACCACCAGTAGCATCGATAATAGATCTAAGAGATCATACTAATCCATTATAAAAAGTTTGAAATATTAATGACCCGACCCACAATTACGCAGTAAATTAACTTCCAAAAGATGGAAAAAAACTTGACCCGATTTATAAATGGCGGCTAGTGTGCAAAATCTTAAATGATATAAAATTTGGAAAATATTTTACACACTAGGGGTACTACGCAAGTATACATATCGTTTCAAGTAATATAGAGTTTTCTTTAAAAACCCTAGTATCGATCCCACGAGGAAGTGAAGTAAGAAGTCTTTAATCAAATTCTAGTCTACTAATAATAGTCCTTAGTTTAGAATATCAATTAAAATTGTGTTTTATCTAGCAACTATTACTAAATGCAAGTGTTAAATGTAAAAATAGTAACTATAACTAAGTGTAAATAATAATTCTAAAGATAACCCTTTTTGGATCAATTGGTTTTGAGAATTTTGAGATATTAAAAACTACTATTCTTATGTAATGAAATAGATAATGTATAAGATTGAGATGCATTTAATATTGTAGTGCCAAATAGGAGCAATCCTATTCTTTACCCTTTGGTCCAGGCATAAAGAACATTGACTAATCCTATGCTCGGTTATCGAATCCGCGTGCTAAGTCGGGAGGATACCGGCTCTCACTTCGGAGCTCCCACATTCCCTCGCCCGAGGGCTAATAATCTACACTTCAGCACCCAAACGATAGGACCAAATTGAGGATTTTAGCCTGTCACTCTAAAATCTTCAATTCTACGCCCGATTAATATTATTTCCCTATTTATTTGCATTCAATCCCCATGAACTTCACTATCTATGGAATTTGAATGTGGTTCCACTTTGTTGAGAATTACACCGCCCTTTCGGGTCAATACAATTACAACCTATTTTAACACTACAATGGGCCCTTATTGCAATGTAAATGAAGTGCAAGTAAAAACCATCACATTTATAATTAAATTTACTTCTACCATGCATCACAAAATCCTAAACATGATTTCTACTCATTTCAGAAGAAAAGTAGAAGGAAAAGAATGACATAATCTTCTCATGCCACTATTTCCAAAGAAAAAGAAAGAGTAAGAGAGATACTTCACAAAGCGCGAATAAAACACAACGAAAACTTTATTTAACGAAAGCAAATCCACTAAATAAATGTTTACAAAATTATAAGATAATGAAGAACAATAGTTAGCTTTTTCCCCTTGAAAGAAAGACGAAGATCTCTCCCATAAAGTCTCCCGGCGATCCATGCAATACTAGCGAAATCCCTTACAAATTCTCTCAAAATCTCCTCTCTAATCTCTCCAAAAGGGTAGAAATCTACATTTCTACTCTTAATCTAAGAATCCTAAACATTCCTCTAAGTTTTTCTCTCATTTCCTCTATTGTTTCTCTCACTTTTTCTAACATAAATTCACTATTTTAAAGAGTATGGACGAAGTTTGAAGAGTTTTCATAAGTACCCCTTCGAAAAAACGTCCAAATACGTCGAATATTGGTCCAAAACCGCCAAAAGTCGGTGTTGACCTCATTTTTGATGAGGTCTTCTCTTCTTCTCTTTAGTACTTAGGATCTAGCCTTAGGCTTTTCCTTTGACTATCTTAGAGGACTAGAATTGGGACCCACCTTTTAGAAACTCAAACCACTTCTTAACTCCCCGCAAACTCCACAAACTTGATCGTAGACCCCTAATCACCTAGAGGGTTGAAATCGAATGTGGAAGTTTAAGGATGAGTTCCTATAGGACTCTTTGGCCTTAGGACCGCCTACAGGTGGCACAGTCGCAGTGAAGGGGCTGACTTACACACACACTACACTTATACACTACACCTACACACTACACTTCCACATACCTCCTAAAACCACACCTATACCTAACTTGACCTCCGACTCATGTGGGTGATTCACATGGATGGTCCTTAACCCCTAAGCCCTTGGCTAAGAGGGTTAGGAACAACATAGTGAATGCCTCGAATGGGTCCCTTCATGGCTCACATGGGCTTGACATGGCTTCATGGCTCAACCAAAATGACTTCTTTCCACTTACATCCACCCAATCTTCAATTTTCCAAATTTTCAATTTTTGACTCCAGGACCCTACACCCGCTTAACCTACCCAAAACCCCGAAATTACCCAAATTTCTCAAAAATTTCCAAATTATCCAAAATTCTCCAAAATCATTCCCAAAAATTTTCACATCACTTAAATTGATCATCCATACCCAAAAATACCAAAAATTCCAGAAAACCTCCCAATACCCTCCAAATACCCAAAATACCCCTTTTGACCTAAAAATCCAAAAATTCAGAAAATTCCCAGAAAATTCCAGAAAATCCCAAATATTCCCAATTTCATTTTGTCCAACTACACCATGGGTTAATTTTGTCAATTTACCCTACTTTTGTCAAAACCCCCAATTTGACCCATTTTAACCCTAAATGAACCCAATGTCAAACCAAACCTACCCAATTGACCCCAATTTTGCTCCAATTCAATTCTAAACTTCAATTCAATATCCTAAATACCAATATAGACCAAATCCAAGCCCAATTTGATTGAAATTTGGATCCAATCTCACTTTTGGCCTTAAAGCCCAATTTGGACCCATGACCCAAACCTAACCCAAACTCACCCAATTCAATTCCAATTAACCCCAAATCTTTTCTAAATCTTCTTTAACATTCCCACAAACAAAATAATAACATGATTTGCCCAAAATTTAGACCCAAACCCCACTCAAACTCAACCCAAAGTTAAAAGGCCCTATTTTGACCTAAACCCAAACCTAACCCAAATGAGCCCAAACCCCAAAATCAAAGCCCAAGAAAAGTCAAAACCTCTTTGAAACACTCCCATAAACATTTCTCAACATTGATTTTATATCAATTTCAACCCTAGCCCAACATTAGCCCAAGTTAGCCCAATTTGACCTACATAGGCCCACTTACCAAATAAATCCAAATTTAAACCAATTCAACTCCAAATCACATCAAATTGATTCCAAGCCCTTCATAGAACATCCCTAAACCAATTATGACATTTATTTGACAAAGTTCTTCACAAAATTTTTATCCAAATGCCCATCCTAAAATCAAAAGCCCATTTCCCTTAAAACTTTCCTAAAAGCCCACTTCACCACATCCAAAGGCCCAAAATCTACCCTAAAGCCCACATGACATCTCCATTTGTCATCCACTTAATTAAATCCATTACCTAAGTCCTAAATTCACCATCAAATTATTCCAAATCAAGTTTCATACAAATTTCCATCAAATTACCAAAAATTCTTAAAACCCATTTTCATGAAATTGACCAAACCTTTTCCCAAGCCAAAGGTGAGCCATGCAAGCCATGGACAAGCCACATGAAGCCATGGAAGGCTTGACATGTGATCAAGCCATTAATGGCAAAAGGAGGGGCCCCTTTCCTAATCCTCCTTAACCCCTTTTTTACCTTAAGCATGTCACACACTAAACCATGCTTAGCCACCTCATCATGGATGGAGACCACACCACTCTCCTTGGGCGACCCAACCGATCCTCTCGGCCCAAAATCGAGGCCATGGGGAGGTGCACCCAAACCAAATCAATGGGTTGACCAAATTAAGGCCAAAATGAGCCCCTCTCCATTCCATTTTAATTCAAACACTTTACACATGTCCAAGCCCGATCGACTTCACCATTGCCAAGCCCCGACCTCCCCGGTCAAGATGGTGACCCATGCCTGCACGGCCAGCCGCCCTGGATCGCCGGAAAACACCACACCCGAGAGCATCATGTGAGCCCAAGCTTGGAATTCTCACCTGCAGAGTTGCCCCATGCCCAATGGCCACCATGGCTGTTCTTCTCCTCACCAGAGCAGCTGATCCCATGCCTCAACTCCCCCTGGGAGGCCCTCCACCCTCTCCTATTTAAACTCCACCCCTCTCGGCCATGAGAAGAGCTGAGCACAAACCTTGCCGAAACTCGCGCAAAATTGTTCCAGACCCTTCTCCACCCTTAGAGCGGTTGATCCCCAGGTGTCAATTTGCCCTAATCCCCACCGACAAAATCCAATTTCCCAACTGAAATTCCACCCAAAACCAGGACACTTCTCCACAGGTGAGCCAATTCCCAAATTGATTGGTTCTACACCTTCACCGGACCGAGGGAAGGTGTCCACCAGAAAAGCCCCATCTCCGAGCCACCCGGTTGCTCCAGGCCTCCAAGCTTTGTGATCGGGCTTGGTCGAAATCACATCCAGACAATTCACCAGACCAGGAGACTTCATCTAGAGCTTACTGGGATCCAATCGAAGGTACAACAACTCTCAGATTGAAGCCACACTTCTCTGAGCAAAGGTATGAGCTAATTCTTTATCCCGAGCTTCTGGAGATTCTCCATTTCAAATGCCTTAATTTCAATGCATGTTAACCGTATAGATGTGTTCGTCTCTTCAAGACGAATCCATAGAAGCATAAGAACATGAAAATCCATTGAGTATCGAGTGAGATCTTAGGGATTTAGTGTGGACGGCTCTCGGGTGAGGACGCTCGGGGACGATGAACGGATGCGCGTCCATTCAATACACGCGCGGACGAACGGCTCGGATGGCGTCGGACCGGGAGACGGTACGAGAACCGCGGGGCCCGGGCTGCCGACTCGGGTGGCGGCGTCGAATGGGAGCGCGACGCGTGTGCGTTCGGAGGCTGCCGAGGTTGACGCGGCGCCGCGTGGATAAATATAAAATTAGGGTATTTTTCTATTTATTTAATTCCCTAAACTTCAAAAATTCATATCTCCGTGTAGAAAAATCAGAAAAATAAAATAAAAATACCCTCTTGCTCAGTGAACAGAGGAGAATAATGTGGAAAAGAAATCATTTAATTTCATCAAGTATTTTATTTTTTATAATTTATTTACTCTCTGCATTCTTTTAATTCTCCATGCATGTATACAATTCACCATGGCATGAGACCATAGGGCTTTTGAAGCCTCTGAATTTGAGAACATTCCCTGAATTTTCCAAAGTCAGAGGCCATCCCTATGAAAAGTTATTGATTTTTTAAATTCATGTTGATGTTTTGAGTATTTTAATTTCAATAAATAGCATGTTGTGAAATAAATTCTAGGAAAATTTGGTGATGTTTCTTATGACCAGAGAACCTTAGGAAAAATAGGTTTTGACTTAGTTCATTTAAAACAACCCTAATTGGCTTAAACACCCAAAATAGGTCTCTAATTAATTAGAGTTAACCATGCATCAAATTGACTTGAAATCAATTCTCCACTGACCTTTAGGATCAGAGGAATCCACCATAAAAGTTTGAGGTCAATTGGACTTGGTTAGCCCCACTAATTGGGTTGATTAAGCCACTTAGTCAATTTAAACTTTAAAAATTCATAACTTTCAAAATACTTTTTAAAAATTCACCAAATTTTGGAGCCTCTCTGATATTAGGGAAATTTAATAAAATTAAAATTTCAATTTTCTAAAAAAGTTGATTTTTTAATATTATTTTAATATTTTAATAATTAAAAAATAATAAAAATCACAAAAATAATAAAATTCACCAAAATGTCACATTTTGAATTTTAATCACTTAGGAACAAACCCCATATTTTTCTTAGGTCTATTTTATGAAATATTAAATTTTAAAGCCCTAGGGTAATTTTAAAAATTAAAAAAAATGTATTTTCTAGCATTTTCACTAAAATAATTATAATAAATCATATAAAAATCAGAAAATTATAAAATTTGATTCTCTGATTTCCTTGATATCAGAGAGATTTTTGAAAAATATAAAATTCATTTTTCAACATTTATTTTATTTTTAAATTAATTAACACTCCAAAATTTAAAATAATTATAATAAAAATAATATAATTCAAAAAATCACCAAAATTGGTCCAAGTTGTTCTCTGGTCATTAGGAATGTCCCCTAATTTTCTTAAGGATAGAAACTTTCCCTTGGTCATGTTATTAAATTTTCCTTGGAAATCTCTATTTTTCACCAAAAATAATTATATAAATAAATTAAATGCAGAAAAATCACATTTTCTCCTCTCATGTCTTTATTGACACATGGGTGAAGTCACATAAAAATTTCAAGTTCATTTGAGTTTAATTTAGTGAGTTATGAAATTATTAAGCTTAAAGGGTAAAGTGGTAATTAAAATTTTAATCCTTAATTAAATTTTTTAGGTTTAATAAAAAATTAACAAGTAAAATATTTGATCCTAATCTGATTTGGATGATTGAAATTCAAAAAATTAAAGGGTTGAAACCCATTAAACAATTTTAAAATGATTAAACTTTAATTAAATAATTGATTAAATTTGGAAGAATAATAAAATTGGAATTATTAAAACAGGGATATTATTAGGAAGAGATTTATTCTTTAATTTAAAAATCCCTAAATTAATTATCTCATTAATATTCAATTCTTAATTAAAATGATAACTCAAATTTAAAATATTAAAAGGCTTAATCATTAAACTAAATTTAAATTATTAAACTCTTTTAAAAAAATTTCAATTAAAATTAAATAAAATTAAATTAAAATTAAATTAAATTAAATTAAATTAAATTAAGATTAAAAAATTAAATTAAATTAAATCAAATTAAATTAAATTAAACAAATTAAATCAAATTAAATTAAATTTAACAAATTAAATCAAATTAAATTAAATTAAACAAATTAAATTAAATTAAATTAAATTAAATTAAATTAAATTAAATTAAATTAAATTAAATTAAATTAAATTAAATTAAACTAAATTAAATTAAATTTAATTAAATTAAATTAAATTAAATTAAATTAAATTAAATCAAATTAAATTAAATTAAATAATTAAATTAAATTAAATTAAATTAAATCAAATTAAATTAAAATTAAATCAAATCAAATTAATTAAACATCAAATCAAATTAATTTGAACTATATTGAATTAAATTAAATTAAAACTCAATTAAATTAAATTAAATTAAATTAAATTAAATTAAATATAACATCACCTAAGACATAAAGAATTCAAAATAAATCTAAAATAACTTGAACACTATTCCAAATTTAAACTCATTAATGGAAATTAAACTAAATCACAAACCATTTGAACACCAATTTACCCTCAAAAGCTTTAGTTATCATAACTCCTAAATAGGACATTAAATGAAATGTTACTTCACTTATATGATATTCAAATGTCCTAGTTCACTGAGTAAGTTAACAAAACTTGAATCCCCGGACGATTAATTCATTTATATAATCGAATTCATTTGGACTTAAAACAATTCTAGAAATATTGAAAAGATGTTTAAGATTTGTCTTAAGCACTTCCTCGATATGATAGGATGTTCATAAGAATAACTGAATTTAATTGTTCTTTGATGAAGAAAATTGTCTTCAAACCAAAACACAAGGAACCTAGACGTCATAGGAAATGACTAGCTATAGGATTAGGAATTTGGTAGAAAACCATAACCTTTCCCTTAGCTTTACCTAGGAACTTGCTTAAATATTCTAATTGTGTTTTAAGTGTAGCTTGGGATGACGGGAAGACCCTCCATGTACGCTTTTATTTTATTGCAATTTACTTTCCTGCAATTTACATTATTGCAATTTACTTTATTGCAAATGCACTTTACTTTTCTTGCATGATAAGACAATCGTTGCATGAAAACCCACACCTTTAGGATAGCCCTAAAACCGAAACCAAAACTAAATTAAAAGTCATTGCAAGATAAAATTCACCGCCACAACATTTCAAAATATAAAACAACTCAAAATTTAATCACAAATAGAACACAAAACTACAATTGCAACTAAATTAAAACGTCCCGTTGGATGATCGGGAATACCTCGGATGATGTAACCTACGTGTTGCTAACGGGATTTCCCACGGTCTAAATGAAAGTGTGGAACTCATTCGATTGAGTTTAGCAAATTCATCCGGACTAAGTGAATCCGATAAAAATAATGATGCCGAAGGATGGAACCGTGGGATCTTAACCGGTGTCGTTATAATCAACTTTAAGATTTGTTTTAATTAAAACGTAAAAAACACTTGGAAATTAAGATTTTCTCTAAACCAAAACACTTTTCTCATCTCCTCGATTTATGATTTCTAAAATTAAACCTCGCAACAATAAGGAGCTCGGAGCATGGTGGGCGAGCACGGCCATCGTCGTCAGCAGAAACTTGAACCTACTTCAGAGAACTTTCCTAGAATTAAATAACCAAGCCATAGGATTTCGA
Source organism: Papilionanthe hookeriana x Papilionanthe teres (assembly GCA_022702705.1). Taxonomy (NCBI): domain Eukaryota; kingdom Viridiplantae; phylum Streptophyta; class Magnoliopsida; order Asparagales; family Orchidaceae; genus Papilionanthe; species Papilionanthe hookeriana x Papilionanthe teres. The sequence continues at coordinate 137,992,381 of CM040428.1, forward strand.
GGTAGTTTGCACTAAGTGCAACGTAAATCCTCAACCTTTTGTTAGGCATTTGCCTTGCAAATTAAGCCCTAACCGGATTTAGGATTCCGAGGTAGTCGTCTGATACGACATAAACCCTCACATCTTCAAGGCTATTTGTATGATTCTATCATATAAGTATAAGTCCTAATTAATTAAAATTGACAAGATCAAAACATTTAAAAATATTAGGACTTTCTTAAATCTAAGCCAAACAATAGGATAGTCGGGAAATTACCGAAGTTCACTTCGAATCTGTGATTTCTCCTACTTTCTTCCTTTGGATTCACAAAACAAAATGTTTCAAACTTGATCCATTCCCTATTGAAATTCCAAAATTCAATCCCTCGAAGACTTAAACTTTGAAATCCTTCGAGAGCGGAATTATTGATTATTATCGAGAGTTTTCTTAGGTGATTCCCGTCACTTAAGATGTAATTAACTATAGGGGCTTGCCCTTATAGGGAATTTTGAAGAACCCAGGTAATATAAACCCTGTTTAATGTTTTCATATTAAACAGGGGAATTTTGTCGGCTTATAAAATTGGTTTAATCTCATATCTTAAAACCTTCAAATTTAAAATTATTTTCAAAATCAAATACTACTTTTCAAATTATTTATTTTAATTAAATTAAAAATTCGCCGACAGATTTATGTTAGGCGACCCCTCTTCAAAATAAAACACAACCTAAAAATATGCCGACAGTCAATTCATAGTCGTCCGGGCCGCTGTCGGCGGGTTCGAGGCCTCTGTCGGTGGCCTTTTCAGCCATTTTTCGGTGGTCTCGGGAAAATCTCGCTGTCGGCGAGATCGATCTCGCCGTCGGCGAGCAGGCTGCTGCTCGGCTCCACCGTTTCGCTCTGTTTGGCTCCATTGTAGCTCCGTTTCGCCCCATTTCAGTTGCGTTGCGTTCGTAACAGATAGCCCTACAGAATAAGCATAAAAATAACCTTTCTTTAAAGTGTAATCTTATTCAAAAATATGCAATAAGTGTAAAAGAGATTAAGCATCGAAAGACTTATCGAGAGGTATCTGGGCAGAATTTCATTTCTTGCTCGTTTTTGCTCCAAATTGCACCGTTTTTGTTTTTTTTGCTCCAATCACCATTTCTTGTACCTAAAACCAATAAACATACAAAATACCTTCCTTTAAAGTGTAATATTATCAAAAATAAGTAAAATGATATAGTAAAAAGCGTGTATATTTTAGGCGTGTCAAAATCCCCCAAACTTAACTGTTACTTGTCCTCAAGTAACACTTTTACTACATAAAAATGTAACTCAAGGCACTGTACTTTTCACCTGTAAGACACTAAAATTTTTCATTCAAAAGAATATATTGGTTAGACTTTTAGAAAGAAATTCAGTAACTCGGAGTTAACGCTACAGGTATAAGAATATTCAGCAATCAAGTCTAAGGGTTCTAGTCTTCTATTTATTTCAAGATAAACCATAATTTGTCACAGTAAGAGTGCCTTGAAAGATTATGTGAAAGAGGAGTTTATGTAAAATTCATCAGAATGTAGGCCAATATTTTAAATATAAATTCAGAAATGAAATCATGTTTTCCCTTTAGAGTGACTCAAGTGAAGCCAATATTTGATTAGGCATCTCCTCATGCTTCTTCTCATAAATATTTTTCGTTCTTTTTTTTTTCTCTTTTTTTTTCCGGGATCATTTTCAATCCCCTTTTTTTTCACTCTCTTTTTTCTTTTTTTTAATGAGGATTACTATATATGAAGAGCCTGTAATGATTTTGAACTTCACTCTACTCTTTCTAAAGTTCAAACTTGAAACACATCCTTACTTTATAATTAGGTATGAGCCTTATTATTCATCGTAAAGTCACAATCTCTTCTTAACACAAAATACTTTAAGTCTCTTAACATTTCAAAAATATAGTTTTCTTTACTTTAAATAGTTAACTATAATCAAATTCTTTCATACCAATTATCTTATCCTTATAAAATTAACTTTTTTTACTAAAAACTTTCATCCAATCCTTCCATAATATTCAACTAAAATAAAAAGTTTTAGTTATCTCAAGCGAGGTTCAATTGCCAGAAGTTATGCTAATAATTTTTGAAAATATAATAATTGAGAACAAATAAGAGTTAATATTTTTCTTCCCCTCAAACTTAAATTTCAAAATTTTTTTGCAATTAATTCCATAAAATGTAGCAGGAAGAAAAAGTAAAGGTTGAATATACTTACTACTACAACATCCTATCAAATTCATATACATGTATAATCAGGATAGAAAGACTGTAGGAAAAAGTAAATCTAGCCTAAAACATGCTTGTAATAAAATTACACTAAAAAGAAGTATTTTCACTTTAAAATTTAATTTTTCTTCCTACCCCCAAACTTAATTTTTAACATATATAACATTCAGTACAAAAAATATAAGCAGGAAGAAAACAATTTAGAAATTCTATTTACCACAAATGTCGATCAAAATCATTTGCAAGTATTTATTAGGATAGAACAATATGCAGCAGAAAATAAATCTAAACTAATCATGCCAGAATGAAATTAACTAAACCAAAGTCTAACTAGCATTGTAGGTATCCGTAAAGGAATATAAAAATGTTCTTCAAGACCTAAATAATGTTGTAACACAAACATAAACACATATGATAAATGAGGTTAATTCATCCTTTAACTCATCACATCTTACTAACTTACCTCCAATTTCTAATGGAATCACTACACTAGTAAATTAGGTACTTTCAAATGATTTTATAGATTATAATCCCAAGGATAAAATTACCCCTGATATATTGGCTTCTGGACACCAATCTCAGGCATCATCTAGTCCTTATAATTAAGTACCTTTAATAGTTATAAAAAATAGTGTAAAATCATCCATATGGTGTTCATCAAATAGGTTCGCGTTTCCTACCTAATGAAAATAATGTTAGAGAAAAGAAGTAACAAATTAAGATGGAACTGTCAATGTTTAAATTCATCATTTCTCTTGTAAAACTTAAGTCTGGGTGAGACCCAAGTTATAGCGGACTCATTAATCCAACAACTACAAGAGATCAATTCTAGCCATAATAAGAAGTTAAGGAATCACCTCCCTCATGACACACAAAGATCAAATCAAACTACTAATAATCTAAACATCTACCGACAACAATCAAATTGATCAATCCACTATAAACCAAATACAATAGATCACTAACAATCATGACTCTCAAGAACACTAAATCAAAACACACTAAATCAAAGCACACTGATAACTATGGGTTGCCTCCCATAAAGAGCTTGGTTTACCGTCGTTAGCTCGACAAATGATTCCACCTGGATCAAAATTCCATTTAAGTAATCCTCGATCAATCGCCCAATCATTTCCAGATCCAGGGATTCCTATAAAATCCTTAAATTTTAATTCTTCATTTAGATCTTTCTTTTTAGATGAATTTATATCATTGTTCCTCATATTTCTTTCTAGATCCAATATTCTTCTATTGATTTTCTCAATCTGCATATTAATATCATCCTTGAAATTTATAAGAAAATGATCTTTATAAGATACTTCAATATCTCCCAAAATTTGGATCAGAGTCTCTTTAGATAATTCAGATTCAGGATCAAATTCTTCTAGGATATTCTTCTGTCTCATGTTATCTTCTATTGGTCTTTCAAAATACTTATCCTCTTTTCTCAACTCAAAGCTCTTTTGAAATATATCCTCAAATTCTCTTCCAAGTCTCAGTTCAATAATTTTATCTTGTTCATCATTTAATTCAGGTTTTTCTTGTGATTGAGTCGATTCTAAAGATAAAGACTGGTTGTCTAGATGAATTCTCTAAATAGATAGGCTTTAAAATTGTATGAGGTACATCTATCTTAAGTTCATGAGATTTTTCAACAAATGGAATTAAAAGTTTACTATTTTTAGTAGCGTCTATCACTTCACACCTCTCCTGAACATACATATAGTCTTCTTTAAATAACCTTTTCGAATCATCATGAAAATCCATTTCAATGTCATCTGCTAACTTACTCTCAAAACTTTCTTGGAAATGGTCTTTACTTAGATAATCAATTTCATCTATCCAAAAACATTCATCATCTTTTCTCTCAGTTGGATATTTCATAGTCTTTAATACATCAAAAGTAACTTCATGGTCATTAATATTCATAGTCAACTCTCCTTTTTGCACATCTATCATAGCTTGTCCAGTAACAAGGAAAGGTCTCCCTAAAATAATTGGAATTTCTTTATCTTCCTCCATATCTAATACAATAAAGTCCAAAAGGAAAGATAAATTTATCCACTTTAGCAAGCACGTCTTCTATAACTCCTTTTAGATAAATGATAGATCGATCATCTAACAGAAGGGTTGCAGTAGTGGGAGAAATATCGACTAAACCTAACCTTCTAAATATAGATAGATGCATCACATTAATGCTCACTCCTAAGTCACATAAAGCTTCTCCACATAATTTTTCTCCAGTTGCACAAGGAATTGTAAAACAACAAGGATCTTTAAGATTCCGAGGAAAATTTTTCTGAAGTATAGCACTGCACTCCTCACTTAGTGCAACTGTTTCATAATCCCCAAATTTTCTTTTCTTGTTTAATATATCCTTTATAAACTTTGCATAACTTGGCATTTGTTCCAAAGCTTCAGTGAAAGGAATATTTAACCAATACTTTTTTCAAATAAGAATAAGCTTAGAATTGTTTCTAAATCTTTTCATTTAAAAAGATTCAATTGAAACCAATTTTTGATTAGGCTTCTTCTCAAGCTTCTCCTCCCATATTTTTTTTCTTTTTTTTTTCTTATCCTTTTTTTCTTTTCAGGATTTTTTTAATCCTTACTCTTTTTTTTTCTATTTTTTTTATGTGTGAGAATTACTATATCTAGATAGGCCTATAATAGTTTTGAATTTCACTATCCCATTTCTAAAGTCCAAAACTCAAAACTTTCCCTCACTTCTTAAAGTGCAAGTATTAGTTTTAAAAATATTTCAATAAAGGCTCAAATCTCAATAAGTATAAATTTAAGAATCTTAGCGTTTCAAATATTTAACTCATTTCTACCATAAATAGCAAAATTATTTTTCTAATGTTTCATACAAAATATCTTAACTTTAGAACAGTTTCTTCACATAGGATTTCAACTAAGTTATTTATCTAACATTCATAAAATTGAAATTATAGTAACCTAAACGTAACACCACATACCACGTCATTTTAAAGATGATATTACAACAAATATGGGCTACTGAAGACAAATAAAGCTAAGTTTTAAAAGTTTTTCTTCCCCATAAACTTGAATTTTTAAATATTATGCAATTAAATCCATAAAATGTAGCAGAAAGAAAAAGTAATTGAATTTACTAGCTACTACAACATCCTATCAATTTCATATATATGCATATTCAGGATAAAATGATTGTAGCAGAAAGTAAAACTAGCCTAAAACATGCTTGCAATAATATTAAACTAAAAGGAAGTATACTCACTTTAAAATTTTATTTTTCTTCCTACTCCCAAACCTGATTATTATGATGTATAACATTTAGTACGAAAAATCTAAGTAGGAAGAAAAACAGTTTAGAAATTCTATCTAACACAAATGTCTATAAAAACATCTATAATTATTTATCAGGATAAAACAATATGCAGCTGAAAGTAAATCAAAACTAAACATGCTAGAATGAAATTGACTAAACATAATTATAACTAGCAAAGCAGGTATCAGCATAGAAATATAAAAATGTTCTTCATGTCCTATATAAAATTGTAACACAAACATAAAACACACATAATAAATGAGGTCAATTCTTCCATTAACTCATCACATCTCACTTACTTTCAAATTCTAACAGAATCACTACACTAATAAATTAGGTACTTTTGAAATGATTTTATAAATTATATTCCCAAAGATAAGATTATCCTTGATGTATTGGTTCACGTGCACCAACCTTAGGCATCACCTAATCCCCTTAATTAAGCACCTCTAACAGTTAAAAATTGTAGTGTAAGATCATTCACAAGTTATTCGTCAAATAGGTTCATGGATCCTACCCAATGAAAACAAAGCTAGAGAAAGGAGGAAATAAAATTGATATGGATCTGTCACTGTTCAAATTCATGATGTCTCAAGTTCGGGTGAACCCGAGTTGTAGTGGACTCGTCAATCAAACTACTACAAGAGAACATAAAAGTCAAACCATAATAAAAAGTTAAAGAATCACCTCCCTCATGAAATAGATAAAGATTAAATCAAACCACAAACAATCCAAGAATTATCAATTAGCAATCAAACTGAACAATCCATACTAAAGTAAAAACAATACAACACTAAAAATCATGACTCTCAAGCATACTAAATAAAACTACACTGATAACTATGGTCTGCCTCCCATAAAACGCTTGGTTTAACATCACCAGCCCGACAAATGATTCCACCTGGATAAAAATTCTATTTAAGTAATCCTCGATCAATCGCCTAATCTTTTCCAGATCCAAGGATTCCTACAAAATCTATAGATTGTAATTTTTCTTTTAGTTCTTCCTTTTCAGATTGATTCATATCATTATTCTTCATATTTCTTTCTAGATCCAATAATCTTCTATTACTTTTATCAATTTTCATACTAATATCATCCTTGAAATCTTGAAGAAATTGATCTTTATAAGATACTTCAAGATCTCCAAAATTTTGATTAGATTCTTTATAGATAATTCAGATTCTAGATCAAAATCTTCTATGTTACTCTTATGTTTCAAGCTATCTTCCAATTCTTCCCCTTGGTATTGCATAAATGTTATAGTTGTTCTTTCTATATATCTTTCTAATTCCTTAAGAATTTCTTTCATTGGTCTTTCAATCTCCTTATCTTCAACTCTCAATTTAAAGTTATTTTGAAGCATATCCTCAAATTCTCTTCTAAAAATTAGTTTGATAACTTTAAATTACTAATAATTCATCTGCTTAGGGTGTATCTCAGGGTCACTAGGTAAAATCTCTGAGGTGTAACTGTTATTTGCATTAATAATCTGCCACAGTTGGTTTTCCATATTCCTTATTTTGGCCCCTTGACTTTCGAACTGACTCTGCATTTGATTAACATCCTCTTCCAATAGTAATTTCTTCTCCTCATTATGTGGGTTGAAGTTAAAACTATGAGAATAAGAGATTTCATTGTTAAAATCACTATGACTATTCTAATTACATGTCTAATTAAATTGATTATCTTCTCAAAATTGGTTTTCTCCTCCAAAATTATTATTACAGTTAAAGTTTGAATAATCTTCCCAACTTGGATTGCAATAATTAGAATAAGGATTATGTATCTCATGGCTAGTTTCAAAATAGCAATTAACTGTCCAAATAAATTTCTCTTAATAACTGGGGGACCTTGAGAATAACTCTTTATGTATTGATCTAACTTCCTCTCAATATCTGCAACCTAAGAAATTAAAATAGTAAACATATCTTCTTGAAAATTCGCCACTCTCATGGGGTTTACTCTTTTGAAGCTACTAGCATTATAATCCAAATCTAAAAATTCATTATATCATCGATCTGCCATTTCTACATTAAATTCATGGAGTCTTGTTTGATTCATCATCCTCCTCAAAGTTCTCTCTAAATCCGAGTCATAAAATTCAAGGTCTGCAGTTCCTGAACTATGCATACAAATCTAAAGACTTAACTAAAAATAAAGATATCAAAAATATTTTTGGTAATTTGTATTTTCTTTAAAAATAAACACACAATAATTAAACACAGTATATAATAATACTATAAATTCTAAATCTAGGTCTTACACGTTTAACTAAAATTCTCTAAAATTTCTTACCGAAGCTTTCCTAGCAACGACACCAAAAACTTGATGAGCCTCCGGCGTGTGCTATTTTTCTATGTGTTTTATGTTCATAATTACGAGCACACAGTAGAGGTTCCACACAAGTATACATATCGTTCAAGTAATACAGGACTGTAGTGGAGTCCCGTTTATCGACCTGCAGGGAAGCGAAGTAAGAGGTCCTTAGTCAAATTATAGTCTACTACCATAAGACCTTAGTTTGGAAGATCGATTTAAGTTGTTTTTCTAACAAGTACTCCTAAAGATAAGCTTAAGTATAAAATAACTAATAACTAATCCTAAAGGAAAATATTAATTCTAAAGATAACGCTTTTTGGATGAATTGGTTTGGAGAATTTTGAGATGTTAAAACTACTATTCTTGTGTAGTAATTGGATAACGTTTATGAATGAGATACATTAAATATTTTATGTGTCAAATATGAGCAGTACTATTCTTTACCCTCTTCCAAGTGCTATAAAAAACATCGGCCAATCTTAGATCCCTAAATCAGTGGTTAGTCTATAAGGATATTGGCTCTCACTCTAGAGCTCCCACTTCCCTTTGCCTAAAAGCTAACTCTCGTTTTAGATTCAAAACACTAGGATCAACTTGAGAATTTTAGTCTGTCACCCTAAAATATCTAATTCTACGCCCAATAAACCATATTTCCCTTTTTATTTGCACCTAACTCCCATGAACTACATCACTCATTCATGGACATTGAATGTGGTTTCACTTTGTTGATAATTACACTGCCCTCTCGGATCATAGTGCAAATACATTGAATTTTAACACTACAACGAGTTCTTTTTTGTAATGTAAATGAAGTGCAAGTAAAAAACATCACATTTATAATTAAAATTTCTTCTAGCATTCATGCTAATATCCTAAACATAAATCCTACTCATTGTAAAAGGAATGTAAAATGAAACAATGGTATAATTTTGTTATGCCATTATTTCCAAACAAGAAGAAAGAGTAAGAGAAACACATCACAAAGCACAAAGAAAACACAACAGAAAACTTCATTTTATCAAAGAAAATCCACAAAATAAGTGTTTATAAAATCATAAGATAATGAAGAACACAATACTTAACTTTTTCCCTTTGAAAGAAAGATAAAATCTATCCTAAAAAGTCTTCCGCTGATCCATGCAATGCTAGAATATTCTCTTACAGATTCTCTCAAAATACCCTTACCAATATCTCAAAAAAGGTAGAAATATATATTTCTACTCCTATTCTAAGAACTCTAAACATTCTCTAGGTTTTCTTACTCACATACACCACTTTTTCTGACATACAATCACTCTATTATGGTGTAGGAACGAATTTCCCAAGAGTTGCCTCAATAAACATTCCAATAAACGTCCAAATTCAATGTATATGGCCAATAACTATCCTTGGAGCCATCAGCGCCATTTTTGGGTGTTGTTGGCGCCCAAAATCATTGCTTTCGGGATTCCATCGGCGCCACTTTGCGCAGGTCCACCGTTTTGCTCCGTTTGGCTCCGTTTTAGCTCCTTTTCACCCCATTTCAGTTGTGTTGCGTTCCTAACATCTTCACCTACAAGATAAGCATAAAAATAATATTACCTCAAATGTAATATCATTAAAAATATGTAAGAAGTGTAAAATAGATTAAACATGAAAATACATATCTAAATGTGCCAAGCCAAAATTTGCTTTCTTGCTCGTTTTTGCTCCAAATTACAATGTTTTTTATTTTTTTCTCCAAAAGTTCATTTCTTGTACCTAAAACAAAAATATACAAAATACATTCCTTTAAAGTGCAACAGACTCCTATGTAAGAGTGTTTTTATAGTTATATATTTTAACTATCATATGAAAAGATATAAAATTTCTTTAAAATTATCAGACTCCTATGTAAGAGTGTTTTTATAGTTATAAATTTTATGATAATTTTCATGCATAGGTAATACATCAAATATATAAAAATATATAATTTAAAATTTAGATATGGAAATAAGAAATTAAGTGACACGCCGTATATCTTTTTTTTAATAGATATTTTCTTACATGGTGCATTTATCAGATGCCTTCACTTACGTGTAGCTTTCTTAACTTCTCACTCCTAAAAGTTTATATAATCAAATAAAACGCTTTTTTATATCAAATTCACATGCCAAATTATTTAGATTTCATTTAAGATGTCTAATTATTTATAAAAATAACTATAAAAAACACTCTTACTCAAAACATAATGACATAAAGATACAAAATGTCTACAATGGATAACCCATTTCTTGTACCTAAAACAAAAACATACAAAATACATTCCTTTAAAGTGCAATATCTTTAAAATTAAGCATAAATGTGTATGAAAAATCAAGTATTTTTTAGGCGTGTCACCTCAAATGGTTATCCTTTGTAGACTGTTGGTTGGATTGGAATTTTGATCACCTCTCTACTATTTCAAGGGTCAATGCTTGGTTATCTAGATGGAAAACAATAAGAGTAGATATGAGGAGACCCCTCCTTCGTCCTCTCTGGTTGCCAGTAACTGTATGTGTTTGCATTTGAAGCTAATTTAACTTAAAAGCTTTCCAAATATCTGTTCTAAGATGGGGAATGTGGGGGGCCAACCTCTGGAACTAAGCTCTCTATAGTTCAATTGGAGAAGCCTCTCTTACCATGGGTTAAAATCAATACCGATGGATGTTTTTATAAGGAAGATGCTGGTATTGGCGTAGAGTTTAGGAATGATTTGGGTGTTTGCTTCCTTCACTTTCTGTCTCTTGTGTTGGCTAAAGTTGCTCTGGAAGATTAAGTTATTTCTATGTATTGGGCTCTTAGAGTTTCTTTATTGGGTAAATTGCGCTTTATCCAATCGGAATCGAACTTCTAGTTGTTGGTGCAGATTTTGTTAGATCAAGTTTCTCCTCCTTGTCACATTGAGCATTGGAATCAAAAGATCAACAGGTTGGCTGGACAAATTGCCATTAGATTTTAGGCCTACTAATTGGCTTACTAGATTGAGTAGAATGAATTTTGTAATTGATATAAAAAAAATCCCTTCCCCTCCTCTTTCTTTACTTTTGCTTGGGGATAATTTAGATTCCCTCTACATTAGAACTTGTAACAGCCTTGAGTAATGAAGTCCCTTACTTGTGTATAACTATCTTTGGTATACACAGGTAGTTTTGAAATATTTATGTGTCGTGACTTTTCGGTAGTGCAGCCCCTTTTGAAGGCCATGGGTTTGAATCCCCTTTTGGCCAGTTTGTCGGCAGTGAGTGTGGTATTCGAAGGGTTAGGCACATGATGGTGGTTGAGGGCTTGTAATATATATATATATATATCGAGAAAGATGAGTCGGATATTATTGTATTTAAACTCAGGGGCTCATGATAGAAAATTAAATTTTATATCATTATGTTTTGAGTAAGAGTGTTTTTTATAGTTATTTTTATAAATAATTAGACGTCTTAAATGAAATCTAAATAATTTGGCATATGAATTTGATATAAAAAAGCGTTTTATTTGATTATATAAACTTTTAGGAGTGAGATGTTAAGAAAGCTACACGTAAGTGAAGGCATCTGATAAATGCACCATGTAAGAAAATATCTATTAAAAAAAGATATACGACATGTCACTTAATTTCTCATTTCCATATCTAACTTTTAAATTATATATTTTTATATATTTGATGTATTACCTATGCATGAAAAGATGTTTCCAAACTTTAGCGTCATCTGGACAAAATTATTTCTCCTAATCAATCAGCCTTTGTATAGTGTAGATCTATTACTGATAATGTGTTGCTTGCCCAAGAGATGCTGATGGACTTAGATAAGGTTTGTAGAGGGGGAAACCTCATCTACAAGCTAGATATAAGTAAAGCCTAAGATACCATAAATTGGGATTTTCTTCTGGATGTCCTCTCAACCAGAGGTTTTTCTGATCAATTTTGTAATCTCATAAGTAGATGGATTCACTCTAATAACCACTCTATTCTCATCAATGGCCAATCTTGGTGTAATTTCAGTGCTAATAGAGATTAAAGCAGGGAGATCCATTGTCTCCCACTTTATTCATTTTGGCTATGGATTATCATTCCAGATTGCTTAACTCTCTTTCTTACTCCCAACATTATCATAGATACCACCATAGATCCAGTTTGCATATTTCAAATCTCATATATGCTGATGATGTGATGATTTTCTCTAATGGCCAGAAGAACTCAGTCAAGAACATTCTAAAATGTCTTCAGCATTTTCAATCCTCATCAGGCATGAGCTTTAATGCTGAGAAGTGTCAACTAATCTGTCATAGCAAGATGTCCCTTAGCCACAAGACTTGGATTATGGAGTTCACTGGATTCATTTGTCCTCCTGGTCCTTTAATCTACCTTGGGGTCCCCCTCCTTAAGGGTAGAGTTAAACAAACTCATTTTGACGCTATACTTCAAAAAATCCAAAATCAACTTACCATCTGGTCTCATTCCTTTTTATCTATTGGAGGGAGGATCACCGTTCCTAAAAGCATCCTCATTACCTTTCCTTCTTACATTCTCCAGGTGATTTCCATGACCAAATCCACCCAGCTGCAGATGGAGAGAATCTTTAACAAATTCCTGTGGTCAGGGAAGAGGAAGCAAATTCATTGGGCATCTTAGCAAAAGGTAGCAAAACCAATATGGGCAGGTGGTATTGGATTCAAAGGTCTGAAGCACATTACCCAGGTGAACCATTGTAAACTATGGATCAAGTTTAAATCTCAAAATTCTCTTTGGGCTAAGTTCTTGAAAGGCAATTATTGCAAAGACATACACCCTTCACTGGTTACCCGGAAAATGGGTGACTCTAAAATCTGGTCTTGCATTCTAAGGGCTAGACCACAAGCTGACACCATGTTCCCTTGGGAGCTAGGCACTGGCCAGCTGTCTTTTTGGTTAGATAAATGGTGCCCTGATGACTGGTTGTAGCCAGCTCATAATGTAGAGCAGATGCCTCATCTGAAAGTAGTAGATTGTTGGATCAATGGTGAATGGTCAGTCCCTAAACTCAACTCCCTCCTTCAAGCTCCTTCTACTGAGTTAGTAGCTACCATCGCTCTGAATACCACCAGACCTAATAGAATCGTTTGGGCAACCTATAAAAATCAAAGCATATCAAAAGCTATCTGCTCCAATCTGTTCCTTTGGCAGGCTTCTCCCTGGGATACAACTATTTGGAACAAGTGCCTCTCCCCCTCTATGTCTTTTTTTTTGCTGGAAGCTGCTTCATAAAGTCCTTTCATTAGACGACCTTCTCAAGTTAAAAGGTTTGACGGGACCTTCTCGCTGCAGGTTCTATAGGAACAGTGAGGAATCTTCCAATCACCTTTTCTTTGATTGCTCTTTTTCTCAACAGGTGTGGTCTAACTGTGTTAGGTTTTTCAACCTAAATCTAATCTGTTTCTCTTGGAAGAGTTTCTTAAATTGCTGGGGAGATTGGATGAAGGCTAAGGCGGGGGAAGTTCCTCTTATCATAGCCTGGTTTATCTGGATGAGCAGGAATAATTCCACATTTGATGACATCTCCCCTTGTGCTACTAAAGTGGCTAGAAATTGTTTATCCTACATCTCTAAATTGATTAATTGGAAAGGTTTTCCTATTATCTGCTCTCTTCCTTCTGCTGAGAGGAGGGTCCATCATGTCATCACCCTAGTGGATTGGAAAATTCCTGTCTATCCCTTCATTAAGGCCAACACTGATGGCAGCTTCTCACCTCGAGGTGCTGGGGTGGGGGGAGTTTTCAGGAATCATCAGGGAAAGTGTTTGCTCTTCTTCCGTATTCCCGTTATTGCTCGTCGATGCCTTAGAGGCGTAATTCATTGCGAGATATCGGGTATTCAAGATTGCAGCTTTTTATCAGTAGTCCTCACTTATTGTTGAAGTTGACTCTTCCACTTTTATTAACTCTATTGAATCTGCTGGCACCCTTCCATGGCACCTCCAACATTGGATGGATAAAATTATCACCCTCAAAGGCAGCTGCAACCACCATTTTCAGTTCATTTTCAGAGAAGGTAACAAGCCAGCCAATTAGTTAGCAAGGGAAGCCAAGTCCTCTAGTATTAGCAGAATCTCAACTTCACCCCCTCCCCCTCTCTCCTTCTTACTTGATGGAGATCGGGTGGCAATTCCCCGCCTCAGAATTAACTCAAGCCTAATTTGATGGTTCCCCTATTTGAAATATGTATTTTCTTTTTGTGTTGTGAAAGATACCCATAGAAACTTTTTGTTTTTTTGTTGGTATAGAAGGGGTTCCTCCCACCTAGTTGTAATTTGCTATTTTATCTCAACCTGTAGGGAGCCTTTGTAGCTTCTTTTTTTTAAATATATATAAATAAATATATATATATATATATAAATATATATATAATTTTGCATGTAAACTTAAATTAACTGTCAGAAAGGAAAGCAGAAAAAAGCAGTTTAAGGTGTATGCCCACTGAGTCCTAGTTATAACCTCGTGGGTTTCTATTAATTTATTTAAAGGATGATCTTCTTAAGAAATGATATAATGGGCTCAATTGACCTCCAAGTAATCCAACAGACCATAAAGGAGAGGGGGGCATAACCCTACACCTCTTTTAAGATCTTTTGGAATGTTTTGAGTTCTTTTAAACTTATTATGTTGGTAAATCATTCAACCATTATAGTTTGATGGTTGTTTTAGCCTTGTGCTCAAAGAACCTTGATGTCTTAATCATCCTTATTTGTGAGGTAACTATCACTTGGTGTTTCATTTATAAATTATGTGAGTGAAGGCCGTTAAGGGCAAATTGATTTTCTAAGGAACTTAGCTAATTTAAATTTCGAGTTAGGCTAGTAGCATTTTCAAAGTAATTGTAATTAGTTATATTTTCTTTTAAATCCTCATTAAACAATCTTGGATCAACCCTAGTTCACTATTAAGCCCTTAAGATTGCATGGGTAGACTTGTAATTTTAGTAATGTTAAATTTCGTGAGCTTAATCCTGATCAAATATTGTGTTATAATCTAACCATTAGCTAGGGTTCTTTGATTAGTAAGTTATAGTTTTCCAAAATCAAAGCCCTCACCCTAAGATCACTCAATTTAATTAGCTTCCAAATTATGATAATTAGAGGAAAATTACAATTATGCCCTTGTTAAGAAAAAAGTGATGAGTTGGTTTCTACCCATTAATCCCTAGTGTTTCAACCACTTAAAAAAGTCAATTATGATCACACATTAGCCATTCACCCTTTGATTAAGCCTAAATACCATTTTTTCCTTTAAGGCCTTAATAATTCATAATTCTTTAAATTTAACTCAAATGACTTTGAAATTTTTATGTTACCCCACACTTGGATCAATTAAAATATGAGAGGAGAAAATATGATTTTCTGATTTTTACTTTATTTTTATAATTATTATTAATGCAAAAATAAATATTTTTTAAGTTAATTCATTAACTTATCAAAAGTACATTATCTGCCCTTAGGAAAATTATTGGAGGTTTACCTAGATCAGAGAACCACATTGACAAATTTTCATGATTATTTTTAATTTTATTTTAATTATTATAATTATTTATTTTCTATGAGTATTAATTAAATATGAAATATTATTTAAGTTGAAAATTACTTTTTATAGTTTTCTAAAATTTCTTTAAGTCAATAAAACCCAGAGAAGCAAGTTTCATATTTTTTTTTATTTTTATTTTATTTATTAGAATTATTTTAGTGCAAAATTAGGAAATTTTTATTTTTAGCCTTTTAAGAAAAAGTCATAACTTCATTTGAATAATTAGGAAAAATATCCTATTTGTTCCCAAGTAATCAAGAGACAATTTTGGGCATTTTAGTGCACCTTTTACACTTTTGTATTTTTATGATTTTTAATTAATTTTTAATTATTTAAAATTTTAAAATATGTCTTAAAAATGAAATATTTATTTTAACTTCAATTTTATTTTTCTTAAATTTCTCTGGTCACAAGGAGCTCCTAAAAACATTTTTATAATTTTATTAATTATATCATAATTATTATAATCATTTAAATGCAAAAATCCCATTTTGCTTTGAAAATCAAATTTGGTGATAAATATACCTCAAATGGGCTAATGAGGTAATTACATAAAATATTATTATTAATTATTTAAATCTATTTTATTTTTTTTCCTAAGATCCTCTGACCATAGTGAACATAGCAAAGAAATTTTAATTTTTTTTATTTATATTTTAAATATTAGAAATTTTAATTGAAACAGAGGTGATTAATCTTAAAAATTAGGGCCTTCATGTTAGGGATGCTCTTTGGCTTTGGAAAAATTAGAGAGCACTCCTAATAACATAACAAACATGCCCTCAAAGTTTCATTCAATGGTGATTTATATTTGTTAAGTTATGATTTAATGAAGTTTTGAAATATTTAATTAATTAAAAATAAAATATAAGGCAAATAATTTCAATTTTTCTGATGGCGGCGTTGTCGCCGTCTCAGAGATTTTCTGGGTGTCAATGTCGATTAGGAGTCGCCACTCTGTTTATCTATAATATTTCCTTAATCTTCAATAATTTTTATTTCTTTGGATCTTATAAAAGAATCCTTGGATAATGAGAAATTCGAAGAAAATAAGGACTAATAAAATAAAAAATAGTAGAAAAAGGAATGTCAGTGATAATCCTTATAAGAGAAGATTCTAGGATACCCTATCCTAGAAGTTCTTTATAAGGATAATGAAGTTTTAGGTAACCAGAGATTTTTAGATATAATATCTATTCTGAGTTCTTTAATCTCCTATAGGAATAAACTCCTATAGTTAATTACATCTTAGGCAATTTTTTAATTGTCCAAGAAAACTTCTGATTGATGTTAATCACTAGTTTTCTGAAGAGTTTTAAAGGAAAGATGTACCGACTATCAGTCCTAAATGTCATTTTGTCATGTCAATTATTGTTCATGTCATTCTGATGTTATTTGGTTGGAGATGTAAATTTCATTTTAATTTTACGGCAATCCTTAAAGTTTCAGTTTTTGTTTCTATCCTAAATGTTTCGGGTTTTCATTGTTTTTATCATTTTTGTTGTTTTTCATTTTTGTTGTGTCTGTCATTTTTGTTTTGTTTTGTTTTGTCAATGTTGTTGTTTTGATGTCATTGTGATTTAGTTTTGTTTTATTGTCTTTTGTCTCATCTTATAAATGTCATCCTACAAAACAGAGTTAGCACACCCTATAACATGCAAAGGAAATTTAAAATAAAAATTTTCTCCATCCCGCAAAGAAAACATTGTCAGAAAATTATTTGGGTAAAATGTCTTGTTATTTGGATGTCCAAATTTGGTTGAAATGTCAGTTTTAGATTTATGCCAGATTTAATTTTTGATTTATCTTGAATGTCGATTTAGATTGAATTATGGAATTTATGTCAATTTTTGTCTGATTAAAATTTTATGTCAATTTAGATGTTGTGTTATGTTTAATTAAATTCGGCTTAAATCAATCTTATAATTTTATTGATTTAAGTCCAATTTATGTCAAATTTTGATTTAGGTTGAACTTAACATTAAGTTAGATTTGTTTTAAGTCGACCTTAATATTTTAAATCAAATTTATTTTTATCGAAATAATTTCAATTTAAATCGAACTTAAGTTAGATTTGGGTTAAACCAAATTGTTGAGTTGAGTATGATTTAAATCAAACTTAATGTTTTTGTTAAGATAAGTTCAATTTAGATTGAACTTAATGTTTAATTAAGTTTAATTTGGGTCGAACTTAATGTTGAATTAAGTTTTATTTAGATTAAAATTAATGTTTTTGTCGAAATAAGTTCAATTTAGATTGAACTTAATATTGAATTAAGTTCGATTTGAGTCGGACTTAATGTCAAATCAAACTTAATTATTTTTTTAAATAAGTTCAATTTAGATTGAACTTAATGTTGAATTAAGTTCGATTTTGGTTGAACTTAATGTTGAGTTGAATTTTGATAAGTTCAATTTAGATTGAACTTAATATTGAATTAAGTTCAATTTCAGTTGAACTTAATGTTGATTTAACTTTGATTTAGGTCAAACTTGATATTTTGTCAAGCTAGATTCAAGTTAGATTGAACCTGAACTTATGGTTGATGCAAGTTTAATATGGATTGAACTTAAGTTTGATTTAGCTTTGGTTTAAGCTAGGTTTAAGTTAGAATGAACCTACACTTAAGTTCAATAAGGGTTGAACTCAAGTTTGATTTATGTTAGGTTCAAGTTAGATTGAACCTGGAATTAATATTGACTTAAGTTCAATATGGGTTGAACTCAAGTTTGGTTTAAATTTGAATTAAGTTAGGTTCAAGTTGGATTGAACCTAAACTTAAGGTTGACTTAAGTTCAATATGGGTTGAACTCAAGTTTGATTTAAGTTTGAATTATTTTAAGATTGATTTTTATTAATTAAGATTGGTTTATAGTTAATTAAACTTAATTTGGATAAGCTTTAATCGATTAATTAGACTTAATATGGGTTAAGTCTAATTTGTTAAGGCTTAATTAAACCTAAATTGGGTAAGGTTTAATTGATTAATTAGACTTAATATGGTTTAAGTCTAATTGGTTTAGGGTTAATTAAACCTAATTTGAGTCAGGTTTAATTGATTAATTAGACTTAATATGGGTTAAGTCTAATTGGTTTATGGTTAATTAAACCTAATTTAGGTAAGGTTTAATTGATTAAATAAACTTAATATGGGTTAAGACTAATTGGTTTAGGTTTAATTAAACCTAATTTCGGTAAGGTTTAATTGATTAATTAGACTTAATATGGGTTAAGACTAATTGGTTTAGGGTTAATTAAACCTAATTTGGGTAAGATTTAATTGATTAATTAGACTTAATATGAGTTAAGTCTAATTGGTTTAGGGTTAATTAAACCTAATTTGGGTAAGGTTTAACTAATTAATTAGACTTAATATGCGTTAACTCTAAATGGTTTAGGGTTAATTAAACCTAATTTTGGTAAGGTTTAATTGATTAATTAGACTTAATATGGGTTAAGTCTGATTGGTTTATGGTTAATTAAACCTAATGTGTTTAAGGTTTAATTGAGTAATTAAACTTAATATAGGTTAAGTCTAATTGGTTTAGGGTTAATTAAATCTAATTTGGGTAAGGTTTAAATGATTAATTAGACTTAATATGGGTTAAGTCTAATTGTTTTAGGGTTAATTAAACGTAATTTGGGTAAGGTTTAATTGATTAAGTGGGCTTAATATGGGTTGTCTAATTGGTTTAGGGTTAATTAAACCTAATTTGGGTAAGGTTTAATTGATTAATTTGACTTAATATGGGTTAAGTCTAATTGGTTTAGGGTTAATTAAAGCTAATTTGGTTAAGGTTTATTTGATTAATTAGACTTAATATGGGTTAAGTCTAATTGGTTTAGGTAATTAATCCTAATTTGGGTATGGTTTAATTGATTAATTAGACTTAATATGGGTTAAGTCTAATTGGTTTAGGGTTAATTAAACCTAATTTGGGTAAGGTTTAATTGATTAATTAGACTTAATATGGGTTACATCTAATTGGTTTAAAAGTTATTTAAACTTGATGTAAGTAACATTTAGATTGATTAATTAGGTTTAGTATGGGTTAAACCTAATTAGGGTTTAAAAGTTACTTAAACCTAATGTAATTAAGGTTTAGGTTGATTAATTAGGTTCAAAATGGGTTAAAGCTAATTAGGGTTTAAAGGTTACTTAAACCTAATGTAAGTAAGGTTTGAGGTAATTAATTAGTTTTAGTATGGGTTAAACCTAGTTAGGGTTTAAAAGTTACTTAAACCTAATGTAAGAAGGTTTAAGTAGATTAATTAGGTTTAATATGGGTTAAACCTAATGTAAGTAAGGTTTAGCTTGATTACTTAGGTTTAGTATGGGTTAAACCTAATTAGGATTTAAAGGTTACCTAAACCTAATGTAAGTAAGATTTGAGTTGATTAATTAGGTTTAGTATAGGTTAAACCTAATTAGGGTATAAAAGTTACTTAAACCTAATGTAAGTATGGTTTAAGTAGATTAATTAGGTTTAGCATGGGTTGAACCCCTAATGTAAGTAAGGTTTGAGTTGATTAATTAGGTTTAGTATAAGTTAAACCTAATTAGGGTTTAAAAACATAAACCTAATGTAAGTATGGTTTAAGTAGATTAATTAGGTTTAGCATGGGTTAAACCTAATTAGGGTTTAAAGGTCACTTAAACCTAATGTAAGTAAGGTTTAAGTTGATTAATTAGGTTTAGTATTGGTTAAACCTAAATAGGGTTTAAAGGTTACTTAAACCTAATGTAAGTAAGGTTTAAGTTGCCTAATTAAGTTTAATGTTGGTTAAACCTAATTAGGACTTATTTTTACATTAAACCTTATGTAATTAAGGTTTAATAGGTTATCTAAGTTTACAATCTTGTGTTAAACCTAATGTAATTAAGGTTTAATGGGTTAATTAAGTTTGTTATGTCTTCAAAAATAATTAAATTGGTATTATTTAAAATTTTTTCATTTCTTCTTAAGTTTGATTTTATTAAGTTTAATTTATTTTTAGGCTTGATTAAGGGTTTGATTAGGATGATAATTAAGCCTAATTTATTATCTTAGACTTAACTAGATTTATGTCATGAGTCTATTTTGAGACTTATTTTGAACTTAGTCTATTATGAAAAATAGAGCTAAGTAATAAAAAGATGATTTTTAAGATTTGAATTTATTAATTAATAATGAATTTTTAATCTTAAATTTTATAATATCATTTAAAATTGTTTAATGACTTAAACATCATTGTCTTAGGGTTATTGTCTGTTACCCTAAAATTTCTAGTCATTTTCCAATTATATTTTTCTTAATTTCAAATTTTTTATAATTATTTTTAGAAATAATTATAAAGTGACTTAGAAATTATTAAATGTTAGCCTAGAGAATTTTTTTGTCCTTAGAAAAATCAGGGAATATTCCTAAGGGTACAAAGATCATTTTGTGAAAGTTTCATAATTTTTGAAATTATAATTAGTTTTTAATAATTAATTTACTGAAAGGAGTAATTAATTAATTAAAAATCAAATATAATTTAAAATAAAAAATTTTACTTCCACTTGATTCTCCTTGTTTTCCTGAATCTAGAAGTATTTTTGTCAAAATTTTTTGATTTTTGTGGGCAAAGATATGAATTTTTGAAGTTTTTAAGGTTAATATGGATTTATTAAAATCCAAATTAACTTAAAAAAAAACTTGGGGAAGACGCGTGTCCTCGTACGTGCGAAAATGATTTTAATCCCTTGTGGAAAGCTAAACAGCTGATTCATGGGGATTAAATCTCAGTCGTCCATTCCTAAAACACGGGAATGGACAGCATCCGTACAGCTTCCTCTGTCTGGTCTCTCCCGCAGACCGTTGTTGACCTCATTTTTGATGAGGTCTTCCCTTCTTCTTTTTAGTGCTTAGGATCTAGCCTTAGGCTTTTCCTTTGACTATCTTAGAAGACTAGAATTGGGACCCGCCTTTTAGAAATTCAAACCACTTCTAAACTCCCTGCAAACTCCACAAATTTGACTATAGACCCCTAATCACCTAGAGGGTTGAAATCAAATATGGAAGTTTAAAGGATGAGTTCTATAGGACTCTTTGGCCTTAGGATCTGCCACAGGTGGCTTCGGTCGATGAAGGGGCTGACTTACATTACACTTACACACTACATTTCCACACACTTCCTAAAACCACACCCATACCCAACTTAACCTCCCGACTCATGTGGGTGATTCACATGGATGGTCCTTAACCCACTAAGCCCTTGGCTAAGAGGGTTAGGAACAACATAATGAATGCCTCAAATGAGTCCTTTCATGGCTCGTATGGGCTTGAAATGGCTTCATGGCTCAACCAAAATGATTTCACCCCACCCAAATTCACCCAATCTTCAATTTCCCAAATTTTCAATTTTTGACCCCCGGACCTACACCTACTAAACCTACCCAAAACCTTGAAATTACCCGAATTTTGGTAAAATCTCCAAATTACCTAAAATTTTCCAAAATCAATCCCAAACACCTCCACATCACTCAAATTGATCATCCATACCCAAAAATACCAAAAATTCCAAAAATACCCCCCGATACCCTCCAAATACCCAAAATACCCTTCTTGGCCTAAAAATCCAAAAATTCAGAAAATTCCCAGAAAATTCCAGAAAATCCCAAATATTCCCAATTTCATTTTGTCCAACTACACCATGGGCCAATTTTGTCAATTTACCCTACTTTTGTCAAAAACCCCAAATTGACCCATTTTAACCCAAAGTGGACCCAATGTCAAACCAAACATACCCAATTGACCCCAATTTTGGTCCAATTCAATTCTAAACTTCAATTCAACATTCCCAATACCAATTTAGAACAAATCCAAGTCCAATTTGATTGACATTTGGATCCAATTTCACTTTGGGCCTTAAAGCCCGAATTTGGACCCATGACCCAAACTCAGCCCAAACTAACCCAATTCAACTCCAATTAACCCCAAATCTTTTCTAAACCTTCCTTAACATCCTCATAAACAAAACACTAACATGATTTGCCCAAGATTTTGACCCAAACCCCACTCAAATTCAACCCAGAAATCAAAAAGCCCAATTTTGACCTAAACCCAAATCTAACCCAAATAGGCCCAAACCCCAAAATTAAAACCCAACCAAAGCCAAAACCTCTTTGAAACACTCCCATAAACATTTCTTAATATTTATTTTACATCAATTTCAACCCTAGCCCAACATTGGCCCAAGTTAGCCCAATTTGACCTACATTGGCCCATTCACCAAAAGAATTCAAATCCAACCCAATTCAAGTCCAAACTACCCCAAATTTGCTTCAAGTCACTCATGACACATCCATGAGCTAAACCCAATAATTATTTGGCCCAACCTCTTTACAAAATTTCATCCCAAAATCCATTTTAAAATTCAAGAGCCCACTTTCCTAATCCATCTTAAAAGCTCATCTAAAACCCTTTCAAAAAAAAGCCCAAAATTCTTCCAAGGCCCATATGACATTTCCCCTCATCATACTTTCAATTAAAATCATCCCTAAGTCCTAAATTCATCATCAAATAATTCCAAATCAAGCCTCATGCCAAATCACCCCTAAATACCAAAATTTTCCTTAAATCCATTTCCATGAAATTGACTTTACTTTTCCCAAGCCAAATGGAGCCATGGAGCCATGCATAAGCCATATGCAAGCCATAAGAGCCTCTTTACATGTCACCATGCCATTTTGGGCAAAAGGAGGAGGCTCTTTCCTTAATTCCTAAAGGTGATTAACCACTTCCATGTTTCCACTAAACCATGCTTAAGCCTAATTGTGCTTGGATGGTGACTTGACCCTACCGATTATGCTTGAGCCAAATCACTTTTCCCTCGACCAAAACCAGGCCTTGGGTGGTGCACCTAGCCCAAATGGGTGGGTTGACCCATTTAGGTTCAAATCTAGCCATGCCCCATTCCACTTTGGATCAAAGCCTTTACACATGTCCATGGCCGATTGATTGCACAAACCTCCAGCCACGACCCACCGACCTTGAGGGTGACCCATGCACGGCCGGCCGGCCACCGGGCCGCCGGAAAACACCATGGCCGAGAGCTCACATGTGAGCCAACATTGAAATTCTCACTTGCTGAGGCTGCCCCATCCCTAGTGGTCACCATGGGCGATCTTCTCCTCACTGGAGCAGGCTGATCCCAAGCCCTAACTCCCCACGGGAGGCCTTCCACCCTCTCCTGACTTAAACCCCTCACCCTCTCGGCCAAAGGGGAGCCAAGCACAAACCTTGCCGAAACTGCGCCAAAATTGTTTCAAACCCTTCACCATCCCGAGAGCGAGTTGATCCCCGGTGTCAATTTGCCCTAATCCCCACCAACGGAGCCCGATTTCTCAGCCGAAATTCCACCCAAAACCGGGACACTTTGCCACGAGTGAGCCAATCCTCAAATTGACCGGTCCTACACCTTCATCTGGACCAAGAGGAGAAGTTTCCCACTCGAAAGCCCCATCTCCGAGGCCACCCAGGTTGCTCCGGCCTCCAAGCTTTGTGATCGGTCGTGGTCACTTTCATAGCTAGGCGATTCACCGGACCAGGAGACTTCATCCGGAGCTTGCGGGACCCGATCGAAGGTGCAACAACTCTCGGATTGAAGCCACACTTCTCCGAGCTAAGGTATGAGTTAACTATTCATCCCGAGCTTCGGAGATTCTCCATTTCAAATGCCTTAGTTTCAATGCATGTTAGCCGTATAGATGTGTTCGTCTCTTCGAAGACGAATCCATAGAGCATAAGAACATGAAAATCCATTGAGAATCGAGTGAGATCTTAGGGATTTAGTGTGGACGGCTCTCGGGTGAGAACACTTGGGGACGATGAACGGATGCCGTCCATTCGATACACGCGCGCACGGACGGCCGGGATTGCGTCGGACCGGGAGACGGTACGAGAACCGCGGGGCCCGGGCTGCCGACTCGGATGGCGGCGTCGAATGGGAGCGCGACACGCGGCGTTTCGGAGGCTGCCGAGGTTGACGCGGCGCCGCGTGGATAAATAGAAAATTAGGGTATTTTTCTATTTATTTAATTCCCTAAACTTCAAAAATTCATATCTCTGTGTAGAAAAATCACAAAAATAAAATAAAAATACCCTCTTGCTCGGTGAACGAGAGGAGAATAATGTGGAAAAGAAATCATTTAATTTAATTAAGTATTTTATTTTTTATGATTTATTTACTCTCTGCATACATTTAATTCTCCATGCATGTATACAATTCACCATGGCATGAGACCATAGGGCTTTTGAAGCCTCTGAACTTGGGAACATTCCCTGAATTTTCCAAGGTCGGAGAGCCATCTCTGTGAAAAGTTATTTATTTTTCAAATGCATGTTGCTGTTTTGAGTATTTTAATTCCAAAAATTAGCATGTTGTGAAATAAATTCTAGAAATATTTGGTGATGTTCCTTATGACCAGAGAACTCTAGGAAAAATAGGACTTGAGTTAATTCACTCAGATTAACCCTAATTGGCTTAAACACCTAAAATAGGTCTTTAATTAATTAGAGTTAACCAGGCATCAAATTGACTTGAAATCAATTCTCCACTGACCTTTAGGATCAGAGGAATCCACCATAAAAATTTGAAGTCAATTGGACTTGGTTAGCCCCACTAATTGGGTTGATTAAGCCACTTAGCCATTTTAAACTTTAAAAATTCATAACTTTTAAAATATTTTTTTAAAATTCACCAAATTGGTTTTGGAGCCTCTCTGATATCAGGGGAACCCAAGAAAATTAAAATTTCAATTTTCTAAAAAGTTGATTTTTAATAATATTTTAATATTTTTAATAATTAAAAAATAATAAAAATCACAA
This sequence comes from Papilionanthe hookeriana x Papilionanthe teres, assembly GCA_022702705.1. Taxonomy (NCBI): domain Eukaryota; kingdom Viridiplantae; phylum Streptophyta; class Magnoliopsida; order Asparagales; family Orchidaceae; genus Papilionanthe; species Papilionanthe hookeriana x Papilionanthe teres. The sequence continues at coordinate 138,017,657 of CM040428.1, forward strand.
AAATAATAAAATTCACCAAAATGTCACATTTTGAATTTTAATCACTTAGGAACAAATCCCACATTTTTCCTAAGTCTATTTAGTGAGATATTAAATTTTAAAGCCCTAGGGTAATTTTAAAATTAAAAAAATGTATTTTCTAGCATTTTCACTAAAATAATTATTATAAATCATAGAAAAATCAGAAAATTGCAAAATTTGTTTCTCTGGTTTCCTTGATATCAGAGAGATTTTTGAAAAATATAAAATCCATTTTTCAACATTTATCTTATTTTTAAATTAATTAACACTCCAAAACTCAAAATAATTATAATAAAAATAATATAATTCAAAAAATCACCAAAATTGGTCCAAGTGCTTCTCTGGTCATTAGGAATGTCCCCTAATTTTCTTAAGGACAGAAACTTTTCCCTTGGTCATGTTATCAAATTTTCCTTGAAAATCTCTATTTTCCACCAAAAATAATTATATAAATAAATTAAATACAGAAAAATCACATTTTCTCCTCTCATGTCTTTATTGACATATGAGTAAAGTCACATAAAAATTTCAAGTTCATTTGAGTTCAATTTAGTGAGTTATGAAATTATTAAGCTTAAAGGGTAAAATGGTAATTAAAATCTTTAATCCTTAATTAAAACTTTAGGTTTAATAAAAAATCAACAAGTAAAATATTTGATCCTAATCTGATTTGGATGATTGAAATTTAAATAATTAAAGGGTAGAAACCCATTAAATAATTTTAAAATGATTAAACTTTAATTAAATAATAGATTAAATTTGGAAGAATAATAAAATTGGAATTATTAAAATAAGGGATCTTTATTAGGAAGAGATTTATTCTTTAATTTAAAAAATCCCTAAATTAATTATATCAACTAATACTCAATTTTTAATTAAAATGATAACTCAAATTTAAAATATTAAAAGACTTAATTTCGATTAAAATTAAAAATAAAGTAAATTAAAGATAAATTAAATTAAGATTAAATTTAAAAATTAAATTAAATTAAATTTAATAATTAAATTAAATTAAATTAAACAATTAAATTAAATTAATTAAAATTAAATTAAATTAAATAATTAAATTAAATTAAATAATTAAACAATTAAATTAAATTAATTAAAATTAAATTAAATTAAATCAAACAATTAAATTAAATTAAATTAAAATTAAATTAAATTAAATTAAACAATTAAATTAAATTAAATTAAATAATTAAAATTAAATTAAATTAAATTAAATAATTAAATTAAAGTTAAATCAAATCAAATTAATTAAACACCAAGTCAAATTAAATTGAACTATGTTAAAGCTAAATTAAAACTCGATTAAATTAAGTTAAATTAAATATAACATCACCTAAGACATAAAAGAAATTAAATATAAAACAACTCGAACACTATTCCAAATTTAAACTCTTTAACTTAAACCAAATCATTTGAATACTAACTTGCCTTGAAAGCTTTAGTTATTATAACTCCTAAATGAAACATTAAATGGAGTGTTACTTCACTCATAGGATATTCAAATGTCCTAGTTCACTGAGCAAGTTAACAAGACTTGAAAACCTCGGACGATCGATTCATTTATATAATTAAATTCATTTGGACTTAAAACAATCCTAGAAATATTGAAAAGATGTTTAAGATCCTTCTTAAGCACTTTCTCGATATGATAGGATATTTATAAGAACAATTGAATTTGATTATTCTTTGATGAAGAAAATCGTCCTTAAACCAAAACACAAAGAACCTAGACGTCATAGGAAATGACTAGCTATAGGATTAGGAATTTGGTAGAAAACCATAACCTTTCCCTTAGCTTTACCTAGGAACTTGTTTAAATATTCTAATTGTGTTTTAAGTGCGGCTTGGGATGACGGGAAGACCCTCCAGGGTACGCTTTTATTTTATTGCAATTTACTTTCTTGCAATTTACATTATTGCAATTTACTTTGTTGCAAGTTGCGTTTATTTTTCTTGCATGATAAAACAAGCTGTTGCATGAAAACTCACACCTTTAGGATAGCCCCCTAAAACTGAAACCAAAATTAAATTAAAAGTCATTGCAAGATAAAATTCACCGCCACAACATTTCAAAATATAAAACAACTCAAAATTTAATCACAAACAGAACACAAAACTACAATTGCAGCTAAATTAAAACGTCCTGTTGGATGATCGGGAATACCTCGGATGATGTAACCTACGTGTTGCTAACGGGATTTCCCACGGTCTAAATGAAAGTGTGGAACTCATTCAGTTGAGTTTAGCAAATTCATACGGACTAAGTGAATCCGATAAAAATAATGATGCCGGAAGGATGGAACCGTGGGATCTTAGCCGGTGTCGTTATAATCAACTTTAAGATTTGTTTTAAATAAAACATAAAAAACATCTGGAAATTAAGATTTCTCTAAACCAAAACACTTTTCTCAACTCCCTGATTTATGATTTCTAAAACTAAACCTCTGCAACAACAAGGAGCTCGGAGTATGGTGGGCGGCACGACCATCGTCATCAGCAAAACTCGAGTCTACTTCAGCAAAACTTTTCCTAGAATTAAACAACCAAGCCATAGGACTTCGAGGTAGCTTGCACTAGTGCAACATAAATCCTCAACTCTTCGTTAGGCATTTGCATTGCAAATTAAGCCCTAACCGGTCTTAGGATTCCGAGGTAGTCGTCCGATACGACATAAACCCTCACATTTTCTAGAGCTATTTGTTTGATTTTATCATACAAATATAAGCCCTAATTAATTAAAATTGACAAGATTGAAATACTAAATAAACATTAGGACTTTCCTAAATTCGAAGCCAAACGATAGGATAGTCGGGAAATTATCGAAGTTCACTTCGAATCAGTGATTTCTCCTACCTTTCTTCCTTTGGATTCACAAAACAAAATGTTCCAAAAATTTGATCCATTCCCTATTGAAACTTCAAAATTCAATCTTTGAAAACCTTAAACTTTGAAATTCTTGAGAGCAGAATCATTGATTATTATCGAGAGTTTTCTTAGGTGATTCCCGTCACTTAAGATGTAATTAACTATAGGGGCTTGCCCTTATAGGGAATTTTAAAGAACCCGGGTAATATAAACCCTGTTTAATGTTTTCATATTAAGCGGGGGAAACTTGTCGGCTTATAAAATTGGTTCGCGGACCAAACGGATGTCACTAATCTTCTAGTTTATTTAATCGAGCCCCACCATCGAGCGGTGTGTCTATCCTTAGGGATAGGTACACGGTTTGTGGTGCGATGCTCGTTTATATAAACTATTTGGGATGTGAGATCGGTTTAATCTCATATCTTAAAACCTTCAAATTTAAAATTATTTTCAAAATCAAATACTACTTTTCAAATTACTTATTTTAATTAAATTAAAAATTCGCCGACAGATTTCTGGCGACTCCGCTGGGGAAGATTCCTCTCTCCATTATAATCAAATAATTCTGCTTTCAAAAATCGGTAGTGTATCCATGTCCCTAATGGAACAAACTACCCCTCTTTCCGTTGGAATACTATGTTCATTTCTATCTTGAACAAGTATAGCCAACATTCTCTCGGATTTAGGAGCCACTGTTTAGACACCCCCTAAACGGAGAGGTTCCGAGATCCTTTTACCTCATTTCGAGGTGGGGTGGACCCCAATAGGTGTTAGTTTAGGAATGATCCTTCGAGTCGAGAAGTCTTGCTTAAGACTTTCTTTCCCTTTCCAACTCGAATCGGATTCCTTACCTTCTCTACACCTTTGAACGTTCCGTTCTAAATAAACAAACCCTCTAATAAATGATTCTTTTAACAAATGATTCTTTTTATAAATACATGAACAAAGAATGAGTTCGGACTCTTTTCAATTCCTTTCTTTTCGTGCTGAAGAAAAGAAGCATAACTTGAGACTCGACAACCGAATCTACCTGCAGAAATGGAAGCCCCGAAGCTGATTTTCTCCTTCACCAACGGACTGGACTTCGGCTGTCATAAGGATGAAGCGCCGACAATGGGGTCATCCGATTTGGACGGGGGTTTGAAAACACTGAACGTCGAGGTCACCGACGTCTCCCTCTTTGCAGCGACAAACAAGGTATCTGGTCGAGGAACCACTGCTCGAGTTCAACCTTAGGTCGACCCAAGAGTTTCCTCCCTGCGAAGGGTCCCGACTAGGAGAGTACTGCTGTCCGCGGGAGGATCTGTTCTCACTACCCCCACTGGTCTAGTTGTTTCGCACCTACCCCGACTTCGCCAAATCAAAGGGGAAAGGAATCCGGAACTATGATAAACTCTGCTACAGTGGAGGGTACGGATCTTCCTGTAAGACCTTCGTCTTCGAAATCGGGTCCGAGTTCGAAGATTCCTTCGGCTGACGAAAACCCAAAGAAGAAATAGAAATAGAAGGATCGCCAGGGAAGCCAGAGCTGCTGAGATTGCTTTCCTGGAGGAAATCCCAGAATTGCCTGAATATACACCGCTGCCTGACTACATACCACTTTTGGGAGGAAGCAGGTTCCATCCCCTCTCCGCCGCAGAGGATGAAGAGAATGTTCGAAAGATTGCTGTGCCACATTACCACGGCCCGCATACTACGACGATAGCCGCAAGAAAAGAACCGGAACTACGCCGTTTGCTCGATTGCCAAACTTTGGTAGAAAAGTTAGCAAGGAAGGAAAAGCGCCCGTGTCGGAAATTCTACGAAGGATAGGACGGGTGCCAGCCAAATCCCGTCTTGGGCCTCGAGTAGAACCCGCCGTCATGATAGAAAAGCCAAGCAAGAGAATGAAGGCTAGCCCGCCTGTCGTAGTATCAGGATTACAGATTAGGGAGGATACCACCTTCCAGCATTTGGCCGATAGACCATCTGGTCATGCAGACCTTCTGTCTGCTAGAAGGATGGTGTGGCGTCCCACTACGGGGCGATTGAGGCCGAAACGACGGCCGAGAGAGAAAGTCTCGCCGGGAGGCTGGAATGCGAAGAAAGTGCTACTTGCGATGAAGGGGACTCGTGAAAAAAGGACCCGGCAACCATCGCATGACAACCACGAAGATACACGAAGCTCCGCTAGAAGATGCCATGGAAAAGTTGAGAACCGACATCCGACGGTTGGCAAAAGAAAGAGAAGAAAAGTTCGGAGATGAGATCGACTCATCGGAATTCATGGACAACGAATATGCGAGAAATCAACATGGTTGAGACACGAGCTTCATCATCTTCTCGAGGTGCTCCTGCAGCTGCAGAAGAGAGGAGCCGGAGCCGATGAAGAGACGGCTTCGGGAAAAGGACGACACGATCGCTCGAATGGCGAAGAGGATGGAAGAGATGGCCATAGCTCTAGCCACTCTCCAAAGTCAAGTACGACCACATAGAGAACACCCCCGGAAGTCATTCACATCGTAGACGGAGGGAAGGAAATTACATCCGTCAATGGGGATGACCGGTGAAAAAGGATACAACACGAAGTATGATCCACGAAAAGGATATCAAGAACTTGGTAGAACGAGCGAGTGCGAGAAGCCCTAGCACAATCGAAGAACGGGACATCCATTCGGACGGGTAGACCTTACCCGGAAGAATTCGACGCCGTCCGATACCCGAAGGGCTTCGTACCACCTCTGTTTAAGACCTTCGACGGAACGGGAACCCCGACGGCATGTTGCACACTTTCGTGCCGGTTGTTGCAATGCGGCGGGAGCGATGCGCTACTCTTCCGACAGGTTCGTTAGCGATACAGTCGGGAATCGCCTTCGGCCGGTATGCGGAATTACCCAACGGATGCAGTAAAGACATTCTCGGAGCTAGAGAGCCTCTTCATTAAGCGATTTGCCGGAGCTCGGCACCACATCACTATAGGTGATTTAGTGGTAGAGAAACAAAGGCCGAATGAAACTTTGGTGGATTACATACTTCGATGGAGAAACTTAAGCATGAAGTGTGAACCACAACTGCAAGAACAACATGCGGTCGGCATCTTGCTTAAAAGCATTCACGGCCGATAGCACTTCTCCTCGAGGGATTCATTATTAAGACTTTTGAGAAGTTGTTAAGCAAGGCCGGAAGCTTGCAAGAAGAGGCGAAGCAATTAAGTTTTGCCGACAAGACGGACAAGCGAGAAGCCGGTGAAGACTTTCGAAAAGAAATGCAGGGTCGTTGCGGCGGTTGACAAAGGCAAACAAGCCGATGCGAAATACCACCGAAACGGCCGCAGCAACCACAACAAAATTACCGACAACCCGGTCCGGCTATCGGTCGTCTCCGCGGTATGAACAACCGTCTCGTCCGCAACGTACATTGAGGGAGCTTCGAGCGAGAGAATATCCGTTCAAAAATGAAGCGATACCAAAGATGTTCCGTAGCTTAATGAAAACTCCGGATTTCCAGTGCCGAGCCCGAAAGACCGGAGGAAGTCGACAAGAAAGGTGATCCCAACTTTTGCCCCTACCATCGGATGCTTGGGCACAAGATAGAAGACTGCATTACCTTCAAAAGTTGGCTCAACGACAACCTTCGGAAAGGAAATATAACAATCCCGAAGGAGTACATGAAGGAACCCCGGAAAGGAGGTTCCGTCGATGTTATCTCAACCGATCCCGTCATTCCGATAGATCCCTATGCAGCCGACGATGGATGGACTACCGCCCGGACGAGATCTTCGAAGAAGATTTTAGACAACATCCGAACCGCTTCGGTGCGAGCTTCAATTCGAGTTCGAGACCCGTTAGCCGGTACTTATCACTTGCGATGGAGGAACCACCTCGACAGGAGAAAATCGAAGAGAAGAAGAAAATTGACGAAGAAGAGGGGACCGAGATTCCTAAGGCTAGACTAGGGGCTGCTTATCCTAGGATAGTTGTTTCCGATTCGGGGGAGAAATCCCTCGAACCTCCGATTTTGTATGATTATCTCGCTCACTTCGGTGGGATCATATAATGATAAGGGTGATGGCGTTGGCTACGTTTTGACTGTTTCTAACGATTACGTAACTAGCGACAATCCGGGCGTCGATTTCGATACCAACAACAATTCTCGAATCATACATGATCTCGACGATCAAAATGACGAAGAAGGCATCCATCGAGGAGGCTACGAGAGTTCAACGAAGCAACGGATCTATGCTGCGAGTTTCGAGGAGCTCCGATTACAATAGAGTTAGAGCCTTCGGATTTGGAAGATAATCCGGAAGAGCCGGTCATTCCGATTCGAGGAGGAGACACCGACAAACTCGATACTAGATTCGGAAGAAATTACGAAGTCAACCTAAGAAGTGGAAAAGTTCTACCTCCAAGAATGGGTCCAAAAGACAAAGGAAAGCGGGTGGTTGTTCAAGAAGAACCAACCCCGGCAGAAGACATACCCATTCGAGAAGAAGCCGAGACACGGGAGAACAAAGTGGACTACAACGTGCTAGCCCATCTTAGGAAACTACCGGCCAAGCCGAGCATTTACGATGCTCTCATCTTATCGAAAGGAGATGAGGGAAGCTCGATCGAGGCCTTACTTGATCCGGAAATTTGCTTAGCTCGAATGGCGGAGATTCCTTGGATGAGGTTTGCTCGTTAAAGGAACGACGAGGTGTCACCTTCACGGACAATGACCTACTACTCGGGACGGCGGATCACGACCGACCGTTGTACATTTCGAGTTACAATTGGGAAGTTTACGCTCTCCGGAGTATTGGTGGATCCGGGAGCATCAATCAATATAATGAGTCTTCGAACACTAGCATACTTGGAAATTGATGCTCGTGAGCTCGAGGCCGACAAAATGTTATTAAGAGGATTCGACCGGAAAGGAGAAAGAGCCCTCGGGTCAATAACGCTATCGATGAAGACCGGTGATTTAGCAAAGACAACCGCAAAATTTCATATAATCGATTCGAAACGTCGTTCAACGCTCTCTCGGGCCGACCATGGATACATGAAAACGGGATGGTACCATCATCTCTACATCGGTGCATCAAATATTACGATGGAGGGGAACGAGTGCATCAAAGGAGACTTACAACCATTCTCCGTACATGAAATTGGAATCCATGAAGATGCGGCTTATTATGCACCGCCAAAGAAAACAATCTTCTCCGGAGACACCGTAACAAATAAAGCAAAGAAAGTTCGGGACAACGAAGAACACTGAAGTTCTAGTCCAACGATCACTCACCACTCCCTTCCGGCGAGATGGTGAAGGTTTCTCCACAACTCGCATCCGAGGTCGAGGCCGGGGACGAGGCCGTGGTAGAGACACTAGGACAATTGGACGAAGAAACCGGCCATCAATGTTGATTGGGAAGATAGTTCGAAGAGGAAAAAGAAATCGAAGCAAGAAGCGAGCAACAATAAGTCGAAAGAAGCCGCAATACAAGATCTCCTCGAAGATGAAAAGAACGAAGAATACAAATCAATGTACGAGAAGATTAACCACTACGTACATACTTATGACCCTAACGCCGATCCATTCTAATAAGATCGAGGGTATGGAGGTCAAAGAGGTACGTAGTGACGGTGCAAAGCCGATCAAATTCTACCGTGGTGCTTCTTCCTCCAAAGCGAAAATAATGTACAATTCGAAGATGTCACTTCATCGGAATTAATGGAATTACCTTTTGAGTGGTACTCTCCCCGTGTTCAAAATTTAATTCAACGTGGTTTCTTACCTCGACAATGGACAAGAGGCCAATCACAACATTTTGAAAAGTTATGGAATAACTCCGGCCGTCCTCCCAATTCAAAGTATGGACTCGGATTCGGCACGGTAGGGTCGATTGACGATGCCGAATTTTGCTTGGTTGTCACTTGCAAGTCCAATGAAAGCTGCATGGAAACTACGGACGAACTCGAAGATTTACAAATTGGAGACGCTCCACCGGAATTCGAAGAAGAAATTAAATCTACAATAGATGAGTTAACGGAAGTTAACTTAGGTACTAGCAAAGAGCCTAGACCTACCTTTGTTAGCTCCTTACTCGATAAAGAAGACTCCGAAGAAATAATCAAGTTATTAATGGAATTTAAAGACTGTTTTGCTTGGAGCTACGATGAAATGCCGAGATTAGCCCCGGAGGTTGCGGTCCATAAGCTAGGAGTGGATCCTACTACGTTCCGGTCGGACAAGGTCCCGGAAGAATGCGTCCGGAAATCGAACAACAAGTCATAGCCGAAGTTAAAAAGCTAATAGACGCTAAATTTGTCCGTGAAGAACAATACCCGACCGGCTAGCCAACGTAGTGCCGGTCGAAAGAAGAATGGTCGGATCGGAATTTGTGTGGACTTCGGAGATTTAAACAAGGCATGTCCAAAAGATGAATTCCTCTACCGATTCCGGAGCCGATGATCGATATTGCTTCGACACATGAAATATTCTCATTCATGGATGGATCTTCGGGATACAACCGGATAAAAATGGCTCCGGAAGATGAAAAGCTTACGAGCATTCGGAACGCCGATCGGAGTATTTTGCTACACGGTGATGCCATTCGGACTGAAGAACGCAGGAGCAACTTACCAAAGAGCAATGACAAGAATTTTTGATGATCTCATCCACAATCAAGTCGAGTGCTACGTGGACGATGTCGTCATCAAAAGCAAAGTAAAGGAAAACCACCTGTATGATTTGAGAATTGTTTTCGAACGATTAAGACAATTTAACCTTAAGATGAATCCCTTAAAATGCGCCTTCGGCGTCACCTCCGGGAAATTCTTAGGATTCGTTGTCCGACATCGTGGAATTGAAATCGACCCGGAGAAGATTAAAGCCATCTTAGAAATGCCGCCTCCCAAAACCTTAAAACAACTACGATCTTTTCAAGGGAAGCTGGCATATCTTCGACGCTTTATCTCAAGCACTGTCGAGTAGGTGTCGGCCTTTCTCGGCACTAGTTAAAAAGGACGCCAAATTTATTTGGGAAGAGAAATGCCGGAAGGCCTTCGAAGACATTAAACAATATTTAATGACACCTCCTGTCTTAGCGACCCCGGTCTCGGGTAGACCGGCGATACTTTACACCGCGGCTCTAGACGACTCCTCGGAGCCCCGTTAGCCGAGTCGATGATGAGGGTAAAGAAAATGCTCTTTACTACTTAAGCCGTCGTTTACTTCCGACGGAGGTAAGGTATCCCGCAATTGAAAAGCATTGTTTGGCCCTGATCTTCGCCGCTCAAAAGCTCAGGCATTACATGCTTTCTCATAAGGTCGACCTGATCTCGAAGTTTAATCCATTGCAATACTTGATGACTCGTCCAACACTTTCCGGCAGACTTGCCAGATGGTCAATGATATTATTGCAATTCGATATAACTTTCGTGCCTCGCGTGCCGTAAAGGGACAAGTCTTAGCGGACTTCCTCGCAGCACACCCTTTGCGGCCGAATCTCCTCTCGATGACGATCCGCCGAGATGAACAAATAATGAGCCTAGAAGACCACGATGATCGACGTTGGGAATTGTATTTCGACGGAGCATCTTCGGCACACAAAGACGAAGAATCGCAAGTGATAGTGCCGGTAGGCGGGAATCGGGCTAATCTTTATAACACGGAGCGGGGGATGTTAAGATACTCCTACCACTTGACGGAACCGTGTACAAACAACGAAGCAGAATACGAAGCCCTCATAACGGGATTGGAATTAACCATTCAAATGGGGATAACGGACATCAACATCTACGGGGATTCACGGTTAATCATTCAACGGATCGCTGGACAATACGGAATTTTTAAACCAAGACTCGAACGATACTTCCAAGTATGCCATACGATTGTTGGAACGATTCCAAATGTGACAATCTACAAAATTCCTAGAAAAGAGAATGCTTTAGCAGATGCTTTAGCCGTCTCGCAAAAGAATTTGCTCGTTTGCAAGATGAATCGGTGGAAGTGTCGGTTCACGGACGTCGGGTCCTATCACGGCTCGACATAGACACGATACACAAATCGGAAGAAGAAAAAGAATCGATTGCGGCAGTGACGAGAAAACACGGAAGATTGGCGACGGCCATTGATGGACTACACCGCAAACGGGAAAGCTACCGGACGATAGGTCGGCGGCCCATCGGATCGAAAAGAACTCCGTCCTACGCATTAATAAACAACACATTATACGGAAGGTCTTTTGATCAAATGTGGCTAAGGTGCCTAAGCGGGTCCGAGGCCCGTGAAATTGTTAAAGAGGTGCATTCGGGACTCCGTGGCGCTCACCGGTCGGGTCCAAAGATGAAGATGAAAATTAAAAGACTAGGGTACTACCGGCCCTCGATGATGACCGATCGCATGAAAATCGCCAAGAGCTGTCACCAATGCCAAGTGCACGGAGTGGTTCTACACCAACCTCCAAATGTGCTACACCCGACAATTGCGTCGTGGCCGTTTGAATGTTGGGGCACAGATATAGTGGGTCCGATAGAACCACCATCTTCAAAAGGACATCGTTTCATTCTTGCGGCTACAGATTACTTTTCCGAGTGGGCGAGGCAGTTCCACTTAGAGAAGTGAAAGCACACCACGTGCTACGGTTTTCAAGAACCAAGTTGTCTACCGTTTCGGAGTGCCGCGCGAGATCATCTCGGATAATGGGTCGGCATTCGAAGCACACAAATCAACAATTTTGTCGGGAGACACGGAATCGGCGGCGATACTCGACAATTTACTACCCGAGAGCAAACGGCCTCGGCGAGGCTTTTAATAAAACTCTCGTTCAAATCTTAAAGAAAACCTTGGACGATAATAAGAGAAATTGGCACGAGAAATTGTTAGAAGCCTTATGGGCCTACCGGACAACCTTCGAACCCCTACTCGAAGCTACACCTTACGCTCCGGTGTATGGGTCCGAGGCGAGTGTTACCTTTAGAGGTTCGGCTTCCTTCACTCGGAATTGCAATTGCAAATAAGATCACGACGAAGAAAACGCCGGATTACGACTCGAAGAATTAGAAAGCTTGGAAGGGAAAAGACTTGCGGCGCAACGGAATTTAGAACTATATCGAAGCTAAGATGGTTCAAACCCATGACAAGCCGGTCCGCCCAGAGAACCTTCAAAGTTGGTGACTTAGTTCTCGTTCTCAAGAGACCTATTCTTGCACACCGCAAGATGGGAGGAAAATTTGAACCCACTTGGGAAGGACCGTTTGTGGTTGAAGCGGTATACTCGGGAGGTTCCTACCGGCTAGTGAATTGCCGGGAGAACGACATATGCTTCCAATCAACGGACGATACTTGAAAAAATATTACGCTACCCGATGTTTCGAAGGAATGAATTCTTCATCCCTAAGAAACACGGGTGAAGTAATTACTTGTGATTGGGTCCGAACCCAAAAATAATAAAATGTGCTAAGATAAATAAAATCATGATAATTAAGTTTTCCTTGTTTCCTTTTTCAAATCAAGATCTCTTTCCGGATCTTATCCTACTTCATTCCTGTTAAATTTCAAAATATAAGAATAATGAAAAAATGTATCTTTAATAAACATTTTCTTAATGTTCTTGTTCTTAGTACAGCCCCTGATCCTTTTCCTTGTCTTTTCGCAGGGAAATGTCGAACGGGCGGTTGGTCTTGAACTTTAAGAATGGCGTAAGCCTTGCACTCGATGAAAAGAGGGTGAAAGATGGAGCGATAATCGAGATTGACTCGGATTTCGCACCGAGCGGAGCCTACGATACGAGGAAAGTGAGCTGGGTCCCGATTAACCGAGAAGAACTACCCGGGCAGACGGTGATGAAAGTGGGTGGCCCAAGCCACCAATCCAACAACGAGGAAAGAAAAGCAAACACCGAAGAAGACAAGAAAATGAAGTCCGTAGTCACTACGGCGGAGGGCGAGGCTTGTCGGCGCCGCGCCGCGCGAGATGCAAGAAGTTCGGAGGGCTACTCTCACGGCCACGCAACGAAGAAATAAGAATCGCCGCATCACGTAAAATGTTAACAAAACTAGGCTGCGGACCGGCGCGATGAGACAGTTGCTAATGCCGGCACATACATTTCGAGGACACCGGTTCACCGGGAACACGAAAAAGGAGGCCGGCTCCTAGAATAACGAAAAGAACCGGGGAAATCTCCGGAAGATCGAAGAAAGAAGGCTACCACGCCACCGGATAGAACCACCGGCGGTGCATGACCTTGTTGCGAAGCAACCCCGGGGGATGTCCCGACGGTGCATCATCCACGAGGAGCCGAGGTATGCGAGGGAACGTGAAGGGATTGAACCATATATCCCACAATATGTCACAAGGCCTCGCCATCGCGGATCATTCCGGAATACGAGCTGGAGAGGATGCGAGAATGTTGAAAAGAAAACTTTCGAATACTTCGAGAGAATTAAAGGAAGAAGAATCAACATACTAGAAGGCCTCGAGCTACACACCGACGTATTCTCGGAGTATGAACAACGACAAATCGTGGATCGTATCCGGGATCCGAAAAGAATGGGCCGAGCGAGCCGCCCGAGGAAAACACATACTCGGAACCCCGGAGATGGATGCCGGGAAAGGAAGAATCACAATACAATGCGGATGCTTGCTACAACTTTCGTCGAAGACGGGAAGGGAAACCCACCGGGGATACTTCGTCATGGGCAAGTAGATCCGATGCCATTAGTTATCGAGAGAATGGTGAAAAGATTGATAACATGGAGAGTACTGCCGACGGATTGCATACCCAATAGCTGCATTATCAACATCTACAAACGGGGTGACTGCATACCCCCACATATTGATCACCACGACTTCGTCAGACCTTTCTGCACGGTCTCTTTCTTGAATGAGTGCAACATCTTGTTCGGATCGACCTCCGGATAGCGAGGCCGGGTGAGTTCCGAGGGCCGGTAAAGATACCTTTACCGGTGGGTTCCGTCATGATGCCGCAAGGTAACGGAGCGAGATATCGCAAAGCATTGCATACCGGGGGTGCCGGTGGAGCGAATCTCGGTTACTTTCGGGAGGATGGACGACAGGCAAAATACCTTACCATTTCCAACCGGATCCGAGCTAGAGAACCTCCGGCCTTACGAGTTTGTGAGTTACATGGGAAATATCACACCTCCAATGTACATCCAGCCGGCATCCTTGCCAAGGATGGCTTGGAAGGTGATGTTATTGACCATGTACCTCACTATTCAGACATGGATTTTTTGACAGATGCTTCTTTTGATGGATCAACAAAGATCATACACAGTCCGTTTTGAGTCTACATGGATTGTATGAAATATATTCCGGATCGAGTTGTACGACGTATTTTCAACATGATTGGAATGAAAGTGACCATGTCACGTTTTTGGCCTTCACCTCTTTTGTGCAAATTGATTGGGAAACGCCATTAAAGTTAAATAAACTTCGAACAAAGAACGAGAAAAGAAAAAAAGAGAATAAAAGAAAACTTTCTAAAAAAAATCCGAAAAATGACAAACACCAAGTTCACATGAACATTAAATAAACAACAAAATAAAATTTGAACCATTAAAAGATAAACGAAATCAACACAAATCTCAAATTCCATCCTTCCAAACTTCAAAATCAAATTCCATCCTTCCAAATTCCAAATCAAATTTCATCTTTACAAATTCCAAATCAAATCCTCAATCAAATTCCAAATCCAATCTCGATCAAGTTTCAAACTTGATCTTTCAAATTTCAAATCAAATCTTAAATCAAATTTCAATCGAGTTCAAACTCATCCTTCCAAATTCAAATTCAATCTTTCCAGATTCTAAATCTCTATCAAATCTCAAATCCGATCTTCTAGATCTCAAATCAAATCTCATTCAAAAAATTCAAAATTCAACCTTTTGGGTCGAGGATTTTACATCCAAGACTGCACTGCTTTAGGATCCTTTTCCTATTGCACTGAAATACATCAAAATCAAACCTTTTGAGTCAAGGATTTTACATCCAAGACTGCACTGCTTTAGGATCCTTTTCCTATCGCACTGAAATACATCAAAATCAAACCTTTTGAGTCAAGGATTTTACATCCAAGACTGCACTGCTTTAGGATCCTTTTCCTATTGCACTGAAATACATCAAAACTCAAAACTCTTGAGGTCGAGGATTTTACATCCAAGATCGCACCGCTTTAGGATCCTTTTCCTATTGCACTGAAATACATCAAAACTCAAAACTTTTGGGTCGAGGATTTTACATCCAAGACTGCACTGCTTTAGGATCCTTTTCCTATTGCACTGAAATACATCAAATTCAAATTCAACTCTTTTGGGTCGAGGATTCTACATCCAAGACTGCACTGCTTTAGGATCCTTTTCCTATTGCACTGAAATACATCAAAATTCAAACTCTTGAGGTCGAGGATTTTACATCCAAGACTGCACTGCTTTAGGATCCTTTTCCTATTGCACTGAAATACATCAAAATCAAACCTTTTGAGTCAAGGATTTTACATCCAAGACTGCACTGCTTTAGGATCCTTTTCCTATTGCACTGAAATACATCAAAATTCAAACTTTTGGGTCGAGGATTTTACATCCAAGACTGCACTGCTATAGGATTCTCTTCCTATTGCACTGAAATACATCAAAATTCAAACTTTTGAGTCGAGGATTTTACATCCAAGACTGCACTGCTTTAGGATTCTCTTCCTATTGCACTGAAATACATCAAAATTCAAAACTTTTGGGTCGAGGATTTTACATCCAAGACTGCATTGCTAGGATTCTCTTCCTATTGCACTGAAATACATCAAAATTCAAATCCTTTGGGTCGAGGATTTTACATCCAAGACTGCATTGCTTTAGGATCATTTCCCTATCGCAATGAAGTACATCACATCAAAAAATCAAACTCTTGAGGTCGAGGATTTTACATCCAAGACCGTATCGCTTTAGGATTCTCTTCTATTGCATCGAAATACATCAAAATTCAAACTTTTGAGTCGAGGATTTTACATCCAAGACTGCACTGCTTTAGGATTCTCTTCCTATTGCACTGAAATACACCAAAATTCAAGACTTTTGGGTCGAGGATTTTACATCCAAGACTGCACTGCTTTAGGATTCTTTCCCTATTGCACTGAAATACATCAAATCAAAATTTAACCTTTGGGTCGAGGATTTTACATCCGAGACTGCATTGCTTTAGGATCTTTTCCCTATCGCAATGAAATACATCACATCAAAATCAAACTCTTGAGGTTAAGGATTTTACATCCAACACCGCTTTGCTGCGAGATCTCTTCTCATTGCAACGATTCAATCTAATCAATTCGATTTTCTTTCGAGGTTGAAGATGTTACATCTAAAACTTCGAAATCCTAATTTTCATTTCAAATCAAATCCCTCGAATTAATTTTGACAAAACTTCGATCTAAATTGAAACTCCAAACTAAAATTTAAACTCACACATCAAAACATAAATTGAAACAAAATAAAATCTAAATCGAAATTCCCCGAGATCATGTGATTTGGGATTCACCTCCTTTTCCTTTCCCAGGCGAGAGTTCGAGAATCTTCGGTTCCGAGAGATATACTTGACACTCCCCGGCAGAAACTCTTCTACTTCGTCCTAAGTTCGTCACTTGGACATCCGTGTTGGTTTCGTTGATCGCTTCGGTCAACACCGATACGCGCGGTGTGCTCCGTCGGCTCACCACACCTATTGAGGGTCCATTTGTTGACCTCATTTTTGATGAGGTCTTCCCTCTTCTTTTTAGTGCTTAGGATCTAGCCTTAGGCTTTTCCTTTGACTATCTTAGAAGACTAGAATTGGGACCCGCCTTTTAGAAATTCAAACCACTTCTAAACTCCCTGCAAACTCCACAAATTTGACTATAGACCCCTAATCACCTAGAGGGTTGAAATCGAATATGGAAGTTTAAAGGATGAGTTCCTATAGGACTCTTTGGCCTTAGGATCGCCTACAGGTGGCCTGGTCGATGAAGGGGCCGACTTACATTACACTTACACACTACATTTCCACACACTTCCTAAAACCACACCCATACCCAACTTAACCTCCGACTCATGTGGGTGATTCACATGGATGGTCCTTAACCCCAAGCCCTTGGCTAAGAGGTTAGGAACAACATAATGAATGCCTCAAATGAGTCCTTTCATGGCTCGTATGGGCTTGAAATGGCTTCATGGCTCAACCAAAATGATTTCACCCCACCCAAATTCACCCAATCTTCAATTTCCCAAATTTTCAATTTTTGACCCCAGGGACCCTACACCTACTAAACCTACCCAAAACCTCGAAATTACCCGAATTTTGGTAAAATCTCCAAATTACCTAAAATTTTCCAAAATCAATCCCAAACACCTCCACATCACTCAAATTGATCATCCATACCCAAAAATACCAAAAATTCCAAAAATACCCCCCAATACCCTCCAAATACCCAAAATACCCTTCTTGGCCTAAAAATCCAAAAATTCAGAAAATTCCCAGAAAATTCCAGAAAATCCCAAATATTCCCAATTTCATTTTGTCCAACTACACCATGGGCCAATTTTGTCAATTTACCCTACTTTTGTCAAAACCCCAAATTGACCCATTTTAACCCAAAGTGGACCCGATGTCAAACCAAACATACCCAATTGACCCCAATTTTGGTCCAATTCAATTCTAAACTTCAATTCAACATTCCCAATACCAATTTAGACCAAATCCAAGTCCAATTTGATTGACATTTGGATCCAATTTCACTTTGGGCCTTAAAGCCCAAATTTGGACCCATGACCCAAACTCAGCCCAAACTAACCCAATTCAACTCCAATTAACCCCAAATCTTTTCTAAACCTTCCTTAACATCCTCATAAACAAAACACTAACATGATTTGCCCAAGATTTTGACCCAAACCCCACTCGAATTCAACCCCAAAATCAAAAAGCCCAATTTTGACCTAAACCCAGAATCTAACCCAAATAGGCCCAAACCCCAAAATTAAAACCCAACCAAAGCCAAAACCTTTTTGAAACACTCCCATAAACATTTCTTAATATTTATTTTACATCAATTTCAACCCTAGCCCAACATTGGCCCAAGTTAGCCCAATTTGACCTACATTGGCCCATTCACCAAAAGAATTCAAATCCAACCCAATTCAAGTCCAAACTACCCCAAATTTGCTTCAAGTCACTCATGACACATCCATGAGCTAAACCCAATAATTATTTGGCCCAACCTCTTTACAAAATTTCATCCCAAAATCCATTTTAAAATTCGAGAGCCCACTTTCCTAATCCATCTTAAAAGCTCATCTAAAACCCTTTCAAAAAAAGCCCAAAATTCTTCCAAGGCCCATATGACATTTCCCCTCATCATACTTTCAATTAAAATCATCCCTAAGTCCTAAATTCATCATCAAATAATTCCAAATCAAGCCTCATGCCAAATCACCCCTAAATACCAAAATTTTCCTTAAATCCATTTCCATGAAATTGACTTTACTTTTCCCAAGCCAAATGGAGCCATGGAGCCATGCATAAGCCATATGCAAGCCATAAGAGCCTCTTTACATGTCACCATGCCATTTTGGGCAAAAGGAGGAGGCTCTTTCCTTAATTCCTAAAGGTGATTAACCACTTCCATGTTTCCACTAAACCATGCTTAAGCTCTAATTGTGCTTGGATGGTGACTTGACCCTACCGATTATGCTTGAGCCAAATCACTTTTCCCTCGACCAAAACCAGGCCTTGGGTGGTGCACCTAGCCCAAATGGGTGGGTTGACCCATTTAGGTTCAAATCTAGCCATGCCCCATTCCACTTTGGATCAAAGCCTTTACACATGTCCATGGCCGATTGATTGCACAAACCTCCAGCCCCGACCCACCCGACCTTGAGGGTGACCCATGCTCGGCCGGCCGGCCACCAGGCCGCCGGAAAACACCATGGCCGAGAGCTCACATGTGAGCCAACATTGAAATTCTCACTTGCCGAGTTGCCCCATCCACAGTGGTCACCATGGCCGATCCTCTCCTCACCGGAGCAGGCTCGATCCCGAGCCCTAACTCCCCCGGGAGGCCTTCCACCCTCTCCTGATTTAAACCCCTCACCCTCTCGGCCAAAGGGGAGCCAAGCACAAACCTTGCCGAAACTGCGCCAAAATTGTTTCAAACCCTTCACCATCCCGAGAGCGGTTGATCCCCGGTGTCGATTTGCCACTAATCCCCACCAACGAGCCCGATTTCTCAGCTGAAATTCCACCCAAAACCGAGGACACTTTGCCACGGTGAGCCAATCCTCAAATCGAGCTGGTCCTACACCTTCACTGGACCAAGAGGAGAAGTTTCCCGCTGAAAGCCCCATCTCCGAGGCCACCCAGGTTGCTCCGGCCTCGAAGCTTTGTGATCGGGCTGTGGTCACTTTCATAGCTGAGCGATTCACCGGACCGGGAGACTTCATCCGGAGCTTGCTGGGACCCAATCGAAGGTGCAACAACTCTCGGATTGAAGCCACACTTCTCCGAGCTAAGGTATGAGTTAACTATTCATCCCGAGCTTCTGGAGATTCTCCATTTCAAATGCCTTAGTTTCAATGCATGTTAGCCGTATAGATGTGTTCGTCTCTTCAGAGACGAATCCATAGAGCATAAGAACATGAAAATCCATTGAGAATCGAGTGAGATCTTAGGGATTTAGTGTGGACGGCTCTCGGGTGAGAACACTTGGGGACGATGAACGGATGCCGTCCATTCGATACACGCGCGCACGGACGGCCGGGATTGCGTCGGACCGGGAGACGGTACGAGAACCGCGGGGCCCGGGCTGCTGACTCAGATGGCGGCGTCGAATGGGAGCGCGACACGCGGCGTTTCGGAGCTGCCGAGGTTGACGCGGCGCCGCGTGGATAAATAGAAAATTAGGGTATTTTTCTATTTATTTAATTCCCTAAACTTCAAAAATTCATATCTCTGTGTAGAAAAATCACAAAAATAAAATAAAAATACCCTCTTGCTCAG
Source organism: Papilionanthe hookeriana x Papilionanthe teres (assembly GCA_022702705.1). Classification (NCBI taxonomy): domain Eukaryota; kingdom Viridiplantae; phylum Streptophyta; class Magnoliopsida; order Asparagales; family Orchidaceae; genus Papilionanthe; species Papilionanthe hookeriana x Papilionanthe teres. Next base: position 138,037,550 of record CM040428.1, read on the forward strand.
TGAACGAGAGGAGAATAATGTGGAAAAGAAATCATTTAATTTAATTAAGTATTTTATTTTTTATGATTTATTTACTCTCTGCATACATTTAATTCTCCATGCATGTATGCAATTCACCATGGCATGAGACCATAGGGCTTTTGAAGCCTACGAACTTGGGAACATTCCCTGAATTTTCCAAGGTCGGAGGCCATCTCTGTGAAAAGTTATTTATTTTTCAAATGCATGTTGCTGTTTTGAGTATTTTAATTCCAAAAATTAGCATGTTGTGAAATAAATTCTAGAAATATTTGGTGATGTTCCTTATGACCGAGAGAACTCTAGGAAAAATAGGACTTGAGTTAATTCACTCAGATTAACCCTAATTGGCTTAAACACCTAAAATAGGTCTTTAATTAATTAGAGTTAACCAGGCATCAAATTGACTTGAAATCAATTCTCCACTGACCTTTAGGATCAGAGGAATCCACCATAAAAATTTGAAGTCAATTGGACTTGGTTAGCCCCACTAATTGGGTTGATTAAGCCACTTAGCCATTTTAAACTTTAAAAATTCATAACTTTTAAAATATTTTTTTAAAATTCACCAAATTGGTTTTGGAGCCTCTCTGATATCAGGGGAACCCAAGAAAATTAAAATTTCAATTTTCTAAAAAGTTGATTTTTAATAATATTTTAATATTTTTAATAATTAAAAAATAATAAAAATCACAAAAATAATAAAATTCACCAAAATGTCACATTTTGAATTTTAATCACTTAGGAACAAATCCCACATTTTTCCTAAGTCTATTTAGTGAGATATTAAATTTTAAAGCCCTAGGGTAATTTTAAAATTAAAAAAATGTATTTTCTAGCATTTTCACTAAAATAATTATTATAAATCATAGAAAAATCAGAAAATTGCAAAATTTGTTTCTCTGGTTTCCTTGATATCAGAGAGATTTTTGAAAAATATAAAATCCATTTTTCAACATTTATCTTATTTTTAAATTAATTAACACTCCAAAACTCAAAATAATTATAATAAAAATAATATAATTCAAAAAATCACCAAAATTGGTCCAAGTGCTTCTCTGGTCATTAGGAATGTCCCCTAATTTTCTTAAGGACAGAAACTTTTCCCTTGGTCATGTTATCAAATTTTCCTTGAAAATCTCTATTTTCCACCAAAAATAATTATATAAATAAATTAAATACAGAAAAATCACATTTTCTCCTCTCATGTCTTTATTGACATATGAGTAAAGTCACATAAAAATTTCAAGTTCATTTGAGTTCAATTTAGTGAGTTATGAAATTATTAAGCTTAAAGGGTAAAATGGTAATTAAAATCTTTAATCCTTAATTAAAACTTTAGGTTTAATAAAAAATCAACAAGTAAAATATTTGATCCTAATCTGATTTGGATGATTGAAATTTAAATAATTAAAGGGTAGAAACCCATTAAATAATTTTAAAATGATTAAACTTTAATTAAATAATAGATTAAATTTGGAAGAATAATAAAATTGGAATTATTAAAATAAGGGATCTTTATTAGGAAGAGATTTATTCTTTAATTTAAAAAATCCCTAAATTAATTATATCAACTAATACTCAATTTTTAATTAAAATGATAACTCAAATTTAAAATATTAAAAGACTTAATTTCAATTAAAATTAAAAATAAAGTAAATTAAAGATAAATTAAATTAAGATTAAATTTAAAAATTAAATTAAATTAAATTTAATAATTAAATTAAATTAAATTAAACAATTAAATTAAATTAATTAAAATTAAATTAAATTAAATAATTAAATTAAATTAAATAATTAAACAATTAAATTAAATTAATTAAAATTAAATTAAATTAAATCAAACAATTAAATTAAATTAAATTAAAATTAAATTAAATTAAATTAAACAATTAAATTAAATTAAATTAAATAATTAAAATTAAATTAAATTAAATTAAATAATTAAATTAAAGTTAAATCAAATCAAATTAATTAAACACCAAGTCAAATTAAATTGAACTATGTTAAACTAAATTAAAACTCAATTAAATTAAGTTAAATTAAATATAACATCACCTAAGACATAAAAGAAATTAAATATAAAACAACTTGAACACTATTCCAAATTTAAACTCTTTAACTTAAACCAAATCATTTGAATACTAACTTGCCCTTGAAAGCTTTAGTTATTATAACTCCTAAATGAAACATTAAATGGAGTGTTACTTCACTCATAGGATATTCAAATGTCCTAGTTCATCGAGCAAGTTAACAAGACTTGAAAACCTCGGACGATCGATTCATTTATATAATTAAATTCATTTGGACTTAAAACAATCCTAGAAATATTGAAAAGATGTTTAAGATCCTTCTTAAGCACTTTCTCAATATGATAGGATATTTATAAGAACAATTGAATTTGATTATTCTTTGATGAAGAAAATCGTCCTTAAACCAAAACACAAAGAACCTAGACGTCATAGGAAATGACTAGCTATAGGATTAGGAATTTGGTAGAAAACCATAACCTTTCCCTTAGCTTTACCTAGGAACTTGTTTAAATATTCTAATTGTGTTTTAAGTGCGGCTTGGGATGACGGGAAGACCCTCCGGGTACGCTTTTATTTTATTGCAATTTACTTTCTTGCAATTTACATTATCGCAATTTACTTTGTTACGAATTGCGTTTATTTTTCTTGCATGATAAAACAACTCGTTGCATGAAAACTCACACCTTTAGGATAGCCCCCTAAAACCGAAACCAAAATTAAATTAAAAGTCATTGCAAGATAAAATTCACCGCCACAACATTTCAAAATATAAAACAACTCAAAATTTAATCACGAAACGGAACACAAAACTACGATTGCGGCTAAATTAAAACGTCTCGTTGGATGATCGGGAATACCTCGGATGATGTAACCTACGTGTTGCTAACGGGATTTCCACGGTCTAAATGAAAGTGTGGAACTCATTCAGTTGAGTTTAGCAAATTCATCCGGACTAAGTGAATCCGATAAAAATAATGATGCGGAAGGATGGAGCACGTGGGATCTTAACCGGTGTCGTTATAATCAACTTTAAGATTTGTTTTAAATAAAACATAAAAAACATACTGGAAATTAAGATTTTCTCTAAACCAAAACACTTTTCTCGACTCTCGATTTATGATTTCTAAAACTAAACCTCTGCAACAACAAGGAGCTCGGAGCATGGTGGGCAGCACGACCATCGTCATCAGCAAAACCTGAGTCTACTTCAGCAAAATTTTCCTAGAATTAAACAACCAAGCCATAGGACTTCGAGGTAGCTTGCCTAGTGCAACATAAATCCTCAACTCTTCGTTAGGCATTTGCATTGCAAATTAAGCCCTAACCTAGGTCTTAGGATTCCGAGGTAGTCGTCCGATACGACATAAACCCTCACATTTTCTAAAGCTATTTGTTTGATTTTATCATACAAATATAAGCCCTAATTAATTAAAATTGACAAGATTGAAATACTAAATAAACATTAGGACTTTCCTAAATTCGAAGCCAAACGATAGGATAGTCGGGAAATTATCGAAGTTCACTTCGAATCGGTGATTTCTCCTACCTTTCTTCCTTTGGATTCACAAAACAAAATGTTCCAAAAATTTGATCCATTCCTTATTGAAACTTCGAAATTCAATCTTTGAAAACCTTAAACTTTGAAATTCTTGAGAGCAGAATCATTGATTATTATCGAGAGTTTTCTTAGGTGATTCCCGTCACTTAAGATGTAATTAACTATAGGGGCTTGCCCTTATAGGGAATTTTAAAGAACCCGAGTAATATAAACCCTGTTTAATGTTTTCATATTAAGCGGGGGAAACTTGTCGGCTTATAAAATTGGTTCGCAGACCAAACGGATGTCACTAATCTTCTAGTTTATTTAATCAAGCCCCACCATCCAGCAGTGTGTCTATCCTTAGGGATAGGTACACGGTTTGTGGTGCGATGCTCGTTTATATAAACTATTTGGGATGTGAGATCGGTTTAATCTCATATCTTAAAACCTTCAAATTTAAAATTATTTTCAAAATCAAATACTACTTTTCAAATTACTTATTTTAATTAAATTAAAAATTCGCCGACAACCGTCCATGGTCTAAACGTAAGATCTCACTCAATTTTTGATGAAATCAAGTGATTTCTTTTTCTAAAACTTTATCTGAAGGAGAAGATCATATCCATACAAATTTGTATGGGTTTTAAAATCATTCATTTCATAAAGTGTAGAACCCGAGCTTAAGCTAGGTCAAGAGAACCATACCTTGGTCTCTGTAGTTGAAATTTTGATTTGAATAGCTCTACACTTTCGTAGCGACCTTAGTAGTTTGATCTGGCTTCAATTTGGAGCTGATTTAGGTCTAGGTATGAATTCATTCTCAAGGTGTCTCGTCTTGAGATAAAAAGTTTGAATAGTGGATTGGAGGCTATGGGGATGGTTAATTTTGATTGGGATCGTCTTCATAGGGTCCTAGGAAGCTTCAAGGAAGGTTAATTTGAAGTTTTGAATAACTTCATTTTAAACTCCATTTTTGCCCTAATTTGGGGTTTTCGAGTTGGCTCATTTGGAAGAGATGAGTGGATTAAAGGGACTCTCATTATGATGAGGATTGAGCTAAGTTCATGGCTCCATCCTATCAGAAAATCCATGAGGTGGTTTGGCCTCTTAGAATGAGCTGGTCGTACTCTTTCTCATAAGCTTACAAGTCACTTCTTTACTTTGGCATGACGTGACACATTTTATGTTCTTCAGTGACGACTAGGAAAAATTTTGTATCATCTAAGTGTTCTAGAATATCAAATCCAATACTTTCTTTGGATTTAGTATTTCGTTTATTATTATTCCACATGTTTTCAATAAAATGTGGTTATTTTAAAGGCCATTGTTTGAGCATCAAACTATTTTGAATAAATTTTTGTGCCCAAGGAGAGTACAGCTCAAAAGGAATTTTCATTGATTTTGGAAGATTTTCTTCTTCTATTTTTACATCAGTTTCAGTACTAGAAGAAGTAGAGCCAAGTCTAAACTTAATTGACTTTTTTTCATCACTATATACTTCTTTGACTACTAAATTCTCAACCTCAACAGTAGAGATTTGAGTTAGAGTCATAGAGTGTATAAAATGATTAATTTTATCATACATAGACTCAAATCATTTTTCTTTGTCTTCTTCTTCAAGGGATATATTGAATTGAGGCTCTTTTAGAACTACCGATGTCGTTTTTTCTTTTGTATCTTCCTCAAAGTCTTGGTGAATTTTGAACTTCAATGGTTTCTTCATTGTGACAATTGGGTTTTCTTTTCCTCGTTCTCGTCTCCGGCCTCGGCCTCGAATATGAGTTTGATCAACATCTTTTATCTTTATTGAAGAAGGATAATCTTTTTCATTTAATTTCTTCTCTTTGTCTTGTTCTTTTTTATTCACGGTTGTATCTCTAGAGAATATTGTTTTCTTTATAGGAGCATAATATGCTGCATCTTCATGTATACCGATTTCATGGATAAAAAACGGTTGTAAATCTCTTATAATACAATCTTCTTGTCCTTCTTTGAAATATTTTATACACTGATGCAGTGAAGAAGGAACCATTTTATGCTCATGAAGCCATGGTCTGCTAAATAAAGCATTAAAAAAGGTATCAGAGTCAATGATATGAAATTTTGGCGTTGTCATCAAGTCCTCTATCTTTAGGAGCAACGTTATTGATCCAAGAGCTCATTCTCCTTGTTGATTGAATCCTCGTAGCATCATTGTATCTCTTGATAGTTGGGATGCATCAATATTCATATATGCAAGAGTTTTCAAATTCATAATGTTAATCGATGCACCTGGTTCGATAAGAACCCTTGAAAGTATCGTGTCATTTATGTTCACTGTGATATACAGTGGACGATTATGCTCAGTTGTTCCAAGTAACAAGTCATTGTTAGAGAAGGTAATCTTTGTTAATTCTTCTAATGGACATATTTCATTCTGAGTAATATTAGCAAGTTGAGCTACGAAAATGTCTGGATCTAAAAGGGTTTTTATTAATGAATCTCTCATTTCTTTGGAAAGCATAAGAGTGTCATAGATGCTCAATTTTGCTAATAAATTTCTCAAATGAGCTAATACATTATAGTCCACTTTGTTATGAAGATCATTCTTATTTCTTTCGGGGAGTTGAGGACATATTGGAGGAATGATCTTTTCTGATGTGACTATTTATTTTTCCTTCTGTTGTGGAGCTATTCTGGGAGTTAGAAGCTTTCCACTTCTCAAATTAATCTCAACTATTTCTTCAAGTTTACTGTCTGACTCTTTTGTTTCTGAGTCTGAAGATTCCAATTCTATGCAAATTAAGGTTCCTTGTAATTGAAGTGTGGTAATATCGCTTTCTCCTTTGTCATTGTCAGAATTATTATTAATGTTACTGTCATTTAGGTTGTCTTTAGATTGATTGAGATCATGTACGATTTGAGTATTGTCTATAAGATTGGAATTTGAATGATAATTTTCAAGAGCATCACCCAAAATAGACAAAATGTACGCAGAACTGGAAGTGTTATTATTCATAGTAGTGGCAAACAAAAAGTTGTACAAAGCCAACGGTCTAAGGGATTTTCTCCCTTTGTCCGAGACAACTATCCTAGTAGGAGATGGAGACACATAAGAACTAGGAGATATAAAAGGAACTGTAGTACATAATCTAGAAGACCTCTAATCCTTTTTGGTTCTTTATTTTTTATTTTTCTTTTCTTTCCTAGAAGATTTTGAAACTTGATATTCAGTAAGGATCTCCTCAGAAGATTTATCCTGAACAGTTTTGTCTTTGTTCTTGTTATCGGAATTAAGTTTATCTACCGAAATCATATTTACTGAATCTTTGTCAAATTCTTTCAAATATTCTTTCAGGATTACTATATTTCCTTCTTTAAAGTTACTCTCTAACCATTCTTTGAAGACAAAAAATTCTTCAATCTCGTGTCTATGCATTCTATGATAAGGATAATAATTAGGATTGTCCTTCATGTCAACTTCTGCTGGCTTCTGACAGCTTAAATTCTGGTATTTTAAGCAAGCTACGAAATATTTTGCTGACGACCTCTGTTTTAAATGGATATTCTTTATTCATTCTTTCGACCATTATTTTTTTATCTTCCGGTACTGGGATTGGTTGTTGAAGTTGTAATTGAGGAGATGTTTGTGATGCTGACGAATTCTGTCGTTGTTTCTTTTCTTCAGTTTGAATCTGCATCACTTGTTTACCTTTCTCTACAACATTTCCTAGTTTATTTTCAAATTTCTTGACAGTCTTCATTTTTTCAGTCTTCTCCATTACAGTCATTTGCTTAGCCTCTTCTTGAAGATTGACAGCTTTTCTGAGCAATTTTTCAAAAGTTTTTATTGTAAATCCTTTAAGCATAAATGCTATAGGACCATGAATATTTTTAAGTAGGATTTCAACAGTGTTTTGTTCTTGAAGTTGTGGTTCACCTTTCATGCTGAGGTTTCTCCAGCGCAAAATGTAATCCACTAAACTTTCTCTTGGTTTCTGTTTTTCTACTACTAGGTCACCAACTGCAGTATGATGTTGTGCTCTAACAAATCGTTGAATGAAGAGAATTTCAATCTCTACAAAAGTTTTAATAGACCCATTGAGAAGTTCCACATACCATTTAAAGGCAACTCCCGTGAGACTGTTAACAAATTGATGGTATAAAAGAGCTTCACTTCCTCCCGCATTGCAGCAGCTTGCTCTGAAGTGTGCTAAATGCTGTCCGTGATTACTGGTTCCATCAAACATCTCAAAGATAGGAGGAACAAAACTGTTAGGGTATTGGACAGAATCAAATTCCTCTAGATATGGTCGGCCCTTTAGAATTAATGATAAAGCCTTTACCTGAGCCATTGTTTCTTTTATCTTTTGTTCTACAAGTTGTGTGATATCTTTTTCTGAAATTCCACTGTGAGGGGAATCCTTTTTCTTTTGAGTGCTTTCTTCAACTTATATTGGCTCTACTCTATCCTCTAAAATGTGTATGTCGTTCGTTAAATTCATGCGAGAGTGGTTTGGAGGTTGATATTTTTGAAAAGGGTTAAATTATAGTTTTATAAAAATAGAGTTTTGATTTAATTTATATATATATATATATATATATATATATATATTTGAAAATAATATTTCAATTTTGATAAATATGAAATCAAACCAATCTCATATGAATGATAGTTTAAATAATTGAGCATTTCACCGCGAGATATATATTTATCCCGTAGAATAAGTACGTGGATTGGGGTGAAGCTTGATCAAATAAACTAAAAAATTTATGACATCCGTATGATCTGCGAACCAGTTTTGACCGACAATTTCCCCTACCTAATATAAAGGAATTAGATAGGGTTTATTTTAATATGGGGTCTTTAATTTTCGTATAAGGGCAAGCCCCTATAGTTAATTACATCTTAGATAACTAAAGTCACCTAAGAAAACTCTTTATATAGATTAGGAAACATATATATTCATGACCTCCAAAGGTAAGGTTTTCCAAGAAAAATGTGATAGTCAGAAATTCAATAGGTGAATGGTTCAAGTTTTGGAACATTTTATTTTATCAGAATTCAAAGGAGAGAAGGCTAGGGAAAGAACATATATTCAAGAAAAATATATTGATGTCTTCCCAAACTATCCTATAGTTTGGTTTTAAATCTTGGAAATGAATTTATTTAAATTTCAATCCTGCCAATTAATTATAGGGATTACATTTGGATAATGTCTGATTATGCAAACAACTTGGAAGATGGGAGAATTTATGTCGTACCGGACGACAACCTCAGAATCCTAAAGTGAATTAGGGCTTATATTGCACAGTAGGGTTGTGCAAAGGCCTAAAGAAAAGGTGAGGATTTATGTTGCAATAGGCAAGCTAACTCGAAGTACTATGGCTTGTTGTTTAAACTAAGAAAATGTTTTGCTGATGTAGACACGTTTTTTTGTTGAAGATGGTCGTGCTGCCCACTATTCATGCTCCAAGCTCCTCGTCGTAGCAGGTTTAGTTTAAAGAAGTGTTCATTGAGGAGAAAAGAGAAGTGTTATGTTTTGGAAATATTTAAATTAAGGTGTCTTACTATTTTATTAGGGGAACATTAAAGTTGATTATAGCAACACTGTTGATCTAATTTTTGATGAGGTCTTTTCTCTTCTCTCTCCTTAGTACTTAGGATCTAGCCTTAGGCTTTCCCTTTGACTATCTTAGAGGTCTAGAAATGGAACCCACCACTTAGAAATTGAAACACCTCTTAACTGCCTGCAAAACCCATAAGTTTGATTGTAAACCTCCAAGTCACTTGGAGGGTTACGATCAAATGTGGAGGTTTAGAGGAGGAGTTCCCTATAGGACTCTTTGGCCTTAGGAGTACCCTGGGTGGCCTGGTCTGGTGAGGGTTGACCTACACACATTGCACTTCCACACACATTCCAAATACTAAAATCATTCATACCTAGCTTGACTCCCTGACTCGTGTAGGTAATTCATATGGATGGACCTTAACCCCTAGGCCCTTGGCTAAGAGGGTTAGGAACAACATAGTGAATGCCTCAAATGAGTCATCTCATGGCTCTTATGGGCTTGATATGGCTTTATGGCTCAACCAAAGTGATTCCATCCTACTCAATCTTGATCAATCTTTATTTTTCCAAAATTTCATTTTTTGACCTCGGGGGCCCTACACCCACCAAACCTACCAAATGCCCTTGAAACTATCCAAAATTTGCAAAATAACCTAAATTACCAAAAATTCCTCAAAAACAATCCTAAACATTTCCCACCATTCAAATTGATCATCCATAGCCAAATATACCAAAAATTCCAAAAATACTCCCCAATACCCTTCAAATACCCAAAATGCCCTTTTTAACCAAAAAATGCATAATTTCCAAAAATTCCCAGAAAATTCTAGAAAATCCCAAATATTCCCAATTTCATTTTGTTCAACTACCCCATAGGATAATTTTGAAAATTTAACCCACCCCCAATTTGACCCATTTTTAACCCAAGTAGACCCAATGTCAAACCAAACCAACCCAATTGACCTCAATTTTGATCCAATCCAATTCTAAACTATAATTCAATATCCCCAATATCAATTTAGACCAAATCCAAGCCCAATTTGATTAAAATTTGGATCCAATTTCAATTTGAAGCCTAAGGCCCAATTTTGGCCCATTACCTAAACCTAGCCCAAACCAACCCAATTCAACTCTAATTGGCCCCAAATATTTTATAAAACCTTCCTAACATCCCCACAAACAAAACACTAACTTGATTTGCCTCAAATTTGAACCTAAACTCCACCCAAACCTAACCCAAAACCAAAATCCCCATTTTTGGCCTAAACCCAAACCTAACCCAAATGGGCCCAAATCTCAAAATCAAAGCCCAACCAAGGTTGAAAACTCTTTTTGACACTCCTATAAACATTTCTCAACATTAATTTTACATCAAATCCAACCTTAGCCCAAGTTAGTTCAATTTGACCCACTTTGGCCCCTTTACCAAAAAAGCCCAAATTAAATCCAATTCCACTTCAAATGACACCAAATCTTTTCTAAATTGTTCATGACACATCCCTAAACTAAACCCAACATTTGTTTGGCCCAATCCTTCACAAAATTTCCATCCACCAATTTGTTTTCAAACTTAAAGGCCCACTTTCTTAAACCATTCTAAAAGCCCATTTTCACCAAATCCAAAGGCCCAAAATCAATTCAAAGCCTACATGACACTTTCACCTCATCATCTCTTTGAAAATCACTCCCTAAGTTTCAAATTCATCATTAAACTTTTCTAAACTAAGCCATGTGCCAAATTACCCCTAAATATCCAAAATTATTAAAACCCATTTCCATGAAATTGACTAAGCTTGGCCCCAAGCCAAATGGAGCCATGGAGCCACGCACAAGCCATTTGCAAGCCATGAGGAGCCCTTTCCACCTCACCAACCCATTAATGGCAAAGGAGGGGATTACTTTCTTAAACCTTCACTAAACTTTTTAAACCCCTTTCATGTTACACTTTAACCAAAATTAGCCACATCACCTTGGATGGGGACTTCACCACCACTTCCTAGCTGACCCAACTGATCCCCTTCAGCCCAAATCAGGTCAGGGGGGTTGAACCTAGCCCAAATACATGAGTTAAACCAAACCAAGCCAAAATGAGCCTTCTCCCATTGCATTTAAATCAAGCTCTTTACACATGTCCACAGCTAATTACTTGCACCAAATTCAAGCCCTGACCTCCCTGACCCTGAGGGTGACCCATGCCTGGCCGGCCAGCCACCACAGTCACCGGAAAACACCAGGCCGAGAGCACCCATTTGATTCAAAAATTCAATTCCTCCTTGTTGAGTTGTCCCAACTCAATTAGACACCATGATCGTTCTTCCCTCGACCGCAGCAGCTGATCCCAAGCCTCAACTCCCCTGGGAGGCCCTCCAGCCATGCCTATTTAAACCCACCACCCTCTCAGCCAAACAAGGTGATGAATGAGATCTAAACAAAACTCTGCAAAAATTGCTCCAGGACCTTCTCCTAGCCTAGAGCAATTGATCCCCACTGTTCTCCTGCCCTAAACCCAATTGATTGAGCTCAATTTTGGAGCTCAATTCTCAGCCCCGTAACCGGGACATCTCCCAAACCTCCACCAAAATCAAATTAAACTCACCCACACCTGCACAGGACCAAGAGAAGGAGTTCCCCAGTGGAAGCCCCCTCATCAGGCCAGCCATTCTCTCTATCGGCCAAGCTTTGAAATCGGGCTTGGTGGAAGTTGTACCTAAGCAATTCCCCAGAGCTAGAGACTTCATCTGGAGCTTCCTTGGGTGCAATCGAAGGTGCCACAACTCTCTGATTGAAGCTTCACTTCTCAGAGCTAAGGTATAGACCTCTCCTTCCTCCCGAGCTTCCAGAGATTCTCCATTTTGATTTACTTAATTTCATAGTATGTAAACCGTATGGATGTGTTCGTCTCGTCAAGACGAATCCATAGAGCATAAGAACACAAAAATCCATTGAGAAATGAGAGAGTTCTTAGGGTTTTAGTGTGGACGGTCACGGGTGCACACCAGTCGTAGACGATGGCCAGGCGCCGTCCGATCGCGCGTGTATCGGTTGAACGGCTCAGATTGCGTCGGATCAGAGGAAGGAGCGGAACAGCGGCACGCGTGGCGACTGACTCAGATAGCGGCATTAAATAAGAGAGCGCCGTGTGGTCTTTTGATCCACCATAGGGGCATAAAGGTAATTAAAGCTTAATTTGATGAGTTATGAAATAAATAAACCTAAAGGGGCATAAAGGTAATTAAAGGATTTTAACCCTAATTAATATTTAGGTTTAATCAAGGGGAGGGTAAAATATCTGATCTTAAATTTTCATTAGAAGATTGAAACATAGAGAATTAAGGTGTAGAAACCCATTAATCATCTTGAAAATATTTAAAGTAAACCTTAATTAATTAGACAATTTAAATTTTGGAAGAATAAGTTAAAATTTGGATTTTTAAATGGGGATATAATTTAGAGAGACTATAATAACTTAAACTAAAATCCCTAAATGAATCACTTTAATAATATTTAATTAAATTTAAAGTGATAATTGAAATTAATATTTAAATAATTAAAAGGAAAGTGAACTTTAATTAAATTAAAACTTAAAACATTAAATAATTTGATAATTAAATTGAAATAAATTTAAAACATTAAAAAAAATATTAATTTCAAAAAATTACTTGAAAAACAAACTTAAAACAAATTTGAAACATTAAAAATCAGTTTCATAAAAATAAATTCTTAATTAAAAATAATAATCAAACTAATTAAAAGTTAATCCAGAATATTGCAGTTAAATTAAAATTAAATCATTAAATTAAAATTAAATCATTAAAGTCTAAATTAAATAATTTAAATTCCTCTTTTAATTCAAATGGTTTAAAACACTTAAGAATGAAACAACTTGAACACTATTCCAAACTTAAATTTATTAAAATTTTATAACTAAATTAAACCACCTTAAATCACCAATTCTAATTTTAAATCATTAAAATTTTTAATAAATTAATTTGCCCTTAAAGGTTTTCATTATTATAACTCTTAAGTAAAGCATCAAGTGAAATGTTACTTTACTTAAAGGATAATCAAACATCCTAATTCACTGAGCAAGAAATTAAACTAAATTTTCACTTGTGCAATAAAACTCATGTGGACTCAAAATAATCCCAAAAATATTGAAAAGATGTTTAGGATTCTTTCTAAACACTTCCTCAATATGATGGGAGGTTTTAGAAGAACAATTGAATATAATTGTTCTTTGATGAAGAAAATCATCCTTAAACAAACTACAAGAACCTAGACGTCATAGGAGATGATTAGCAATAGGATTAGGAATTTGGTAGACAACCAAAACCTTTCCCTTAGCTTTACCTGAGTACTTGTTATAAATATTTAAATGCCTTAACATGTGTTCTAAGTGCAGCTTGGAATGACGAGAAGACCCTCCAGGTACGCCTTTATTTTATTGCAATTTACTTTATTGCAATTTATTTATATAAGCTGTACTTTACTTTTCTTGCATGTTAAACAAGATTGTTGCATGAAAACTAAAACCTTTAGGATAGCCACTAAACTGAAACCAAAACTAAATTAAAAGTTACAACAAGATAAAATCCACCGATACAACATTTCAGAATATAAAACAACTCAAAATTTAATCACAAACAGAACACAAAACGACAATTGCAATTGAATTAAAATGACTCGTTGGATGATCGGGAATACCTCAGATGATGTAACCTACGTGTTGCTAACGGGGTTTCCCACAGTCTAAATGAAAGTGTGGAACTCATTCAGTTGAGTTTAGCAAATTCATCTGGACTAAGTGAATCCGATAAAAATAACAGTGCCGGAATGATGGAACCGTGGGATCTTAACCGGCGTTGTTATAATCAACTTTAAGATTTCCCTAATAAAACACTAAAAACATTTGGACTTTAAGATTTCTCTAAACCAAAACACTTCTCTCATCTCCTGATTTTCACCTTCTAAAACTAAACCTTTGCAACAACAAGGAGCTTGGAGCATGGTGGGCAGCACGACTATCTTCTTCAGCAAAACTCGGGTCTACTTCAGTAAAACTTTTCTTAGTTTTAAATAACCAAGCCATAGGATTTCGAGGTAGTTTTTTTAGTGCAACATAAATCCTCAACACTTTGTTAGGCATTTGCATAATCATGTTATGTAAATAAGCCTTAACCAGTCTTATGATTCCGAGGTAGTCGTTCGGTACGACATAAACCCTCACATCTTCGAGGCTATTTATATGATTATGTCATACAAATATAAGTCCTAATTAATTAAAATTGGCAAGATTGAAACATTAAGTAAATTCCCAAATTGAAGCCAAACAATAGGATAGTTTGGGAAGTTGCCAAGATTCTTCTTGGATCCTCAGCTTCTCCTACTTTTCTTCCTTTGGACTCTTAAAATAAACTATTCCGAATTTGAGCTAATCCCTATTAAAATTTAAAAAATCCAACCCTTTGAAAGCTTTAACTTTAAAATTCTTGAGAGCAAAACCACTGATCATTATCGAGAGTTTTTTTAAATGATTCCCGTCATTTAAGATGTAATTAACTATAGGGGCTTGCCCTTATAGGGAACTTTAAGAACCCAAGTAATATAAACCCTGCTTAATTCCTTTATATTAAGCAGGGGAACTTGTCAGCTTATAAAATTGGTTCGCAGACCAAACAGATGTCACAAATCTTCTAGTTTATTTAATCGAGCCCCATCATCAAGCAGCGTGTCTATTCTTCGCGATAGATAATACGGTTTGTGATGTGATGCTCGTTTATATAAACTATTTGGGATGTGAGATCAGTTTGATTTCATATCTTAAAATTTTCAAACTTAAAATTATTTTAAAAAATCAAATGCTACTTTCTAATTTATATATATTTAAATTAAATTTAAAATCTGAAAATCCACGGACAATTTCTGTAGGCGACCCCCTTTTTAAATATACCATACAACCTAAAAATATGCCGACAAACACCGGTTAAGATCCCACGGTTCCATCATCCCGGCATCGCTATTTTCATCAAATTTACTTAGTCCAAATGAATTTACTAAACTCAACTTAATGAGTTCCATACTTTCATTTAGACCGTGGGAAATCCCTGTTAGCAACATGTGGGTTACCTCCTCTAAGGAATTCTTGATCATCTAACGAAACATTTTAATTTAGTTGTAATTGTGATTTTTGTTTTGTTTTGTTTGTGATTAAATTTTGAGTTGTTTTATATTTTGAATGTTGTGGCGGTGGATTTTGTGATTTCTTAATTTTATATTTGGTCTTAGATTTGTAGCTATCCTAAAGGTTTCAGTTTTCATCCAGGGTGACATTGTTGTTTAGCATGCAAGTTTGTAGGAAAAGAAAGTACAGTAGAGTGCAGGTAGGTAAATTACATTAAAATAAAAGCATACTTGATAGGTCTTCCCGTCATCTCCGCCTGAAACTTTAGTATTCTCGCAATAAACATTTATAATTTGCAGGAAATTAAAATCCTATGGATATGTTTGTCACAGACATATTAAACTCTATGTCATAACTCGGTGGACTCCTATTCATTTGTGAGATTTCTTAATTTAATAAATATAATAAGTACAATGGTCCCGCAAGGTGTCCAAAAGACCTGTGAAACGGTCCAGAAGAAACCCGGATATTTCATAATACTTTAGAACTTTCTTAAGGTCCTTTTAGGTTTACTATAGTTATTAAATGATTTATCCCTTTCATACCCTTATGCTCAGTGAACCAATGTCTTAAGCATCCTGAAAGGAGGGGTTACTATCACTTAGTGCTTTAGTTAAGAATTATGTGGATGGATCTTTGGAGGTAAATTTAACTTGTGGAAGAATTTACCAAATTTTGATGGGCTTGTAATGTTTTAAAAGGTAGTTTTAAGATTAAACATCTTTTCTTTTCTAACTCTAGTTAGTTAACTCTTTTGATTAAGTCTAGCTCATCACTAAGCCCTTAAGTTTTAGTAGGTATTTTTATATCTTTAGAAAAGGAAATTTGATGACTTTCACGATTACGATCCTTATCAAAACATTGATTTATCATTTGAACAACAAAAAAAGGGGAATTAAATTAGTTGAATATTAACTTCCAAAATCAATCCCTAACTTTAAAGTTCTTCTAATTTGATTTTCTTTAAAATTATAATAATTAAGAAAATTTTAATATTTAATTTTGATGTGACAAAAATTTCAATGGGTTTTTACCATTTGTCCCTTAATGTTTTAATCATCCAACATAATAATTAAGATCATTTATTGCCCTTTTAGCATTTTGATTAAGCCTAAATATTAATTAAAGCTCAATTTTCTAAAATTACAATTTTACCCCTAAAAGCCTTTATCACTTCATTATTCATTAAATTTAGCTCAAGTGACTTTGAAATTTTTATGTGACCTCACTTATGAGTTAATTAAAATATTAGAGGAGGAAATGTGATTTTTCAAATTTTAATTTAATTTATTATTTATTTTAATGCAAAAATAGGATTTTCAATGAAAAATCAATAACTTGACCAAGACAAATCCTACTCCCTTAAAATTTTTACTGGAGGTAGCCCTAGATTAGAGAATCACTTGGACCAAATTTCATGATTTATTGAGTATTAATTTAATTATTAGAATTATTTTAGTTCAGAAGTTTTAATTAATTATAAAATATTTTAAAAGTTTAAAATTTAATTTTATATTTTTGAAAAATCTCTCTGAGGTCAGGGAGGCCAAAGAAATAAATTTCATATTTTTCTGATTTTTCTTTTAATTATTAGAACTATTTTAGGGGAAAAATAAAGAAAATTCATTTTAGCCTCTTAAAGATTGATTTAGGCCTTTAAAAATTGATATTTTAATTTTGAAGCTTAGGAAAATTATAGGGATGGTTTCTGAGTGATTATGAGACCTAAAGTGACAATTTGGTGATTTTTAATATTTTTTTGATTTTTAATATTATTTAATTATTTAAATATTAAAATATGATTAAAAAATGAATTTTATGAAAATCTCAATTTTATTTTAAAAAGAACTCTTTGATTACAGAGAACTCCCAAAACCATTCTTATAATTTTTTGACATGTATTTTAATTTATAGTTCATTTAAGTACCAAAAATGGCTATTAGTTTTAGAAACATTATTTAACTTTTTAGATTAATTCCAAATGACTTCAAAAATTTTAGGGGAGTTCCTCTGTCCCTGATGCATAGCGGAGAGCAATTTTTATGTTATTTTGCTTTTTATTTTGTCCTAATTAATTAAGAGTTTGTTTTAGGTCAAGTGGACAATTAGGTTTGTTTTTATCATTTTAACTCATGATAAATTTTTCCTAGGGCTCCTGATGCACCATATATATATATAGTTTTTGCTATACAATTTTACCCATTTTTTGTGATATTGCACTTATTTTTCATGATTTGTTGTAGGTATGATGATTTTAGGTGATTGGAGTGAAAAGAAGTGAAAATGAATGAATTTGGAGCAAAAATGAGCAAAACAGAGCAAAAAAGAGCAAAAAGGAGGAAAACATGTTCTGGCATCGCTGACGCTATTTTCCAGAGACTTTAGCATTTAATTGCACGAAAGAGCGCCGCTGGCGCCTGATGTCGGTGGAATTCAAAATTGAAGATTTTTGGCGACTTTTTGAAGGGATGCCTATGGAAACACATGGTATTTCATCCCTAACTTATAAGTAACTGTTTTCGGATGAACGGGGGGGAGGGGGGGCTCTCTTAGTTTCTCTTGCTCTCTATTAGTGGTCTAGTGCATGTTAAGTTTTAGGGTTTAGGAGAAAAGTGTGAAGAAGTAAGGATTTGAGAGGAATTCTTCTCTAAGGAGTGAAGGAGAAGAAGTAAAGTGAGAGATTGCTTCTTCCTTTCCATTCTAAAGAGAGAATCAAGTGTTGTAAAGAAGAGAGAAAAAGGATTCAAAGGAACTTCAAGGGAATTGCATTGGGGAAGAGAAAGAGATAAGTTGTATTTTCTTTTGTGGTTTGTATGAATTTTATTTTATATATAAAATCTATGTTTTATTGTATCTTCTTCATGAATTCTGAGTAGTCTCATTTGTCTTTCTTCTTGCATAGAGATGTGGTGATGGATTGATGTGGATTTGATGTGCTTTTAATGTATTAAAGAAATTATGATGATTTTTTATTTCGAACTTAATTTACTTTTCGATTTGGCCAATTGAAATGTTAAAATATGTTTTTGAACATTAATTCTGAAAGGATTGAATGTCCTACAACATTAATGAAAAATCCATTCAATTTCCATGGATGAATTGCGTAGTTCATGGGAATTGAGTGCAAATAAATAAGGAAATGTGTTTTGAGGGAATTCAATGTGGAGATTTCAGGGTGACAGACTGAAATCCCCAAATTGGTTCTAAGATTAGTAACTAAATATCAAAGGTTAGCCTTTGGGTGAAGGGTGAGTGGGAGATCCGAAGTGAGAGCCGGTATCCTCCCAGTCTAGCTTTAGATTTAGTGACTAAACTTAGGATATGTCAATGTTCTTTTCATGCTTAGAAGAGGGGGGGTACTCTTTTAAGGGTAAAGAAACATCTATGCTCCTATTTGTCACAATAACATAGACAAATGTTCCATATCAATCCACACATCATATTCTCATTGCAAGAGGAAAGATACTTTTCTCATATATCAAAAACCTTTCAAATACATAGTTTAGTGTGTATGCTAGTTAATTCTATCTTCAAAGTTGTTACTAGTAAGTGTTGTTTAATTGATTATTACTGTTTTCTGCATTGTGGTAGTAGAAGTAGTTGTAAACTTTAAGTGCAATTTGAGTATCAGATTTTAGTGCTATGTTATATATATTGTGAAACACTTTCTTATACTTCGTACTTCCCTGTGGGATTGATAACCAGAACTCCATTAGAGCTATGTATTATTTGATACGATACGTATTCTTTTGTTGAGTGTTTGGACTTTACAAAATCATTATAAACATATATAAATTTGATTTCATACATTCTTGCATATATAAAGTGGGCCAGTCAAGCTTTTGGCCCCGTTGCCGGGCAGGGTAACAAAGTATGTAAGAAAGTATAAAAGGTAATTATTAATAATATAGTAAAAGAAAACCTTTATTTTGTAGTGTGTAATTATGTGTTTGTTTACTTTTAAAAAAAGTATTTGTGTGATTGTATATGCATCATAGTGGATCTATAGGTTTAGTGCCTTACGATTTGGAGTTAGAGCGTACTGTCAGAAAAATTAGAAAACAACAAAAATAAATTGAAAATCCTTGCGAAATGGTGAATAATCAAGATAATGAGAGAAATGATATTGGAAATTTGCCAAGGCCTTTAATAGATTATGCTAATCCAACAACAGGCAGAGTAGATAATTCTCCTAAAAACATATACTTCAAATGATTAGGGAGAGTTTTCATCTCTAGTTCAAGAGGTTTTATTATAGATGAAATTAATCTTTTATTTCCACCTTCCATAGTGTCTAATAGTTCAAATCTCTCTTGAACATACTCCAAATCTTCATTCTTCTTACTATCTGAATTTTGTTCATTTTCAATTTCTTCTTCAAACATATTTTCATACTCTACTTCTTTTCAAATGTATTTTCAAAATGATCTTTTCTCAAATATTCGCAGACCTCCATCCTAAAACATTCATTATCTTTTTCCATTGAGGGATACTTCATAGATTTTAGAATATCAAATGTCACCTCTTGATCATTAAGTCTCATAGTTAATTCTCCTTCTTGAACATCAATCACTGCTCTTCCTGCAGCAAGGAATGGTCTTCACAAAATGATTGAAATTTCTTTATCTTTCTCCATATCAAGTACAATAAAATCCACAGGAAAGTTAAATTTATCCACGTTCACTAACACATCTTCCACCACTCCTTTAGGGTAAGTAATGGAACGATCGGCCAACTGAAGAGTCACAGATGTAGGAGAAATTTATCCTATTCTCAACCTTTTGAAAGTTGATAAAGACATAAGATTGATACTAGCTCCCAGATCACATAATGCTCTTCCGAAAAGCTTTTCACCTATAGCACACGGAATAATGAAAATACCAGGATCTTTAAGTTTTTCCGGAAGATTCTTTTGAATAATTGTACTATACTCTCTACTAAGTGCAACAGTTTCATGATCTGTAAACTTTCCTTTCCTTTTTAGAATATCCTTTATAAACTTGACACAGTCAGGCATCTATTCCAATGCTTCAACAAAAGGAATATTTATCATTAATTTCTTAAGGATCTCCAAAAATTTTCCAAATCTGTTATCCCTGTTTTATTTCTTCAATCTTTGAAGAAATGGAGGTGGTGATTTTTCAACAATTATCTTCATTAGCTCAAGAAAATAATCCAAGTCTGGATAAATCTTGTTTGAACCTTTTTTAATTTCCACCTTCTCCTTTTCTATTTCAACTTCTTATTGCACTCTTGTTTCCAATTCTTTTCCACTCCTTAATTGAATAGCCTTAAGTTGTTCATTTTTTTGATCTTTTGGATTGATCTCAACATTACTTGGAAGCGTTCCAGAAGGTCTATTATTAAGTACAGTAAAAATATGTCCCAATTGATTTTCAATATTTTTCATAGCAACACCTTAAGCTTGTAATTGATTTCCCATATTCAGAATCATTTCTTCAGTAGAAAACTTCTTATCCTTAAATTGTGTTACTATTGAATCCAGGAGGATAAGATGGTCTAAAATTGGTATTTCCTTGATTGTTCAAATTTCCACCTGGATTTATAGAACTGTTCCCCCAACATGGGTTAACATTGGCATTGCTATTATTCCAATTGAAATTTGGGTGATTCTTCCATCTAGGATTATAATAGTTCAAATAAGGATTGTTAGGTCTATTAATAACATTCAAAGTCTCATAAGGTGTTTGAGATTCTGTTATATGTCCAAATGAATTTTCCTCTAACACTTGAGGTGGTTGAGAATAATTCATTCCATATTGATCTACTTTCTTAGAAAGGGCTGCAATTTGAGAAACTATCATAATCATCATATCAGAATCATGAACACTAGCTACTCTCTTAGGATTTACCCATTTAGAGGGCCATTGAAAATTATTAGTAGCCATTTCCTCAATTAATGCGTATGCTTCTACAAAAGGTTTTGACATTAACGATCCACCAGCAGACACATCTATAATTGATCTCATTGATACTAGTAATCCATTATAAAATGTTTGAATTATTAACAAATTTGGTAAAGCATGCTGTGGTCACTTCCTAAGAAGATCTTTAAATCTCTCCCAAGCTTCATATATTCATTCTCCTTTAAACTGACCAAAAGATGTAATATCATTTCTTAACTTAATAGTCTTTGATGAATGGAAATATTTTGATAGAAACTTTTGAGAAAATTCTCCCTAAGTTCTAATAGATCCAGGTGCTAAAAAATTTAACCAGGCCTTAGCTTTATCCCTTAATGAAAAATTAAAAAGTCTAAGTCTGTCAGCATCGCTCGAAACTCCATCATATTTAAAAGTAGCACACTGTTCTAGAAAACTAGCGAGATGTAAATTTGGATCCTCATTTGGTGTTCCTCCAAATTGATTATTTTGTATCAATTGGATAAGAGCAGGTTTAAGTTCAAATGAATTAGCAGCAACATCAGGATTTTGAATAGTTACGTGAATTTTATCTGCTGTTGGGTTAGCATAATCTCTTAAAGGTCTTGGAAAATTTCCAATATCATTTCTTTGATTATCTTGATTATTTTCCATTTCACAAGGATTTTCAATTTGTTTTTGTTGTTTTCTAATTTTTCTAACAATACGCTCTAACTTCGAATCGTAAGGCACTAAACATATAGATCCACTACGACGCATAAAAAATCACAAAAATACAAAATTAAACAAAAACACACAATTAAGCACTACAAAGTAAAGGCTTTCAGTTAATATATTATCAAAAAATACCGTTTATACTTCCTTCCTTCCTTACTTACTTAGTTACTTAGTTACCTCTTTGGCAACGGTGGCAAAAACTTGATGCGATCGGACTTTTATATTGCAAGAATTTATGAACTCAAATTTATATATATTTAAAATGATTTTGTAAACTCCAAGCATTCAACGCAATTATATGTATCGTATCAAGTAATACAGGGCTCTAATTGAGTTTTGGTTATCGATCCCACAGGGAAGTGACGAAGTAAAAAAAGTAAGAGTTTCACAGTAGATAATGTAATATTGAATTTTGATACTCAAATTATAATTAAAGTTTAATGTTTACTTCTACTACCAAGATGCAAAAAATAATAACAATCAAGAAAATTATAATTACTTGTAATATCTTTAAAACAAAATTAACTAACAAACACACTAAGCTATATATTTGAAAGGTTTTGATATATATAAGAAAAGTATATTTCCTCTTGCAATGAGAATATGATATGTAGATGATATGGAATGATTATCTATGGTATTGTGCCAAATAGGAGCATAATTGTTTCTTTACCCTCAAAAGAGTACCCCCTCTTCCAAGCATGAAAAGAACATTGACATAGCCTAAGTTTAGTCACTAAATCTAAGGCTAGGATGGGAGGAAACCTGCTCTCACTACGGAGCTCCCACTCACCCTTCACATGAAGGCTAACCTTTGAGTTTAGTTACTAATCTTAGGACCAAATTGGGGATCTCAGCCTGTCACCCTGAAGCCTTCAATTTGAAATCCATCAAAACGCATTTCCCTATTTATTTGCACTCAATTCCCATGGACTACGCATTTCATTCATGGAAATTGAATGGATTTTTCATTATTGTTGTAGGACACTAAATCCTTTCAGAATTAATGTTTAATAACATATTTTAACAATTTAATTAACCAGATCAAAAAGTAAATTAATTTTGAAATGAAAAACCATCACATTTTCTTTTATACATTAAAAGCACTTCAAATCCACATCAACACATCATCAAGTCTCTATGCAATAAGAAAGAAAAAGGAGACTACTCAGAATTCATGAAGAAGATACAATAAAACATGAATTTTATATATAAAAGAAAATTCATACAAACCACAAAAGAAAATACAACTTATCTCTTTCTCTTCCCCAATGCAATACCCTTGAAGTTCCTTTGAATCCATTTATCTCTTCTTTGCAACACTTAATTCCCTCTTTATAATGGAAAGGAAAAAGTAATCTCTCACTTTACTTCTTCTCCTTCACTCCTTAGAGATGAATTCCTCTCAAATTCTCACTTCTACACTCTTCTCTCCTAAGCCCTAACACTCAAAACACACTAGACTCTCTAAAACACACAAGACACACACCAAAACCACACCGCTTTTCATCCAAAAGTAGTTACTTATAAGTTAGAAACGAAATCCCAAGAATTTCCATAGACATCCCTTCAAAGATTAGCCAAAACTCCTCAAATTTGAAGTCCACCGACATTGGGCACCGGCGGCGCCCGATAGTGCACCGACGGTGCTCTATCGTCCAAATATTGCTGAGCTCTCAGAAAAATGGTGCCGGTGGGACCCATTATGGCGCCGGTGGCACCCATTATAGCGTCGGGGGTGCCAGAAGTTGTTTTCCTCTTTTCTGCTCCTTTTTTCTCCGAATTCCTTCAATTTCACTTCTTTTTGCTTCAATCGCCTAAAATCAACATACTTGCAACAAATCATGCAAAATACCTTTCTTTAAAGTGTAATATCACAAAAAATGGGTAAAATTATATAGCAAAAATAATATATATTTTTGTTGCATCACATATACTTGCGTAGAATGCCATATTATAAATCATAAATTTCATATCTAAATCGTAAGCATAAATATCCGGGCATCACGGCGCCAGAAGTCAATTTTCTTAATTTTGCTCTTTTTTGCTCTAAATTCATTCCTTTTCGCTTCTTTTTGCTCCAATCATCTAAAATCATCATACCTACAACAAAACATGAAAAATACATTCTATTAAAGTGCAATATCACAAAAAATGAGTAAAATTATATAGTAAAACCTTAATATATTTTTAGTGTATCAAAATCCCCCAACTTGTCCTCAAATAATCCTTTTATTATATAAAAATATAACTTAAAGTAGTGAACTTTTCACTTATAGAATACAATGATTTTTTATTTAAATGAATATAATGGCAAGATTCATAGAAATGAGTCTAGTAACTCAGGTTAATACTACAGGTATAAGAAGATTCAGTAGTTAAGTCTAAGAGCTCTAGTCTCCTATTCATTTCATGATGAACCATAAATTATTACATTAAGTGCAAACTCCATTAGGCTAATACTTAAAAGATAAATTCAGAAATGTAACTAACTTTTTCCTTTAGGTTGATTCAAGTGAAGCCAATTTTTGATTAGACATCTCCTCAATCTTCTCCTCACATATATTTTCTTTCTTTTTCTTTTTCTCTTTTTCTTTTTCATTTGGGATTGTTTTTCAATCCTTCTTTTCTTTCTTTTTTTTATGTGAGTATTACTATATCTGGATAGCCTGTAATAGTTTTGAACTTCACTCTCCTCTTTCTAAAGTTCAAACTTGAAACACCTCCTCACTTTATAAATATATATCAGCTTTATAATTCATCATAAAGTCACAATCCTTTCTTCACACATTATTTTTTAAGTCTCTTAACATTTCAAAAATACAGTTTTCTTTACTTTAAATAGTTAACTATAATCAAACTCTTTCATACTAAATATCTTACCCTATAAAATTAAATTTTATTACAAAAATCTTTCATCCAAATCTACCATAATATTTAAATGAAATAAAAAAATTTAGTTATCTAAATTTAGGTTCAACTACTAAAAGTTATGCTAATAATGTTTTTTTGAAAATATATTAATTAAGAACAAATAAGAGTTAATATTTTTACCCTCCTCCAAACTTAAGTTTTTCAATAAATTTGAAAAGGTAGAGAGTAAAAGAAAACTAACCTTTTTGTGTTGGGATTTTAAAATCTTCAAAAGCTATGCTGGTTTTAATCAAAATTTTAAGATAGCAAGAATACAGTTAGTAGCATTGATATATATAATTCAAATGATTTGCAAGGTAAAGAAATATTAAACACTTAAACATTAAACATTCAACATAACATCACAAATCACATCACTAAACAAACTATCACAGAGTTCATTAGACATACATTTTTTTATAATTTTTCCAACATATATACAATTACAAACTACATACAATAAATAAAAGAAAATAAATAATACAAACAGTACTACAACACACAACAAAAAACAAAAATCATAGAACTACCAATCATCATCACCAGCTTCATCAGCAGAATTAGCAGGAACAGGTCTATAAGGAACATAGATGGGGAAGGTAGGGAATGTCACTCCAGTCTCTCCTCTTCCTACCAAATGAGACTCATAAGTCCGAATAATAGTCCTGGTAATAGGTCTCAGTGGTATGGCTACCTCTTCAGAACTATCAAACTCAACTCCAAACTGTGCACATAGTGAATGAAACAGGGCAGGATGTTCTAATCCACCAGCGGTTTCTCCTCTAGCAATAGTCTGAATGTTCTTGAAAATAATAGATCCAATATCAATCTTCTTCGTGGTCTGAATACAATAATTAAGAATTGCTCTATTTCTTGTGATTTCACTGTGTTGATAAGAAGGTAGTAGTCTCGCAGAAATGAAATAGTACCATGCTTTAGAAGCTACATTTAAGTTAGAAGCAGAGAAGTTAATCATATGCTTTTGCTTCACCTTCCATTCCCCTCTTCCGTCAGTTAGAAAAGCAATAAATTCTTTCATATAAACCTCCCACAAATCAAAATTTTCATTTTCACAGAAAGAAGTTCCCTGTAACTGATAAAAATCATTGATACGTTGAGGGGTGAACTCTACCATTTTTCCTTGAATGAGCACATATTCCGTTTCGGTCTTGGGAAGATTTGCATAAAATTTTAGCACAAAATCTATAATAGCATTAGCATTGAAATAACAAAATCTTTCCCAATTTCTATAAAAAATCAACTACTCAATAGATCCACCCGATTTTCAAATGCCCGATCTTGTATACACTTTTTATTATGCAGGATTGAACTGAAACGAAACTGTGCTTTCACATTAACAAGTTTTTCTTCATCAAAATCTAACTTTCTTTTGCCTTTGCTTGTTCTAGGACCCATGTAAAATTCTAAAAAATTTCAAGAAAATCTGATAAATCCCAAAATCACAATGTAAGAGACTCCTTAAACAAATTTTAGTAAATAAGAGCTTAATAACCATGGAAAATCCCAAAACATCTTTAAAAATTCCAAATTTCAGTTCTAAGCAATGTGAGAAATTCCCATGGTGAAATAAAAAATTTTTAGTTTAAAGTGAAGCTCTTACCAAGAGAAGTCTAGATCCGGCCTCAAAAATCTTTGAAAATGCTCCAAATCTCTAATCTAGCAAGCCCAAGATCTAATTTTTGCGAAAGTTAGAGAAGGAAGACGATGGAAATGGCTAGATTTACAGGTCCCAGGGAAAAAATTGTGAATTTAGGGGGTTTAAGGCCTTTTCCGCACTTCATCTCCAGTAGTGCTCTATTTAAAATAAATGGCCCAAACTCTCTGTATTTGGGCGTCGGCGGCGCCAGTTCAATTTTTTTTTGGGTCTGAAAATTTTTTGCAATTTTGATCATTTCAACGCTCCACCATTGGATCAATAGCCTCTTTAAGCATCTATTCCATGAATTAAGCGACTAACTAATATTAAACTTACACAAACAACACAAAACATCACTTTAATATATAAAATCCACGTTACAAACATACACACTTAAGCATGCACCAAATGAGTTCATCAAGCCATAAATATTCAGCTTTGGAAACACACTACAATATTCTAACGCTGAAAACTAAGCACACAAACAGAATCTAAGCATAATAAGTCCAAACACATACTATTAAGTAAAGCAAGCCAACACTAAGCACACCAAAGCATATAAATACCAAATACTAAATACTAAGCAGAGTCACTACTCCTCATTAGTCTCAGAACTATCTTCTCCTCTGATATCTCCCATAGAATGATGATGCAAAATGAAATGGGAATTCATTAGATGAATCCTCAGTAATCACAACATTCCTCTTTAACAGATTTATCAAACTTACTTCAATTCATCCAGTATGATCAAACTGTTCTTTCATCATCCAATCCAAGTGATCAAATAAGTTAGAGATATTATTAATATCATTCATAGGATTTTGTACCTCTTTCTCCAACTTCTTGATATTTGTCAGAATCACTCTAGAACTTTTAAAAAAGTAAGGCTGAATAGGTCGTGAACTTTGAGATAGTTGATCAACAATGAGGCTCGTATCACTTTCATCTCCTACTGCCTGACAGTCAAAAAGATTAGTTGGGTTAATAAGCCTCCAGGGAAAAAACACTTTTTCTCAGCTCTCATAAGGAACTTGTGACTGGCTGCAAAGAAGAAATATGGTAGAAGGATGACCAAGCTCATATTTAGATCCTTGAACAATCAATACCAATACAGATTTCATAATTATAGTTCCAATATTGATCGACCATCCAGTTTAAACACAGTAATTTAGAATAACACTCTCCTTTGTCACTTTACTAATTTTTAAAGTTGGAAGTAACTTTGCAGAAATGAAGTAATTCCATTGATTTGACATTGGATTTAGAGATGCAAAAGAAAAACTTACATATCCATTTTCTCTTATCTCCCAATCTTCTCCTTCATCTGTCAAATAACAATAAACTTGATTCATATTGTCTCTCGTTGCATCAAAATTTGTATAATGGCAGATTGATTTGTTCTCAATAATAAATAAATCATTTATCTTTGAAAAGGTGAATGGTAAAAACCTACCTCACACATAAACAAATTCTTGGTTGATCCCATGAAGATTTGCATAGAATTCTTTCACAACAGGAATGACTACGGCGGCGATAGTGTAACATAACACTTCCCAATGCCTCTACACGATTATCTCTTCAACTCTTGTAAATGGATTATCCAAACCTCGATTTACGAAACCACTTTCCTTAATAATCCTCCTCTTCATCATTACCTTGTTGAATAATCACTGCGCCTCGAAACTGACAAACTATTGTTTATTGAAAACTCTAAATCTTTGAATTTAGCTCTTTAATCACCCATTATGCTTTATGCTCCTATTCAACAGGTAAGTGGCAAGTCTTCCCAAATACTAATCTATAAGGAGGCATTCCGATAGGGGTCTTAAAAGCAATCCTGTTAGCCAATAATGCAGTATCTAATCTCATAAACCAAACTAATTTGTGAAGATGCACAGTTTTCTCTAAAATTCTTTTAATTTCACGATTAGACACCTCAGCTAAACCACTAGTCTGCGGATGATAGGCAGTAGAGATTCTATGAATAATATTATATTTTCCAACCAATCTCTAAATTTGATTATTCCTAAAATGAGATCCACCTTCAGTTATGATCACTCTTAGCATTCCATATCTTGTAAAGATATTTTTCTTTAAAAATTTTGAAACACTTCGAGCATCACGACTGGGTAAAGCAATTGCTTCGATCCAATTTGAGGCATACATAAGAAGAACATATATATATATATATATATATATATATATATATATATATATATATATATATATATATATATATATATTTCCAATGAAGAAGTAAACGGTCCCATAACATCTAATCCCCATTCATCAAAGATCTCAACTCCTAAAGTATAATTTAGAGATATTTCATTTCCTCTAGAAATATTACCTACTCTCTAACACCGATCACATGATTTTATATATCTGTATACAACTCTAAAAAGAGTAGGCCAATAAATTCCACTTTACAAAATCTTATAAGCAGTTTTATCAACACCAAAATGTCCTCCAAATTCAGAATCATGACATCTTGAAATAATTGGTTCAATTTCTTCATATGACACACATCTTCTAATAGTAAGATCCTTACAATGTTTATAAAGGAAGGGCTCATCCCAAAAATAAAATTTACCATCATATCTAAATTTCTTTTGTCGTTGCCATGTTAAATCAGGTGGCACAATATCACTTACAATATAATTCACAATATCGGCATATCAAGGCAAATTCCTTTCCATAATGGTATAAAGTTGCTCATTAGGGAAACTTTTTATAACTTCCTTCTCAAATTAAGATAATTTATAATACTCCAGTTTGGACAAAAGGTCAGCAAATTGGTTACCAGTTCCTTTCCTATCAACTATCACAAAGTCAAATTCTTGCATTAGAAGTATTCATCTGATCAATCTTGGTTTGACATCCTTCTTTTGCATCAAATATTTGATAACTGAATGGTCAGTATGCACTATGCATTTAGTTCAAATCAGATAGGATCTGAAATTTTTAAAGGCATAAACTATAACTAGTAATTCTCTTTCAGTAGTGGTATAATTAATCTGAGCTTCATTAAGAGTTTTACTAGCATAGTAAATAACCTTGAACATTTTAACATACCTTCGCCCTAAATCAACTCCAATCCAATAATCACTAGCATCACACATAAATTCAAATGGTTTCTCCCAATCAGGTGAAACGATTATAAGGGTTGTGATTAGTTTTCTTTTAATAGTTTAAAAGCATTCAAACATGCTTCATTAAAATCAAATTTCTTATCTTTTTCTAAAAGTTAGCACAAAGGTTTAGTAATTTTTGAATAATCTTTAATATAACGCCTGTAAAATCCAGCGTGTCCTAAGAAACTCCTTAACCCTCTCACAGTAGTAGGAGGTGGTAATTTCTCAAAAATTTGAATTTTTACAGGGTCTACCTCCATACCAAGTTCAGAAATTTTATGCCCAAGCATAATTCCTCCTGCAACCATAAATTGACATTTTTCCCAATTCAAAACTAAATTTATTCTCTCGCAAAGCTTCAAAAATTTTCCAAATTATTCAAATATAAGTCAAATGAAGTTCCAAATACAAAAAAGTCATCCATGAATACTTCTATTTCATTATAAATCATATTACTAAAATTAAACATCATGCATCTTTGAAACATTGCAGGTGTATTACATAATCCAAAGGACATTCTTCTAAAAGCAACTTTTTTATATGGCTAGTGAATGTATTTTTTCTTGATTCTCAGGAGCAATAAGTATTTGATGATAACTTGTATATCCATCTAAAAAGCAATAATACTTGTGTCCGGCAAGTCCATCCAACATTTGATCTAGAAAAGGAAGAGGAAAGTTATATTTTCTGGTGGCAGCATTTAATTTTC
This sequence comes from Papilionanthe hookeriana x Papilionanthe teres, assembly GCA_022702705.1. Classification (NCBI taxonomy): domain Eukaryota; kingdom Viridiplantae; phylum Streptophyta; class Magnoliopsida; order Asparagales; family Orchidaceae; genus Papilionanthe; species Papilionanthe hookeriana x Papilionanthe teres. The sequence continues at coordinate 138,067,907 of CM040428.1, forward strand.
TATAGTGAATACAAATTTGCCAACCGTTAACTTGTCTTGTTGGTATAATTTCATTCCATTCATTCACTTCAACAGTCACTCCTCCCGTCTTAGGAACACAATGAATTGGACTTACCCAAGCATTGTCTGAAATTGGATAAATAATTCATGCATCAAGCCATTTTAAAATTTCCTTCTTAACTACTTCTTTCATCATTTGATTTAGTCTTCTTTGTGGATCAGCTGTAGGTTTTTGTTGTTCATTCAAAAAAATACTGTGCATACAGATCGAAGGACTGATTCCTTTAATATCTGCTAAAGTCCAACCAAAAGCCTTTTTGTATCTTTTTAAAGTATCCAATAATTTTTGTTCTTGATATTCATTCAAATTTGAAGATACAATGACTGTTAAGGTAGATGATTCTCCTAAAAACATATATTTCAAATGATTAGGAAGAATTTTCATCTCAAGTTCAGGAGGTTTTATGATAGATGGAATTAAACTTTTATCACCACTTTCTATAGTATCCAACATTTTAAATCTTTCTTGAACATAGTTTAAATCTTCATTCTTCATATCATAAAAATCATTTTCCATTTCTTTATCATCCCTACACTTCACATTTTCACATTCTATTTTCTCTTCAAACACTTCTTTAAAATGATCATCTCTCAAATAAGCACAAATTTCCATTCCAAAGCATTCATCATCTTTTCCTGTTGAGGGATATTTAATATATTTCAGAATATTAAAGGTCACCTCTTGATCATTAACTCTAATAGTTAATTCTCCTTTTTGAACATGAATCATAGCTCTCCAAGTAGCAAGGAATGGTTTTCCCAAAATAATTGGAATTTCTTTATCTTCCTCCAGATCTAACACAATAAAGGCCACAGAAAAGATAAATTTATCCACTTTCACTAACACATCTTCCACAACTCCTTTAGGATAAGTGATGGAATGATCAGCCTACTGAAGAGTCACAAATGTTGGTGAAATTTTTCCTATTACCAATCTTTTGAAAGTTGATAAAGGTAAAAGATTAATACTAGGTCCTAGATCACATAAACCTCTTCCAAAAAAAAATTCATCTATAGCACACTGGATAGTGAAACTACCAAGGTCTTTCAGTTTTTCAGGAAGCTTCTTCTGAATAGTTGCACTACACTCTCCGCTTAGTGCAACAGTCTCATGATCTGTGAACTTTCTTTTCCTTTTATGAATATACTTCATAAACTTCGAATAATCAGGCATCTTCTCTAATGCTTCAACAAAGGGATTATTTACTGTTAATTTCTTAAAGATTTCTAAAAACTTCGTAAATCTGTTATCTTTATTTTGTTTCTTCAATCTTTGAGGAAATGGAGGAGGTGGATTTTCAATAGTAATCCTCATTAGTTCAATTGGATATTCTAAATCTAGATAAATCTTATTAGAACCTTTTTCAATATTCACCTTCTCTTTCTCAACTTCAACTTCTTTTTGCACTCTTGTTTCTAATTCATTTGCACTCCTTAATTGAATAGCCTTAATTTTCTCTTTGTTTTGATCTTTAGGATTGATCTCAACATTGCTTGGAAGAGTTCCATAAAGTCTATTATTAAGCGCAGTGAATATATGTCATAATTGATTCTCAATATCCTTAATTGCAACACCTTGAGCTTGTACTTGATTACCCATATTCAGAATTAATTCATCAGTAGTCAACTTTTTCTCCTTAAATTGTGGGTTGCTATTAAAACCAGGAGGATAAGAAGGCCTTTATTTGGTGTTTCCTTAGTTGTTTAAATTTCCAACTAGATTCACAAGATTGTTTCCCTATTGCGGGTTAACAATAACATTGTTGTTATTCCAGTTGAAATTCGAGTGATTCTTCCAACCAAGATTATAATAATTTGATTAAGGACTATTGGGTCTATTATTTATGGAATTCAAGGTCTCATAAGGTGTTTGAGAGTCCAACTGATTTTTTCTCTGACACCGGGGGTGTTTGAGTATAATTCATTCCATGCCGATCTATTTTCTTTGAAAGGGCTGCAATTTGAGAGACTATCATAGTTATCACATCAAAATCATGAAAACTAGCTACTCTTTTAAGATTTACTTGTTTAGAGTTCCATTGGAAATTATTAAATGCCATCTCTTCTATTAATGAATATGCTTCATCAAAAGGTTTTGACATTAATGATCCACCAACAACAGCATCTATAATCGATCTGAGAGATGCAACTAATCCATTGTATAATGTTTTAATTATTAACCAATCTGGTATAGCATGATGTGGACACTTCTTAAGCAGATCTTTAAATCTTTCCCAAGCTTAATATATTGATTTCCCTTCAAACTGACCAAAAGATGTGATATCATTTCTCAGCTTAGTAGTTTTTGACAGAGGAAAATATTTTGAAAGAAACATTTATGAATTTTCTCCCCAATTCTGATAGATCCAGGTACTAACATATTTAACCACGCCTTAGCTTTATCCCTTAATGAAAAAGGTAAAAGTCTAAGCCTAACAACATCATTTGACACTATGTCATATTTAAAAGTAGCAGATAGTTCTAGAAAACTAGCGAGATGTAAATTAGGATCTTATTAGGTGTTCCTCCGAATTGATTATTTTGTATCATTTGGATAATAGCAGGTTTAAGCTCAAATAAATTAGTAACAACATCAAGATTTTGGATAGTCAAGTGAATTTCTTTAACTTTTGGGTTAGCATAATCTCTTAAAGGTCTCGGTAAATTTTCATTTTCATTTCTTTGATTATCTATATTTTTTGCCATTTTGTGAGAATTTTCAGATTGTTTTTGTTGTTTTCAAATTTTTCTAGTAGTACGCTCAAACTCTGAATAGCAAGGCACTAAACCTATAGATCTAATCCTATGCATATAAAATACACAAAACACACTAGAAAGTAAACAAGCACACAAAATTACAAACTACAAAGTAAAGGTTGTCAACTACAACAATTTTTATACTTACCATTTATAACTTCCGCGACAACGGTACCAAAAACTTAGTCGGGGTTGATGCCTCCCTCAAAAGTTATTATTCAAAATATAGTTTCAGTTTAGTCTCACAAATAAAATAATTTAATAATTAAGCAGTCACCCATATACGCAAGTATACATATCAATCAAGTAATACAGTACTCTAGTGAAGTCCTGGTTGTCGATCCGACAAGGAAGGTAGGTACTTTTCAAAATATAGCAAATATGTTGAATTCCAATACTCAATCCACAATGCAAGTTCAAGTACTATTTAGGATGCTAGAGTAAGGATAACAACAACTAAAATTACTACAAGTTACTTCTAAATTCTTAAGCAGGATTAACTAACACACACACACTAAGTTTTGTAATTGAAAAGTTTATATATGGAAAAGTGTCCTTCCTCTTGCAATGATTTTATGGTGAATGATTGATATAGAGTATCCCCTCTTCCAATTTATGTAAAGAATATTAGCAAATTCTAGGCTTAGTCACTAAATCTAAGGTTAGGCTGGGAGGATACTAGCTCTCACTTCAGAGCTCCCACTTCCCTTCACTTGAAGGCTAACCTTAGCTTTAGTTACCAAATGTTAGGATTAAATTTGATATTTCAGCCTGTCACCCTAAAACGTCCAATTGGACGCCCATTAAACCATATTTTCCTATTTATTTGCACCCAATTCCCATGAACTATGAAATTCATTCATGGACATTGAATGGATTCTCCACTATTGTTCTAGAACACTTAGTCCTTTCAGATTGAATATTTCACAACAAAATTTAACATTTAAATGAAGTTCAAAATGAAAAACAATCACAATTTCTTTATTATTTTTATGACACAGCAAATCTACAACATCACTTCACCACATCTCATTGCAAGAAGAAAGACAAAGAAATATACTCAGAATTCATGAGGAAGATACAACAAAACATTGATTTTATATATAAAAGCTATTTCATACGAACTACAAAAGTATATACAACTTATCTCTTTCTCTTCCCCACACAAAAATCTTGTAGATCCTTTGATTACTTTTCCCTCTTCTCTACAATACTCAATTCTCTCTTTAGAATGGTAAGTAAGAAGCAATCTCTCACTTTACTCCTTCTCCTACACTCCTTATAGAGGAATCTCTCACAATATAACACTTCTACACACTCTTTACAAACCCTAACACACTCTCTTCACTTCAAAAGACTTCTCTCCCTCTCCTCTCTCTCTCTTTTGGCACCTAAGTTAGTTTAAAATAAGTTAGAAATGAATTCCCCAATAGTTTTCTCAAGAAACCCTTCAAAAAAAAAGTCATCCAAATACATTGAATTTGACTTAAACCGACACTGGGTGCCGGTGGCGCTAGATAGGGCACAGGCAGCATTAGGCCACCAACTAATTACCAAATTCTCTGTATTTGGGCGCTGGCGGCGCCAGATGTCAATTTTCTCCAGTTTGCTCCTTTTTGCTCCAAATTCATTCCTTTTCGCTCCAAATTCATTCCTTTTCTCTTCTTTTTGCTCCAATCACCTAAAATCATAGTACCTGTATCTAAACATGAAAAATACCTTCCTCTAAAGTGTAATATAACAAAAAATGAGTAAAATTATATAGCAAAAACCTTATATACTTTTGGTGTATCAGTCCCTAATTGGTGTAAAGAGAGAAATGTTCACACTAATACCCTAAGATCTCGCTCGATACTAAATGAAATTGCATGGGGTTTGTTCCTACACCTTTATCTAATCCAAACAAACACATCCATATAGATAATTAAGTATGGTATTAAAACTTTCTTCATAAAAGACCAAACTGATCTCACTTTGGGTGAAAGTGGTCTATACCTGTGCCCAAGTGGTGAGGCCTCAATTGGGATGTTCTCTGACGTTTGTTGCGACCTTGTGAAGCTCCTCCAAGTGCTAATTTGTGCTCTCGTTGGACCTATCTAAGAACTTGATTAAAGGGTGGTTCTGACTTGGTTTTGAAGTGGGCTAGGGTGGTATAGAGATGGGGCTTTTAGTCGGGAACTTCTTTTCTTGATTTGGTGAAGGTGAGGAGTAAGTCAATTTGAGGATTGACTGAGTTATTTCTGAGTGATGAAATTAACTTCAGGATGTGAGGGAAATGTCTAGGAAATGGTTGGAATGAGCTTTGGAGGACTTGTAAAAGCTCTAGGAACAAATTTACTGAGTCTTCCTAAGGTTCAATGTGCTCTCTATGGTTTGGACATGAGAGGGGTGGTTAAATATACATGGAAATGGTGGCCACAAGGTTTTCAATCTGGGTGAGCTTTGCTGCTTAGGTGGAGGGAAGAAATGTGCAAGTGGCAAATGGGGGTGAGCCAGCTCAGAAGGTTTAATTTTTGAGTTTAAGGCTTTGGGTGGCTCTTATTTTTTTTGTTTTTCAGCAATTAGTACCGCTGGCTAGGCCAAGGATTGAGGCTAGGTGGTTTAGGTGAGCTAGGGGAGTTTAATGGTGATGGTTTGGGTGGCTTGCTGACTGGTGGAAAGGATCTTTCTTGGTTTAGTCAAATATGGCAAGAGATCCCCAAAATCAAGGGACCCTTGGTCCATGGCTAAACTAGGTTGAGATACATGGATCTATATTGGTTCCTAGGGCTCAAATGTTGGCTGTAGCGACTATGATTTGGTCAATTTGGATGGGTTTAATCAAATTTGGGGTTTGGGTTCAAAATTGGGATTTTGGTTTGAACTTAAGTTTAGGTTGGGTTTTGGCTAAGACTTCGGTCAATTGATTGATCAAATTGGTCCAAGAGATTGTGATGAAGAGTTTTGGGTGTAACTTAGGTAGAAGATTGAGGAGTTTTGGAGTTCAATTTGGTGACATTTGGGTTTTAGGGCAAAATTAAAGGTTTTAATTTGGGCTTGGAATTAGACTTAATATTGGGTTCAATTGGGTTTAAACTGGGTTTCAATTGGGGTGGATATGATGAATTTTGGTTAGAATTGAAACTAGGTTGGTTTGGAATCAAATTGGTGGGAATTGGGGGTGATTTAGGTATTTTAGGCCTTTAAGGGAAATTTGGAAATTTCGGTCACAATTTGGTTAAATTGGGCTCAATGAAGTGGTGTGAATTGATTTTAGGATCATTTGGAGTGATTTAGGAGATTTTGAGAATTTTTGAAAATTTTGGGGCATGAAGGCATTTTCGTAATTTTGGGTATTTTTGGAAATTTCAGAATTTTGAGGGTTTTTAGGTAATTTGAGTGATTTGGAATGGTTTGAAATGATTTTTGAAGAGAATTTGAGAATTTGGACAGTATTGAGAATTATTGGAAAATTTAAAGTTTCAGGGGTATTTTAGTAATTTAGGGAAAGTTGGGGCCAAGAAGGGTCAAAATTGGGAGTTTGGCAAAATTGGGATTAATTGGGAATGCTAAACATGGAATTACTCCTATTTGAGCCATGGACTAAGAGAATTCTCATTTTAGACCTTTCATGTGTTGGTCTTAGCCAAACCCTAGCCCAGGTCTAAGGGCTGAGGGACCACCCACTTGAATTTTCAAAAGAAGGGAACCAAGTTGAGTATGTTTGGTTTTTGGGTTTGAGGCGGTGAGTGTAAGTTAGAAGTCTAAGTGTGTAAGCTTGCCCAAGACCAGATCACCCAGGGTTGACCATAAGGCTAGAAAATCTTATAGGAATCCCTTCTTGAGCTTCCTAACATTTGGCTCCAACCTACCTAGTGCTATAGGTTAACAATCAAACATGTAGAACTCCAAAAAGAGCAAAAAGGTGTTTATAATTTCTAAAGGGGTTAGGGTTCCCTCTCTAGTCCTTTAGGATAGTCAATAGGAAAGTCTTATGGTTAGATCCTAGGCTTCTAAGAAAGACAGACTACACCTCAATAAAAGTGAGGTCAAGAAGTGAACCCCCAATAGGTGTGGTGTGCTGGAATAACACACCGCACGTATTGGTGTTGACCGAAGATATCAACAGAACCAACACAACTTTCTAAGCCAATGTTCTCAGAGCATAAAATGGTATTGAGCGAGAATCATTTTCGCTGGGGAAAACACAAGAGTGTCCTCAAATTTTAGCTGTGAATTGAAGTCATCGGACTTGAAAGAAAGTACATTCACCGGGGATTTATAAGACTGTGTGTCTCATGAATCCACGAATGTTAGCACCAAGATTTCTTATCGAAAACCTTGTTGGTCGGGACGAACTCAATTTGTAAGGATTTCTATTTAGTTTCAATTCAAATTTAAGTTTTAGATTTTGAATTAGATTTTTAAGATTTAGTGAAGCTTAAGATGTGAAAAAAGTGCAGAGGAGTGCTACATTGGGAAGGAAAGCTCTGGGAGTCACATTCTACCTAAGAGGTAACAAATGTGCTGAGAAGCGAATCAGATGCCTTGCTCCATTCAAGGGGGTCTTATACCAATCTTGAAGTGTTGGAAATGTCATATTAGGAAGAAAAGCTCAGGGACTCACATCCAATCCTAAGAGGTGACAAGTTACATTGAGAAGGAGCTTAAGGACTCACATGCAACCCAAGAGGTAGCGAAGAGGAGCTAGAATTTATGTACTGGTCCCAAAATGGGAATTGGAATTTAGGTACTAACCCCAGGACGAGAATAAGAATTTAGGTATTGACCTCAAAAGATGGGAATTAGAATTTAGGTACTAATCCTGGAATTTCATGGAGATGGAAAAAATTCTTAAAAAGGGTGCAGAAACTTGGCAGACAATTCACTTCATTGGAAAGGAAAGCTTAGGGACTCACATCCAACCTAAGAGGTATCAGAATGTCAAATTAGGAAGGAACGCTCAAGAACTCACATCCAAGAAAAGAGATGAAAAAAATATCAGGTTAAGATGGAAAGCATAGAAACTAATATCCAAATTAAGAGCTGAGAAGAGAATAGGATACCTTGCTCCATTTAAGGGGGTCTTTTACCGATCTCGAAGTGCTGAGAATGTCATATTAGGATGGAACAGTCAAGGACTCACATCCAAGCTAAGAGATGATGGAAAGATCTCGTTACATTGAAAAGAACAGTGACTCAGATCCAACTTAAGAGCTGTGAAGAGAATCAAATGCCTTGCTTCACTTAAGGGGGTCTTATACCAATCTTGAAGTGTTGAGAATGTCACATTAGGATGGAACTCTCAGGGACTCATATAAAATCCTAAGAGGTGACAAGCTACACTGGGAAGGAAAGCTTAGGGACTCACATCCAACCCAAGAGGTAGCAGAATGTCACATTAGGAAGGAACGCTTAGGGACTCACACCAAGCTAAGAGATGACAAAAGGATTAGGTTAAGATGGAAAGCATAGGGACTCACATCCAACTTAAGAGCTGAGAAGAGAATAGGATGCCTTGTTCTATTTAAAGGGGTCTTATACTGATCTCGAAGTGCTGAGAATGTCACATTAGGAAGGAACACTTCTGGAATCACATCCAAGCTAAGAGATGACAGAAATATCTGGTTAAGATGAAAAGCACAAGGACTCACATCTAACTTAAGAGCTGAGAAGAGAATCAGATGCCTTGCTCCATTTAAGGAGGTCTTATACAGATCTCGAAGTGCTGAGAATGTCACATTAGGAAGGAACGCTCAGGGACTCACATCAAATCCTAAGAGGTGACAAGCTACATTGGGAAGGAAAGCTCAGAGACTCACATCCAAACTAAGAGATAGCGAAGAGAAGCCAGAATTTAAGTACTAGTTATAAAATGGGAATTCAAATTTAGTTACCAACCTCACAAATAGAATCCAAATTAAGGTCCTGATCTCAAAAGATGGGATTCGGAATTTAGATACTGATCCAGGAATTTCACTTGAAGAGATTCGAGCAATTTCATGAAGACATGGGAAAATCTATGGAACTTGTGCAGAGAATGGAGAATTTCATAAATTTGTGAAGATTTTTAAAGATTTGGAGTTCGTGGAGAATTGATTTTGGAGAGTAAGGAATTTCGATTTAGCATGAATTTTGTTCATTATTTTCTTTTAATTCTTAGTTGGTTTGATTTTCTTTCTTTCATCTGTTTTATAATTTCATGACTTTGTGAATTTCTTTTTCATTATTATTATTATTATTATATATTTTTTATTTCATTTTCTTGTATAATGATGTATTTTGTGTTGTTCTTTGTTCTTTATAATTCAGAGCCAGCGTATGGTTCTGCAACTTTTTTTCAATCGCTTAAACACTGCAACTCGAGAACTCATGCTGAAATCCAAAATGAACTTTGTTGATTTTGCTTTGAAAACATCGTACAACTGATCATACACTGAAATCATCAAAAGAAAGTCATGAATACATCTGAGTAGAAACTGTAATCTGCTAAAGTTTTTCGGCCCCAGACGCATTACAAAAAGTGAAAAGCTGTCCATCTGTCTTCTGAGGTCACTCTGTGATTAAGCTAACCTCCTAATATACGCTCCAGAATAGAAGTCCCCTCACATATACTTAGAGACACAGCTATCTCACAACTTAAGTGGCTAAAGACCCTTTAAGTCTGGGTTGGGCTGGTAACTGAATGGTACTTTGTCTTCATCCATCCTTTGATAGGTAACTGAAACTCTGAGAAGTGAGACTCCAGGAATGTAATGCTTCGCTAAGTCCGCTCCATTTCCTTTTAAAATCAGAACTGATATGACAGGTAACAGGATCTCCACTGAACCTCTGAATTCTCCAGGACCAACGATCTGTATCTCTTTTCCAAATAGGATCTTACTTTCACTCATGAACGAGACTATGCAAAAAGTTCTGACGAAGTTGGAGTGATCAATATGAGGAGGAATGTAGTCTCTTTCTTTTTATATGTTGAAGATGCAACTGTTCAGAATGCAATCCACTGGCAGTTTATGCCATTCCACCATTGATTTGACCATTTTCTTTATCACAGACGACATGAGGTCCACTTTGTCACTCTTCAGAATTCCTGGGGATTTCTTTAACTATCCTTTGCAAAATTATAGCAGCAACCACATTGAATCGTGATCCTGCCCTTCCCCCTCTTCTATTTCTGGGGTTCTGATTATGTCTTCTCCCTCGAATGTCCTGCCCGGCCTAAGTCCTTGAGGTTGAAGATGCAGTACAAGATCTTGCTTTCATCGCTCCTTGAAAACACATCAGTATACAATTCAAGGTCTTCTAAGATTTTGTCTAATCTTCCTTAAATATCTTCGTAGTGTTCAAATTCTTTCATCCAAACCCTGTGTATCTTTGTCATTTCATAGTCCGAGACACTCTGCTGGCATTGAAGCTCAAAAAACTGAGGTACATATGGCTCCATGTTGGGATGCTCACTACTTCTTATCATCATCGAGGCAGTTGCGTAAGCCTCAAAACTCTCATATTTTTCTAGATGAAGAACGTGCGCGCTGGGCACTCTGTAATTGCTCTCGCTGAAGGCTGTCTCGGTAGACCTGTGCTGCACGTCGGACATATGGTGAAAATCTCCTCAAGTTGATTCTATAATGGTACGAGCTCCATAACAATTTATGGCTCCGCCTCCATAAGAGGCGGATTGGCAGAAGTCTCTTTCATATTTAGATTGTAGTCTTCTTCTTCTTCAGGGATCAGAGTAAGCTTTATAGTTGTCTCCTTGGCATGCCATTTCTCGAGCCTGTCCAGAGATTTGAGATTGTGGTGGTTAGCATTCCAGCGTTGAGTGTATCTCAGCAGTGCATCCGGAGCACTCCTTAAAGTGTAAGTAACTAAGTCTCCTTCTGGTGTGGTAATCATCGATGGTATCTGCTTGTCTTTTGCTTTAGGGAGGTGTGCATTTGTAAACCCTCCTATACTTTCACATATTGATGACTCTCCCTCTTCCTGTGACTGATTATGTTCACAAATTGTAGTCTTGCAGTTTCTTCGTGACTGACCAAGTCCATTAGAAGGCCTTTGTAGTCCACATTGACTCGAGCAAAATCCAAGTCAAAGTTTATCACACCACCTTCTGGTACCTTTTCTTCACTCAGTTAGAGATATAAGCTGTCTTTGAATATAAAGACCAACTTTTGTCCCAACATTTTCCTGCATAAAACAGAAGAAACGTTAGTGTGTTGATACTTTATACAAATAAGAGAAAAAACAAATTTATTATTAAGTGAATTTTAAATTGTATACTTATGCCATTATCTTATTTAATATGACTTTATTAAACTTGAAGTTTGAATAAAATGTTTTCAACTTGTCCATTTTATTTCACAAAAATTCATTTTGTTTTCAATTAATTTCATCAAAATTTTCTTTTCATTAGGGCCCAATCACATACACTGGCCATATAACTAATTTCAGAAGCAAGCTTTGTACTTTGAACTCATCAGATTGTATGGTATTTCATTAAATCTCATCCTATGATTGGTAACATGAGCCTTTCGCCTTGAGAATTCACTAACAGGTATGTCCATCATGAGTAAACCTTCTCTACCATGAACAATCCCTCCCAGGTTGGTTCAAATTTTCCACCTATCTTGCGATGTGTAAGAATATGCCTTTTGAGAACAAGTATAAGGTAACCAACTTTGATTGTCCTCACGTGGACCAATTTGTCGTGGGATTAAATCATCTTTTCCTGGTAAAGCTCTATGTTCTGCTGTGTGAGCAATGATTTTCCTTCGAGACTCTCCAACTCCACAAGTCAGAGCTTGGCATTATCTTTTTTGTAATCTGATTGGTGACGGTGATTATGAGAGAATGTATCTGAAGTTCTAATGAAAGGTTCTAATGAAAGTATTGCTTCAGACCCGTACACAAGGGTGTAAGGCATAGACTACATCGGTATTCTGACTGTTGATTGATATGTTTACAGGGCTTCTAGTAATTTCTTGTACCATCCTCTTTTGTTGTCATCCAGTGTCTTCTATAAAATCTGCACGAGCGTCTTGTTGAAAGCTTCTACTAAGCCGTTTGCTATGGGGTAGTAGATTGTAGAATACCGCCAATCTATCCCATGACATCTGACTAAATTGTTGATCTTTGTAATCTTGAAGGCGGATCCATTATCTGAGATAATTTTGAGCGAGACGTCGAAAAGGTAGACGGTGTTGGTCTTGAAAAACTTTAGAATGTTCAGTGTTTTATCTTCTCGTAATGACATTATCTCTACCCATTTAGAGAAGTAATCTTTAGTTGTGAGTATAAACTTGCGTTTCTTTGAAGATGGAGGATCTATCAGACCCACTATGTCCATACCTCAACACTTGAATGACCACGAGACAATTTTGGGGTGCAACACATTTGGAGGTTGGTGCAAGACCAATCGATGCACTTGGCACTAATGAAATTTCTTAACTATTTCCACACAATCAATCATCATTGCCGGCCAATAGTATATGAGTTTCTTGATCTTCATCTTCTTCTTAGGCCCTGACTAGTGTGCATCATACAATATGGCATGTACCTCTTTGACAATATTTTGTGCTTTTGCTCTACTTAAACATCTCAGCCACATCTGATCGAAAGATCTTCTGTACAGGACATTTTTGACCAAAGTGTATGTTGACCTCACTTTTGTTGAGAGCTAGTATTTCTTTCTTAGAAGCCTAGGATCTATCCATAAGACTTTCTTGTTGACTATCCTAAAGGACTAGTGACGAAACTCTTCCCCATTAAAAACTCTAAACACTTCTTTACTCCCTTTAGAGTTCTACATGTTTGATCCTAACCTTTAGTACTTAGTAGGTGGGAGCTCAAAAGGATTCTCCATAAGATGGTCAAACCTTAGGGTCAACCTTAGGTGATCAAGTCTTGGGAATTCTTGCACACACTTGAGTCCCTCACTTACACTAACTTTCTAAAGCCTAAATCAAACATGCTTAACCTGATCTCCCTACTTCTATTGGAAACTCATGTGGACGGTTACCCAACCCTTAGCCTTAGGCTAGGAATTTGGCTAAGAAGAACACATGGAGGATCCAAATGACACTTCTCTTTGGTTCATGGCTCAAACAGGGTGATTCCATGATTAACATGCTCAATTAACCCCAATTTTACCAAACCCCCCTATTTTAACTCTTTTAGCCCCTTCCCAAATTACCAAAAGACCATTAAACCCTAAATTTTCCCAAATTTCTCAAAATTGGTTAATTATCAAATTATCTTCAAAAATCATATAAAATCATCCAAAACCACTCAAATTGCTTAAAATAACTTAAAATTATTAAAATTTCCAAAATACCCCAAATTTGCCAAAATTACGAAAATGCCCGTCATGCAAAAAAATTCCAAAAATTCCCAAAAATCTCCAAAATCAATCCAAATGTTCCTAAAATCAATTCAAACCACTTCATTGAGCCTAATTTGACACAACTGACCAATTTTGATCAAATTCCCAAATTTCCCTTCAAGGCCCAAAATGCCTAAATTACCCCAAATTTCCATCAAATTAACTTCAATCTCACCCAACTTCAATTCCAATACAAAATTAATCATTTTTAATCCTAATAAAAATCAATTACAAGCCAAATTGAGCTAATTTCAAAAATAAAATCCAAGCCCATATCAAAATCCCCAATTTTTCCCAAATTCCTAAATCTCACCAAATTGAACTCCTCAATCATAAACTTTCCATCCAATTGATATCCAAAACTCTTCACCACAATCTTTGGGACTATTTTGAACCATCAATTGAACTCAATCTTAAATCTAGCCCAATCCAAACCTAAGGCTAGCCTAAATGCCCCAAAATTGACCATGAGCCAATTCCACTAAATTGAGCCTTTCAATCAATTCAAAATCACCCAATTCCTTTTCAAAGCTACTCATGAAAATCACCCAAATCAAATTTATTAATAAATTGTCACAAATCTTAGTCCAAACCAACCAAGACCCAGGTCTAAGTCAAAACCCTAATTTTGAACCCAAGACCTAAGCTTGACCAAACCAATTCAAATTGACCAAACCATAGCCACCACAACCACCATTGGAACCCTAGGACCAAAAATAGATCAACCTAGCCCACCCTACATGATCCATGGAACAAGGGTCCCCCATTAGAGGATTTACTCCTAAATATGGTTAAACTGAAAGGATTCTTGCCGCTAGCCTTCCCAAGCCCCCAAACCATCACCATTATCTCCTCTCAACTCACTTAACCAGCTAGCCACCAGCTCTGGCCTGGCCAACTAGCTTACTCATTGGAGAACCGCAAAACTAAGAGCCACCTCACCATAAACCAAACCCAATTGCTCCCATCTAATGTGGCTAACCTTGATTGATCATTGATGCTGCTTAGCTCTCCATCTAAGCACTACTTTGCACTCAAATTGAAACCCAATTGGCCATGCCTTCAATGGCTATTTAAGACCACTCACTTCACAGCCAAAAAAAGTAGAGAATAAAAAACCTACAAAAAACTCTGCCAAATTGTTCTCAAACCTTTTAATAGCTGAGAGAAGCTCATCTCCACCATTCTCCAGCCATTGCCCCCAATGTTTGAAGCCAATTTCATCACCCAAAACTATACTAGAAACAAGAAAACATACAAAACTACACCAAACCTCAAATTGATTGTTCCTTGAGCTTTCCTAGAGCTAAAGAGGAATCTTATCACTGAAAGCCCCATCTCCATGCACCTCTACACCATACTTCCACCATGACCTCTCCACCTGTAGGAGGAGCTCTGAACCATATAGCTTATCATGCCAAAGTGACACATCCAGGAGGATCTTCAGACTCCACTAAAGCTTCTGCAAGCATCCAATTGAAGCCGCATCTCTCGGACAAAGGTATTGAACTCTTTCTCCCAAATCAAACAGTTTGGAACATTGTGAAGAGAAGTTTGATTCCATGCATGATCAACCATATAGATAGGTTCTTCTTGACTGAATGAAGGTATAGGAACAAACCTAAAGTGATTTAGTTAAATGTAGTGAGCGGATGAGCAGATGATGCATAAAGCACGAGATGTGTGGTAGCTGGCGCGGAAGCAGGAGTTAAATGACAGAGCGCCGCATGAGAGTTCAGAGCGTCGTAGGATCCAGTCATCGCTGATTGGGTTAAGTAGAAAAATAGAATTTTTTAGATTTATTTAATTCATTTAACTTAGAAAATTCATAACTTGGTGTAGAAAAAATGGTAAAAAATAAAAAATACTCTGTTGCTCAGTAGGAAGAGAAGAATAATGTGGAACAAAAATTAAAATTCTTTATCATGTATATTATTTTTAATTAATTAAATACTAAGAAACTTATTTAAGTCATAAGTTAATAAATATGAATCACCATAACTTAAGATTTTGAGTGCTTTTAGCTTTGTCCTTAGGGGCGTTCTCTGATTTTTCCAAGGTCAGAGAGCATCTTTAGCTAGAGAGCCCTAATTTTTAAGTTAAATTCTCTATGTTTAACTAAAAAATTCTAATAATTAAAATAAAAATTAGAAAAATATAAAAATTATTTTAGCAGGCTCACTATGGTCAGAGGGTCCTAGGAAAAATATAAATGAGATGTGTATAATTAAAAATGACACTAATTTTAATTACCCATTAAAAGAATTGAAAATTTTATATAAATAAAATAGAATAAAAAATCACTAAAATGAACACACACTGAAAATAAAAAATTATATTAGCTCACTATAAAAAATTGAACTCAATTTGAATTAATTTGAGAATTTAATTTGATCTTTGAAGTAAAATGGTATTTTTGTATTAAATTAATTATAACAATTAAAATATAATTAACAAAAAAGTAAAAAGTGGTTTTTAGAGTTCCTTATGATGAGGGGCACCCATGAAAAATAAAATTAATCTCTAAATAAAAACTTCATTTTTAACCTATTTTCCTAATTTCTAAATAATTAAAAAATAATTAAATAATCACAAACATAAAAAAAATATAAAAGTGCACTAAAATATTCTAAATTATTTTTTGATCACTTAGGAGCAATTAGAATATTTTCCTAAATTTTTAAAAATGATTATGGATTTTTTAAAGGCTTAGAAATGAATTTTTCTTAATTTTGCACTAAAATAATTTTAATAAATAAAATAAAATTCATAAAAATATGATATTTGTTTCTCTGGTTTTCTTGAATTAAGGCAGATTTAAGAAAATTATAAAATATAATTTTCCACTTAAACAATATTTTATGTTTAATTAATACTCAAAATTAAATAATAATTGTAATAATTAAAATAAATCATGTAAATTGGCCTAAGTGGTCCTCTACCTAAGTAAACCTCCAGTAATTTTTCTATGGACAGATGATGTACTTTTGAAAAGTTAATGAATTAATATTGAAGATAACTATTTTTTTATAAAAATTAACTCTAAAAATAAACTCAAAATAAGAAAATTTTTTTTCTCCTCTGATATTTTAATTTACTCATGAGTGGAGTAACATAAAAATTCTAAAGTCATTTGAGTTAAATTTAACAAATTATGAAGTGATAAGGCCTAAAAGGTAAAATTATAATTATGGAATTTAAGCCCTAATTAATATTTAGGTTAATTTAAAAGGTAAATGGGTAACATATAATCTTAATTAATCATCTAGATGATTGAATCACAAGGGATTAAGAGGTAGAAACCAACTCTCTGCTTTTCCATCACAAGGGTAAAATTACAATTTCCCTCAATTGTTATAATATTGAATTTGATTTAATTGAATGATCTTAAAGTGAGTGGTTTGATTTTGGAAGTTCTTAATTTACTAATTCAAAACCCTTAGTCAATGGTTGAAATACTACGAAAATATTTCATTGAGACTAAGCTCCCCTAACTTAACATTATTAAAATTGTAAATACACACATGAAGTCTCAAAGGCATCGAAGTGAGCTAGGTTTAATCCAAATTTTCCTAATGAGGTTTAGAAAAGGAAAGAATAATTGTTAAAAAAATACTTTGAAAACACTACTAACCCAACTCTAAATTTCAGTTAGATAAACTTTTTAATAAATCAACTTGCCCTTAAAGGACATACTCACATAATTCATAAATGAAACATCAAGTGATAATTAAACCTCGTATGGATGATTAAAACATCAAAGTTTATTGATGACGAGGTAAGACATATCCACGAAAATTTGATTTACTTAAGGATGAACGATTTAGCAACATGATAAGTTCAGAGGAACTTGAGACATTCTAAAGGATTCAAGAGGGTGTAGGGTCATTCCCTACACTCTTTTTCAGTCTTTGAATACCTTGGAGGACAATTAAACATATTATATCTTTGCTCAAGAGAATCATCATTGAGATATAAAATAATAGGGACCCACCAAGTTATGGCCTAGAACTCAATATATACACTTTAAATAGGTCTTTCTTACTCTCCATTTCTAGAATTTATTTAAAATTCCAGAAAAATTATATATATATATGTATATATATATATTTTAGAAAAAGGAGCTACAAAAGCTCCGTACTAGTTACTACAAATAAAAGTTACAAAAATAACCCAGAGGGCTACCTCACAAAATGAAAGAAAAACAGTGACAGACACTATCTGAAGAGAGGAACAGAAGGAGAAAAAAACACAAAAAACTGGACAGCCCGACCAAAAAAACCCACATTGGAAGCAGGACCCAATCAACTCTGAAACCTTCTGAGAGGAGAAAACGGCGACCACCAAACAGGAAAAATCTCCACCATTGAATTTAACCGACCTCGCCGTAATGTTGGTAATTGACTGCGAGGTAGGAACACTCCAACGCGATCTTCGACGAGCGAGGAAGGAGAGGAGAGGAGGGGTGAGACTGGATATTTTGCTCGCTACAAGAAGACATAGCTTCACCGGCAACCGGTTAGTCGGTTTATTACCCTCTCTAAAAATTAATTAAATTTGATGTATATATATATATATATATATATATATATATATATATATATATATATATATATATATATATATATTCTACGAGTTCAAACATTTTAGCGGGAGTGCGAGAAGATGATATGTACGCTTTTATATTATTGTATTGCGAGTATACTTTTACTTTACTTTGTCTGCATTTACTCACCTGCATTTAATTTACTTCCTGTACTTACTTGTAAAACTGCATGTTAAAACAAAACTTCTTTTCTAAAATTAAACAACATTTTCAAAACAAAACAAAGAACTACATTAATTCACCCTCTTTGGATGTTCGGGAATCATTCAGAGGAGGCAACCTACGACTGCTAACAAGACTTCCCCCGGTCTGGATGAACTTATTGAATTCATTTACTTGAGTTAGATAAATTCATGACTAATTGAGTTCAAAGAAAATAGCGGAGCTGGAATGAGAGAACTGTAGGATCCTAACCGGTATCGCTTAATCAACTTAAACTTTCCACTCAAAAGTCATTTAAATGAAAACAACAACAAAACCTGACATATACACCTTAAAAATCTTGGAATTTCTTAAACCTATTAAACCTTGCACTTCTAAACTTAAAACCCTTTGTAACAAGTAGCTTGGAGCATGCACTACAGGAAGCCCAATGAGAACATGCAGAAAAACACCTTTGAGAGAGCAAACGAGTCTACAACAGCAACATGGATCTCGATGTGCCTACAAAAATGTGCAGTCTTTTAGCATGTTTTATGTCTGTATGTACGTACAAACACTAGAGATTTTACGAAAGTGTACATATCACTCAAGTAATACAGGGCTCTTGGGGAGTCCCGTCTACTATCCCATATGGAAGCGAGGTAAGAGGTCCATAGTGGAAGTTTTAGTCTACTACTATCAGTCTTTAGTTTGGAGGATCGATTTAAGTGGCTTGTGTAACAAATATTCCTAATGGTAAGTCTGAAGTTTAAAATAACTAATAACCACTTCTGAAAGAAATATTAATTCTAAAGATAACCATTTCTGGATGAATTGGTTTGGAGATATTTGAGATGTTAAAACTACTATTCTTATGTAGTGAATTGGATAATGTGTAGGAATGAGATACATTAAATAATGTATGTGCCAAATAGAAGCAATCCTACTCTTTACCCTCTTTCGAGTGCATAAAGAACATTGGATAATCCAAGATTTAGTCCTAAATCCGTGGTTTGGCTGTGAGGATACTGGCTCTCACTCCTGAGCTCCCACTTACCCTTCGCCTGAGGGCAAACTTTCGCTTTAGTTTCCAAACACAAAGACCAAATTGGAGATTTTAGTTTATCACCCTAAAATCTTCAATTCTGCGCCCATCAAAAAATATGTTTCCCTATTTATTTGAACTTAACCCCATGTATTCTCATCCATGAAATTATATGTGGTTCAACTTTGTTGAGAATTACACAGTCCTCATAGGTTTTAGTGCAATTACAATAAATTTTAACACTACAATGGATCCATATTGTAATGTAAATAAAATTCAACTAAAAGCCATCACATTTATAATTAAAACCTATTCTAACATGCATCCCAAAATACTAAACATAAATTTTACTCATTGCAAAAAAAAAGTAAAATGAAAATAATAGTATAATCTTCTCATGCCACTATTTCCAAACAAGAAGAAAGAGTAAAAGAACACATCACAAAGCACGAAGAATACACAATGGAAAACTTCATTATATAATAGAAAATGTAATAGGTAAGCGTTTAAAAATCATATGATAATGAAGAACACAATACTTAGTTTTTTCCCATTGAAAGAAAGATAAAAAACTCTCTCACAAAGTCTCCCACTGATCCATGTAATGCTAGCACATTCCCTTATAGATTCTCTCAAAATCCCCTCTCCAATCTCTCCAAAAAGGTAGAAATCTACATTTATACTCCTATTATAAGATCTCTAGGAATTCCTCTCATTTTTCCTAAAATACACCTCTTTTTTAACATAAAAACACTATTTTATAATGTAGGAACGAATTTCGGAAGAGATGTCTTGAGAAACCTTCCAAAAATCGTCCCAATACATTGGATCTCAGCCATAACAGCCAAAAATCCATTAAAATTGACTTTGGTGCTGTAAGCACCATTTTTTGATGTCGTTGGTGCTGTTTCTTTGGATTCTAGCACTGTGGGCACCGGTTTGAGTGCGGCCATCGCTAATTTATAGCAGCTCTACCATTTGGCTCCATTTCAGCTCCGTTTTGCTCTATTTTAGTTGAGTTACATTCCTAACATCATTACCTATAAGATAAGCACAAAAAAAACTTTCTTTAAAATATAATTTCATTCAATTACTTGTGAGAACTGTAAAGGAGATTAAACATAGAAAGATATATCGAAATGTGTCAGGTCATAACTTTTGTTCTTGCTCATTTTTAAACTAAATTGCAATTTTTTTGCTTCATTTTCACCAGAAGTCCATTTCCTGTACCTGAAGACAAATATATGCAAAATACCTTTCTTTAAAGTGCAATATCACCAAAAGTGAGTATAAGATATATATGAAAAATCAAATATATTTTTGGTGCATCAAAATGCCCCAACCTTAACTAACTATTACTTGTCCTCAAGTAACTTTATAACTTTTAGAAGACAAATTTGTTGACTTGTGGTTGTCAGTTTCAATAGATTTTTTCTATAATTTTATCTCAAAAATATTATAGTATAACTTATGAGAAATTATAGCAAATCAACCTAGGGCTATAATGCAAAAATATCTCATACTTAGAAATCCTAATTTTCTATTTACTTAAAAAGTTATTGAAAATTATCAAAATAAAGATGCAGAGGAATCCTTCATGCTATCAACCCTCATTTTGCCAATAATCTCCTTCTTCTTGATCTTCAATTACAGTGGTTTCTCCAGTGTGATCTCCATCTTTGGCTTGACTGGTAGAAGACTCTGGATGGCAGCTTGTTCCAAGGCATTCTGAATCTGATCCAATATTTACTTGGAGGATCTGGTCCAAACTGTGCTCCATCAATCCTTATCGGTATACGGATCTATCTAAGTGATAGAATTGAAATAAAATCATATATATAGAACCTCTTCGAGCTTCTTTCAAATATTCTTTCGGTATGGTGATATTTCCCTCTTTAAAATTCTTGTCGAGCCAGTGCTTGAAGCTGAAGCATTCTCTATGGTATGTCCAAGTAGCTTGTACTACTAGAAATAGTTGGGCTAATCTTTCTTATCAACCTTCTGTGGTTTCTTAGGCTCAAGCAACATGAACTCAGGCTTATTCATTAAATTACAAGACATCATTTTTCTTAAAGGAGTAGACCCTATTTAATTGGTTTGTCATTGACGGACCTTGTCTCCCTTCTGTCCTTTAAGGCCTATCTTTGGATCAACTGCTGACCAGGCTGAATGTACTGCTGACCATACTGCTGAGCATGCTGAACATACTGTAAACTATACTACTGTGGAATAGGCTGAACATACTGCTGAGGATGCTGGTCGTACTGTGGTGAAGGTTGCTCAGGCTGATCCTCATTGACTGCTTGCCTTTATCGACCGTTGCCACTACAACAAAATTTTTCTTGAACACTTTAGCTATCTTAGATTCTTGCTCTTTTCTGGAGGAGCCATATGCTTGATCTCCTCCTGAAAATTGCTGGCTTTACTGAGTAGCTTTTGAAGCGACTTGATGGTAAGTCCTTTAAGGATGAAAGCTATAAGTTCGTCGGTGCTTTTGAGTAAGACGTCAATCGCATGTTATTCCTATAATTGAGGTTAACACTTTAGGCTCAAATTTATTTAAAAAAGAAGGATCTCCACTAAACTCTCGTTGGGCATTTTTTGCTTTATTATAGGATCTCTAATGGTATTGTGGTGCTGCACCCAGTCAAACCTTTTCACAAATAAATTGTCCAATTATATAAATGACTTTATCGTTCTATTAGGAAATCCTACATACCAATCAAATGAAACTCCTGAAAGACTGCTCACAAATTATTAGAAGAGTAACACCTCGCTACCCCCCCCCCCCCCCCGCCTTGCAACAGCTTGCTTAGAAGTGTGCAACATGTTGTCAGGGGTTACTCATTCCATCAAAAGTCTTACTGGTTGGCAATGAAAAACCTTTAGGATATGAGATAACATCAAATTCCTCTGATTAAGGTCTACCTTTTGAAACTGATGCACCTCCTTTTGATTGAGCTAAGGCTTCCTTCACTTACTGCTCGACTATCTGCTTGTTATCTTTTTCTGGCACCATATTCTGACCTGAGTCTTTGTTTAACGGCTCATCATCATTAGTAGAAGTGACCTCTCTTGTTTCATTTGTAATGTAGATAATCTCAGGTTGATTTATCTCCGGAGATGCTACCAATCATGAATGTGATTGTTTGTGCACTACAGCCATGACGGTCGTGGCAGCATTTGACACGCCTAACAAATGCTTGATTTTTCATATGTATTTTATGCTTAATTTTAGTGATATTGCACTTTAAAGGAAGGTATTTTGCACACTTTTGGTTTTATTTAAAATAACTAGACTTTTGGTGAAAATAAACAAAAATGGTGCAATTTGGAGCAAAAGCGACCAAGAAAGAAAATTTTGACTTGACACATTTCGATGTCTTTCTATGCTTAATCTTTTTTACACTTCTCACATATTTTTGAATGAAATTACATTTTAAAGAAATGTTATTTTTATGCTCATCTTGTAGGTGAATATGTTAGGAACACAACACAGCTAAAACGAGGCTAAAACATAGTAAAATGGAGCAAAATGGTGGAGCTGCTACAGAGTGGCCCCGACGACGCCATAATACAGAGAATGACAAGTTTCGATGCCGACAACTCCAAAAAATGGCGCTGATGGCCCCAGGGATGGTTATTTGCCATTTACATTGAATTTGGACACTTTTTGGAAGATTCTTGAGTCAAATCTTGAGAAATTCATCCCTACACTATAATAGAGCGATTTTATGTCAGAAAAAGTGGTGTGTGTGAGTGGGAAAACATGAAGAATGTTTAGAGATCTTAGAATAGGTAGATTTCTACTTTTTTTGGAGAGATTGGAGAGGGTATTTTGTGAGAGTCTGTAAGGAAATGTAATAGCATTACGTAGATCGGCAGAAGACTTTGTGGGAGAGATTTTCATCTTGTTTCAAGGGGAAAAAGCTATGGATTGTATTTTTTATTTCTTAATATTTGTTAAACACTTATCTAGTAGATTTGCTTTTTTGTAATGAACTTTTCTGTTATGTTTTCTATGTGATTTGTGATGTGTTTTCTTATTATTTTTTATTGTATGGAAAAAGTGGCATGAGAAGAAATGTCATTATTTTCATTCCACTTTTCTTTTGCAATGAGTAAGATTCATGTTTAGGATATTGGGATGCATGCTAAAAGAAGTTTTAATTATAAATGTGATTGTTTTTACTTGCACTTCATTCGTGTTACAATAGGAGCTCGTTGTAGTTTTAAAATTCGTTTTAATTACTATAAGACCTGAGAGGACGGTGTAATTCTCAGAAAAGTGGAACCACATTTAATTTCATGGAAGAGAATGTATTTCATGGGGTTAAGTGTAAATAAATATGGAAATATACTTTGATGAGCGTAGAATTGGAGATGTTAGGATGACAGACTAAAATCCCCATTTTTTTCTAAGTGTTTGGAAACTAAAGCGAGATGTTAGCCCTCGGGTGAGGCGAAGTGGGAGCTCTGGAGTGAGAGCCAGTATCGTCCCAGCCTAACCACAAATTCAGGGACTAAACCTTGGATTAGCCAATGTTTTTTTGCACTTGGAAGAGGGTAACGAATAGGATTGCTCCTATTTGGCACATATAATATTTAATGCATCTTATTCTTATGCATTATTTAATTCACTACATAAGAATAATAGTTTTTTTATCTCAAAATTCTCTAAATCAGTTCTTCCAAAAAGGGTTATCTTTCGAATTAATTTTTTTCCTTTAGGAGTGGTAATTAGTTGTTTTAAACTTTAGTCTTACCTTTAGGAGTACTTATTAGAAAAATCACTTATATCGACATTCCAAACTAAGGGCTGATAGTAGTAGATAAGAATTTGACTAAGGACCTCTTACCTCGCTTCCCTGTGGGATTGATAAATGGGTCTCCACTAGAGCCCTATATTACTTGAATGATATGTATACTTGTGTGGAATCTTTAGTGTGTGCTAGTATCTACAAATATAAAACACAGAAAAATAGCACATGCCGAAGGCACATCAGCAGTCATCTTTTCCATTCTCTTCTCCATGCGACTGATCTATTCATCCCTTGGTAGTTTTTATTTAAGTAATTTCATTATGGCATGTTTAGTTTAGATTTACATTATGCTACATATTTTTCTATCCTGATGAATACTTGTAGATGTTTTAGATAGAAATTTGTGGTAGATAGAATTTCTGAACTATTTTTCTTCCTACTTATATTATTTGTATTGAATGATATACAGGTTAAAAATAAATTTTGGGGGTAGGAAGAAAAATATATTTTAGATTTAGTAAACTTCCTTTTAGTTTAATGATATTGCAAGCATGTTTTAGGCTAGATTTACTTTCTCCTATAATCATTCTATCGTGATTATACATGTATATGAATTGGATAGAATATTGTAGTAGTAAGTAGATTCAACTTTTACTTTTTCTTCCTACTACATTTTCTGGAATTAATTGGAAAATACTTTAAAGTTCAAGTTTGGAGAAAAGAAAATTTTTTAAAAACCTAACTTTATTAGTCCTAAGTAGTCTATATTTGATTTAATATCACTTTTAAAATGACTTTTGGAATGTGGTGTTATCTTTAGGTTACTATAACTTTAATTTTAGGAATGTTAGAAAAAATAGCTTAGTTGAAATCTTTTTTGAAAATACTGTTCTAGAGTTAAGATATTTTATAGAAAACTTTTGGAAAATGATTTTTTAATTATGGTAAAAATGAGTTGATTATTTGAAAAGCTAAGATTCTTAGATTCATACTTATTGAAAAGTGACCCTTAATTGAAATCTTTTCAAACTAATACTTACACTTTTAAAAAGTGAAGGAAAGTTTTGAGTTTTGGACTTTAGAAAGAAGATGGTGAAATTCAAAACCATTAAAAGCCTATCTAGGTATAATAATCCTCACATAAAAGGAAAAGAAAATAACAAGGTTTAAAAAGATCCTGTAAGAAAAGAAAAAGAAAAGAAAATAAAAAGAGGGGAGAAAAAAAAGAGTAGAAAAAAAGGAAAGATAAAGAATAGTAAAAAAAGAAAAGAAAATATGTGAGTAGAAGCTTGAGGAGAAGCCTAATCAAAAAGTGGCTTCACTTGAATCTTTTTTAAAAAAATGGCTTAAAAAAATCTTATGCATATTCTTATTTCAAAAGTTATTGGTCAAATTGGTTTATATAAGGTGCTTAAATTTTATTTTTATACTTTTATGAATCTTTAGTTTGACAAGTTTCAAAAACTTTTATAGTAAATATAAAATCAAGATTCTGAAGTTGAATATAAGATATTCTTACACTATAGTCCTAGGTTGATTTGTTAGAATTTCTCTTAATTTATGCTATTACATTTTTGACACAAAATTCTAGGAAACACTATTGAAACCAACTACCTCAAATCAAAAAATTTAGTTTTTAAAGTTATAGTGTTACTTGAGGACAAGTAACAGTTAAGTTTGTGAGAGTTGATAAGCCTAAAAAATACTTGATTTTTCCTATATATTTTATGCTTAATTTTAATGATATTACAATTTAAAGGAATATATTTTGTATGTTTTAGGTTTTAGGTACAACAAATAGACTTTTTGTGAAAAAGAAGCAAAAAATGGTGCAATTTGGAGCTGAAACAAGCAAAAAAGAAAATTCTAACATGACACCTTTTGATGTCTTTCTATGCATAATTCTTTTTACACTTCTCACATGTTTTTAATAAAATTACACTTTAAAGAAAGATTTTTTTATGCTTATCTTGTAGTAGAAGATGTTAAGAATGCAACGCAACTAAAACGGGGCGATACAGAGCTAAAACAGAGCCAAACGAAGCAAAATGGTGGAGCTGCTGCAGAGTGCCACCTAGAGCACTAGAATAGGTGCCAACGATGCCAGAGTCCAAAGAACAACGAGTTTGGGTGCTGAAAACACCCAAAAAATGGCGCCAACAGAGCCAGGGACGGTGTAATTCTCAACAAAGTGGAACCACATTTAATTTCATGAATGAGAATGTAGACCATGAGGTTAAGTGAAAATAAATAGGAAAACTTAATTTGATGGGCAGAATTGGAGATTTTAGGGCGACAGACTAAAATCACTAATTTGGTCCAAGTGTTTGGAAACTAAAGCTAGATGTTAGCCCTCAGGCGAGGGGAAGTCGGAGCTTTGGAGTGAGAGCCAATATCCTCTAAGCCTAACCATGGATTTAGGGACCAAACATTGGATTAGCTAATGTTCTTTTTGCACTCGAAAGAGGGTAAGGAATAAGATTGCTGCTATTTGGAACATATAATATTTAATGAGTCTCATTCATATGCATTATCCAATTCACTACATAAGAATAGTAGTTTTTGCATCTCAAAATTCTCCAAACCAATTCATCCAGAAAGGGTTATCATTTGAAGTAATATTTTCCTTTAGGAGTAGTTATTAGTTGTTTTAAACATATGACTTACCTTTAGGAGTATTTGTTAAAAAAAATCACTTATATCAAAATTCCAAACTAAGGACTTATAGTAGTAGACTAGAATTTGACTAAGGACCTCTTACCTCACTTATCTATGGGATCGATAAACGGGCCCCCACTAGAGCCTTGTATTACATGAATGAAAAATATAATTCCATAGAAGCTCTAGTGTGTGCTCGTACCTATAAACATAAAACACACAGAAAAAAACAAAACACGCCGGAGGTGCATAAGCAGTCATCTCTTCCATTCTCTTCTCCATGCGAGTAATCTATTCATCCCTTAGTAGAATAGCCCCTTGAAGCTCATTTGTGGCATTCTCCTTAGTAGGGGTGGATCATAACACGTGGACTACGTGGCCTTAGTCCCGACGACATTGATCTCCATGATTCTTCATCTATGTAGTCTGATAGGTAGAAATTGACCTGACTCGCAATTACGCAGATAATTAAATTTTTAAATGATAGGTAAACTTGACTGTAAATTAAGCACCTAGTGTGCAAGATTTAAATATAAATTTTATAAAATAATAAACACACTAGGGGTACTACACATGTATATGTATTGTTTCAAGTAAAATAGGATTTTCTTTTAAAAACTCCAGATATCGATCCCATAAAGAAATAAGTGAGAATTAAAAAAATTTAAAACACTAAAAAAAATAGAAGTGATAATTCTTAATTTTTTTAATTAAACAAGAGTAAAATTAAACTTACTAATTTTAATTTAATTTATTCATGAAAGTGTTAAGTAAATGATTAAATTACTTATTAAGCTACTTTTTCCTTACAAATATTTAGTAATAAGTAGAGGAATTCAAAATGTTTAGAACTTTAAAATATTGCATTGTGACCAATAGGAGCATATATATTCATTAACTTATAGTCAAGGTATAAAAAACATTGGCTAGTCTAAAGGTTGGTGTAGGAGTGTTATTAGTAGTGTTGGGTAGGTTCTAGTCTCTCACTTCTAGATTACCCACTGTGCCCTCTTTAAAGGAGCTACAGGTGATCCTTTTTCCTCACTTTAAACCAAATTGATAGAATTTAGTCTATCACTCTAAAAATATCAATTCTATACTCATCAAATATTTTTTCCTATTTATTTGCACTCCCCTTCATATGATTACTTACGATCATCCAAAGTGGAATGTGATGCTTACAAGTTAAGAAATCTTAGCCCATGGTCAGGTCTATAAAATTTTTCCACAGGTTTTAACAATACAAATGGCCAAATTGTAAAGTAAACAAAGTTTAGGTAAATTATCATCACAATTTTTAGGAAAACAAAAATCCAAAACCTCTTAACTTAATTACATCATATTTATAAGGAGAAAGAAAGGAAAACTACTTAGAAAGCATTGGATTAACACGATAAAATATAATCATAATACTCAAATCCAAAGTACACAGCTTAAGAGTTATGTTACAAATACTTATCTGGAATGTACACCAAAGTAATCCTTCGAAGTTCTCTGACTTTTCTGACTCCCACACAATCTTTACAGAACTATAAACTTTAGGAATTCACCAAAACTTAAAAAAAACTTACACACCTCGAGCTTTAAGTGAAAGAAACTAATCACTAATTGAGAATGAATCTAAAATGACTCTCTTTTACTGTAGAATTAATCCATAATTATTAAGCTTTGAAAATGACTAGGGGTTGCTTCAGACATCTCTTCAAAATTCTTCCACATTGAATGAATCTTCTAGAAAATAACTGTGGCGCCTCGGCGCTAGTTAAATTGATTTATTTAGGGCCTTTTGCTTCAAGGGACACATCTCTTCACTAAAATGTGTCAAGATTCAATGTATATCTCATTTGAGGCATGCATAACCATCTGGGCCTTCTAGAATACCTTGGAACCTCTAAAACTCCAAATATAATTTCTTCAACCATCTTTGGCGCCTAGGCGCCAGACTTAGTTTGTTAATTTTCTTTATTAAGCCTCATTTTTACTCTTTTTTGTTGTTATCTAGCTTCTTTTCATCCTTAAACTCTTTTTCTTATACTTGTAACCAAAAACATAAAAATATCTTTCATTAAAACATAATATCCTTAAAGAAATAAGAATAATTTATCCACAAAAATGCTTAATTTTAAAATAAATCAATTCTTCCAAACTTAAATGTTACTTGTCCTCAAGTGACACTGAATAATAAATTAAACAAACAAATTTTGTGAATGAGTTTCTTAAGGAGTTCCCAAAATTTTGTTATAGAAATGTAGTCGTCTAATTTAGGAAAAAATTTAGTAAATGAGACCAATTTATAAAGTTTAAAAACTTTTTAAGTAAAGGTAAATGAAAAATATGAGTTCCTATCTTATTCAGAAATACTTGCAGATATTTCAAAATATAGGGTTTAGATATTTTATTTTCTTTACTCAAAAATATTTACTAAAAATAATACTTCTAACTATATTATATTTAGAAGCTTCAAGATTTTTTCAATTTTTATACTCTAGAAAGATCATGTGTGGAAGCAATTTTTGATTAGGCCCTTAAATCCTCAAGCTTCTCCTTCCTTTTTCACTTATTATTTTTCACTTTTCTTTTCTTTTCTTCTTTTCTTTTTCTTTTTTTTTCAATAGGCAAGGATTACTATATCTGGATAGGCTTTAATGATTTTGAATTCTGCCCTTCCTTTCCTAAAACATAAAATAGATATATATATATATATTTAACTTAGAAATATAAAAAAAGTTTTGAAAATTATTTTCAATAAAAGAAACTTAAATATTAAAAAAAAGTCTAATACTTCTATTTTTTCAAAAATACAATTTTTCATACTAAAGATAATCACAAAATATTTATCATTTCTTCACTAAGAAATTTTTAACTTAAAATTTTTCATCCTTACTATAAATTTCAACTAATTTTTCTTACTCATTTCAATATTAAAAATTTTACTTTCCTAATATAACTTCATTCACAAAATTATTTGTTTAATCAAAATTAAATTTTTTATAGCATACTTGGGAACAATTAAAATTTAAGAATTTGAAAATTGTTTTTCACTCACCCCTAAACTTAATTTTTAAATTACCTTGGAATATTAAGTTTATAAAAAGAATGAATAAGGAAAAACATTAAAGGTATTTTAATGTAGGAGAATAAATGCAGACATAAAAAGTAGGACAAAAGAGTAACAATATGATTAGCAATTAAAAACTAATACACTTTTCTAGCACTGATACAATACTAAATAAACACAAGAGAAAACAGTCACAGTGACAAATAATAAAAGTCCTCAAACAATCCTACATAGTCATCAAAGTCTAAACATAAAAAATAAAAGTCACAGAAAGAATAATCATAAAGGATAAAGATTACATAAAAGTAAGAAGTCTAATTATCTACTTTAGTTTCCTCATCATCATAATCTTCATCAAATTGAATATCTTCATCCATTGGTTTTGGGTTTGAATATGGTGAATATTTAGGGCATTTAGGGAAATTCACAGTTTGATATCCCTTTAGAAACTTTACTAATGCTTCATCATATTCAACATCATAATCACTTTTCCTATAGACATAGTCTGCCATATGATCAAATTTCTTATCCAAATTCTCCATA
Organism: Papilionanthe hookeriana x Papilionanthe teres; assembly: GCA_022702705.1. Taxonomy (NCBI): domain Eukaryota; kingdom Viridiplantae; phylum Streptophyta; class Magnoliopsida; order Asparagales; family Orchidaceae; genus Papilionanthe; species Papilionanthe hookeriana x Papilionanthe teres. The sequence goes on from CM040428.1 coordinate 138,097,898, forward strand.
TGACACTGCATCATAAACATATCACTTTGATGCTCCAGATATCTCTCACTAAAAAAATCCCAAAATTCAGGTGGAGGCTCAATAGCAGTGGATGTAGATGGTCTAGAAGTGGAAGGTACCGAAGTAAAAGGTGCACTAGGAACTTGACTTTTAGGTTGTCCATAAACATCTACATTTGGCTTCTCAATATGTTTTAAAGGCTTCAACTGCACTTCAAAATGATCATACTTAACACTAGAATGCTTGCAGAAAATGAGAGATGGAAAGCCTAGTCTAGAAATACTACTAGCTCTCGCAGAAGAACTAATAGCGTCACAAATTATCGACAACATCAATCGGCTTTATCTCTTGAATGCAATAATTCAGGATGGCTCATTCTTTTGTAACTTCACTTAAATGGTTCGAGGGATGGAGATGAGCAGAAATAAACTAGTGCCAAGTTTTAGAAATAGCATTGAATGACGCAGAGGAGAATTTTACCTATTTAGCATTTCTGACCTTCAAAGCTCCAGATTCATCTGTCAAATAATGGATAATACTGTCAAGCTCAGTCTTAGATGGAGATAAAAGCAATGGATAAAAGCAGTCAGTAACAGGAGATAGACTATGTAGCAGATTAATTTGCTCTGGAGTAAATTCAACTCCTTTAGTTCGAACAAACACTTCATCGTCAGTTGACATAGTAACATTTGCATAAAATTCATGAACTGTAGGGATAATAGCAACTGTAGTAAAATAACAAAACTTTTCCCAATTTCTCGCCATAATAAGATTCTCTAAAGCTCCACCGGGATGATAAAAACTTCTTTCAGCAATAAATTTTCTGGTGGAAGCAAACTCATTGTAATGCAATTGTTCATTAATACTAACAAAACTTGATCTATCAAAATCTTCTCTCTCCTTTCCCTTCTTAGATTTTGGAGCCATCCTAAAAATGTGGAAAAATTCTAAATAAATTCTAAAATTAATATTATAGACTTCTTCCAAGTTTTTTCAAGCTAAATATAACTTAAATCCATGTATTTTTTTCTTAGAAATCAAATATTTATGGAAATTTTGGTTCTCATCAACAATTTGAAAAATCCATGGTAGATTTGCAAAATAATAAAGCTAAAGTATAGATCTAACCTTAAGATGATGAAATCCAGTGTTTTTAATCCATGAAACTAAAAAAATCAAGCTCTAGATGGAACCCTAGGACTGGTTTTCGCAAATAGAGGAAGACGATGGAGCTTGAGCATCAAAAATGGCTATGGGCAGTTTAAATCTTGAGTTCAACCTGTTTAGGTGAACTGGCGCCTAGGTGCCAGTTTTGGCGCCTAGGCGCGAGACTTGCCAATTTTTCAAAATTTTCCGAATTTTCATTTTTATATAACACCAAGAAAGTCTAACTCCTGCAGGCCCAAAATTTTACATCAAACTCTTTCATTCTTTCTAATTTTATCAAAGAAAAACAAAGTTTAAATCTACATGAGATTCCAACATTCTAACATAAAATTTACACAAATAACTTCAATTTCATTCCACATATTCAATATTTGGTTCAACAAACATAGAAAACACAAACATTACACATAAATACAAAATTTACTCACAAAAAAGATTTAACAAGCACACATTCATCAAATTGATCAAATTACTAATAGATAACAAACACAATAACACAATTAGATAACACTCTTAATCATTTCACGACTACTAAGATTGTTGTCTAAACCTTCATTCTCCCCATCACAAGGCTGATTGCTATGAACAAATGAGTGAAAGAAAGGAACACAAGGAAATTCCAATGTCATTTTCTTATCAATCCAATTGATCTTGGCACACATAGTTACCTGATAATCTTCAAAGGAAGCCATATAATCAGATTGACGCTTCATTTGCCATTCCAAATGCTCATTTGATGGAATATCTCATGCATCCTATTGTTAATAAGTAGTAAATCCTCTTCAATCTTCTCAAATCGGTTGGTCATCCTCTCCAAACTCATTACTAAATATCCATTGAAATAAGTTTGTGAATCCTTGTGCACAAATTTATCATTTCTCTCCAAACTACTATTTCTATTCTCCATGGAATATAGAAAATCTTAATCTCTCTCAAAATTTCTATTCTTTAGGTCAATAAATGGAAGGGATGCTCATTGGGGACAAAAATCAGCCATTTTATAGGAAAAGAAATGGTTAAAATGACAATTTGGTGGTTTTTCTCACGTCCAGTAACTGTGGCGCTTAGGCGTCATTTATGGCGCCTAGGCGCCAGTATCACAGGACTCTGGTGCTTAAGCGCCAATTCTGGCGCCTAGACGCCAATACCCTAAATAATATCATTTCTCCTCACGTCGAATTTTTAAAGGTTCCAATCATACTTAAATCTTTAGTAGGTGTTAAATAATTGGTATAAAATAAAGGATGATCAAATTTTACAACAACCAACTTAAATTAAATCAAATCAACAAAATATATGGGTTGCCTCCCACAATGCGCTTGGTTTAATGTCGTCAGCCTAACTTATCTAAATGTTTAACTCAAAATGGTTCAGCTCTATTGATTCTGAATGTTTTCTCCAATATAGGGTTTCAATCTTTGCCCATTTACTTTAAATGAATTTTCAGTCTTTGGATCTTTTATATCCACAGCCCCGTAAGGATAAAATTTTTCCACAATATATGGCCCCATCCACTTGGAATTTAGTTTTCTAGGAAATAATTTCAATCTGGTATTATATATTAAAATTTCTTGTCCAGTTTCAAAACTCTTATTTAAAATCTTCCTATCATGCAAATTTGTCATCTTTTCTTTGTAAATTCTAGCATTCCCATAAGACTCATTTTTAATTTCTTCAAGCTCATTTAATTTTAAGTTCAGGATGATTATGAGGTATATTCGACATTTCTTGAGTATTATGAAGTTGTTTTTCTTTTCTAATTCTTCTTATAGTTCGTTCTAATTCAGAATTGTAAGGCTTTATACCTTTAAATCTTGAACTATGAATACAAAAATATTTACAAAAAATAAAGTAGCACACAAACAATATATATATATATATATATATATATATATATATATATATATATATATTCAAAAAAACAAAAGCTTCATTCAATCAAAAATTACATACATCCGATATATGGGATATCGATCAAGTCCCCAAAAAGTAAATGCCTTAAGTGCTCAACAGGAGTAACGAGAAAAAGCTATAGTTTGGGAAGTATTAGCATGTTTTGCCAACCGGTTGGTCGGTTGATTGCCCTCTCTGTAGATATGTGTCCATTTAAGGTTAAGGGAGCCAAAAGTGGAGATCGAAGTTACGTGAAGATAGACCGAGTTCCGGGGAGGGGGGATAGACCTTGCGAGAATGTTAACTAGCTCGTTGTGAGTCGATTCAATCCATACAAATTGATAATTCAAAGCCTTGGCGAGTAAGCAAAGCCTAATGTGCGGCTTGCGGTTCGATTCAATAGGCTGATGAGGAGATAGTAGGTGCATGAAAGAACCATAAAGTCCGTCCCAATGAATTTCTGCAAATAGCTCCAATTCTACTGACAGAAGGTGTAAAAGCTGCCATCAATATTAATTTTAACCCATGGTGGAGGTGGAAGAGACCATTTCGGCAAAATAGGCTTTTTCCTTGGAAATGAGTCCAGCAGTGAGTGTTTACATAGAAAGCTGCAGACAATTTGCCACAATCGATGAGTGGTACGGGTTTTGTCCTCATATTTAGCAAGATTCCTTGCCATCCATACAAACCAGCAGATTACTAATGGTATATGGAACCATGTCTCCTCTTTCCAGTCTTCCCAATGAAGCCCCAAATGAGACCAATTATAGTTGAGATGATTCAAATCGAAATGCTGTAATACTATATTCCAAACCCGTTTAGTGACAAAACACTCGGAAAAAAGATGGGAAATGGACTCCTCTCGACGGTGACATAACCAACATCCGGATGCGGATCTTAAACCTTTAAGTTTCGAGTATATCATCCAATGGCGGATAATTATGGAACGGTCTCAAGCAAAAGAAAGACATTGAGGGAGATAAGAGCCTAGTCCGGATTTTGTCTCCCGAGTAGTGTCGAGCCAAGAACATGTTGTGCTATGTATCATGCTATTTAATGATTTACGATTAGACTTTTCGGTAGAAGTCTATCGGGTTTATCGAAGTTAATTGGGATTTGTAGAATACGTTGAACACCTGTCCTCGGCCAAAATCTTCCTTAGCATGTTGACATTCCAGTGATCCTCCACCCAAAAATTAGAAACAGTAAGTTGGTGATTAAACTCAGCAGTGAAATTTAAAGTTCCTTCCTCAAACCAGTTATCATGATAGAAATTAACAGTCCCTCGCTAACCTCTAACGAAGAATTGGTTAGCCAATTCTCTAACTTTCAACGAGATATTTCCAATGCTTGGAATCCCCTTGCTTTGGCCTTACGGAGTTAGGATGTAACTTCCAACAATACTTATCATTCAGAAATTTGGCCCACATTGTATCTTGTCTTTTAAATTTGATCCACTTGCTTGCAATAAAACAAATAGCTCATCTCGTTGAAAGCTTTTCATACCTAATCCCCCGACTTTGAGTGGTTTGCACACTTTGTTCCAAAGCGCCTGATGGTACTGTTTTGTTTGACCTTCCCACAAAAATTTGTTAAACATGGTTTCAATCGGTTTCGAGTGCTCTTCTTCATTCTAACCATTTGCAAATGATAGAGGGGAATGTTGAGAGGATACTCTTCGAGTAGAGTTACTCTACCACTATTGGATAGAAAGACAGTGGTCCAACAATTTAATGCTGTTGTTATCTTTCTTACCACTTCATCATATTGGGACTGTTTCCTTCTTCCTTTGGTAAGCTGTACCCCTAAATATCTTAGGGGGAGGTTTGTAGTAGTGAATCCAGTGAACTCTTTCATCCACTGCTGATATTTGAAACCTTTTCCAGCTAGAAATTGACATTTATTTTGATTTAGTTCAAGGCCTGCAACCATAGCTAAATGATTTGTTAATTGCAATGTCTTTCTTACAGCAAGCTTGCTTCCATTAGTGAAAATGATAACATCATCAGCATAGGCCAAATGGTCGATGAGCTGAGAAGAGCCATGCTTAAAATGGAGGTAAGGATAGTGATTATGTGCGGCATTCAAAATTTGGAAAAGTAATCAAATGCTAAGATGAATATGGTAGGAGAGAGTGGGTCTCCTTGCTTCGACCCCTACCGGCTTTGAAGAATCCACACTGCCACCATTAACAAGAACACTATAGTAAGCATTAGAAAGCCATCTCCGGATTAATGTACAAAAGGAAGGGTGAAACCCTTGTGCCTTAAGTACAATATCAATGAACTGCCAGCTGAGAGTATCATAGGCTTTCTTAAGATCCAACTTGAGAATTAAGTTATGCCCTCTGCATTTTTTATCAAGCTCCAGTAACAATTCTTGAGCCAACAAACAGTTATCAGTTATGGTTCTACCCTGCACAAAAGCAGATTGGTTAGAGCTAATCAAATGATTAAGGTGTGGCTGTAGTCTCCCCACAAGAATCTTGCTAATGATTTTAGAGAAAGTAGTAGTGAGACTTATAGGTCCGAAATCGATCCGATGGGATTTTTGGTTCTCTTTAGGAATAAGTACAATACTTGCAGCGACAAAAAATTTAGGAAGCTCAGTCCCTAAGAAGAAAGATTGTACAGCTTGAACAAGATCAGCACCGACAACTTCCCAAGCTTTAATATAAAATGTGGATGTGAAACCATCCGGACCAAGCAATCCTGTTACCATCAATACTTTTTAGAGCCCGCAATATTTCTGTTCATCCGGTAGGAAAGTTAAGTTAAGTTCGTTTCACATAGTCGAAGTTATCGGAAAAATATCAGCAACAAAGGAAACGGAGTGATATTGGAGAAGCGATAAACATATTCGAAAATATTTGGACAGCACTTTGGGAAATATTGATTTGATCAGTGATCTAATTACCAGCATCATCCCTGATTTTAAGTATAGCATTAAGTTTCCTTCTATGTTTAATGATTGCATGGAAATAACTAGAAAGAAACTTTCATTTTTTTCAAAGCAGATCACGAGACTTATACACCCTAATTCAATGCACCATGCAGAACATTCGAGTATCCGAAACCATCTACAGATGCGATTAAGATAAAAAACAAAATTAAATAAGATAAGAGTAAACACACATTAGAAATAAACCACAGAAATCAGGCGCAAACACAATTAAGCTACAAAAGACAAACCATCCTAGCCCTAAACCTAAGAACTAGTGAACTTGGTAACCACTTTAGTACCCTCCGAGACCGCATGCTTTGCAAGCTCACCGGGAAGAACCAAATGAACAGAAGTCTGGATCTCGTGGGAAGTAATGGTCGATTTCTTAGTGTATCGAGCAAGAAGTGAAGACTCCTGCGAAAGATTTTTAAAGATATCGTTGATGAAAGAGTTCATGATGATCATCGCCTTGTTTGAGATACCAATATCAGGGTGCACCTGCTTCAACACCTTAAAGATGTAGATCTTGTACGTCTCAGTTGAATTCTTCAACTTCTTCTTCTTCTTCTTGTCGCCGCCATCCTTGGCAGGAATTCACTTCTCCGCCTTTGGCTTCTTCTTGGTCGGAGCCTTCTCTGCAACTGGTTTCTTTTCTTCCATTGCCTTTTTCTCCCCAGCCGCCGGCTTCTTCTCGACGATTGGCTTCTTCTCCGTTAACTTATTCTCGGCCTTTGGTGCCATGGGGAAAGGGACAAACAATATATATATACTTTAAAATTCAAGGATAATTAAACTTTTCTTTCAATTCCAATTTAGCTCCCCGGCAACGGTGCCAAAAACATGACCTACTCGCATTTACGCGGATAGTTAAATTTTTAAAAGATAGGTAAACTTAACCCTAAATTAAGTGGCTATTATGCAAGATTTTAATATAATTTTTAGAAAATAATAAACACACTGGGGGTATTATGTAAGTATATGTATCATTAAAGCAATATAGGATTTTTTTTTAAAAACACTAGATAACAATCCCACAAAGAAATAAGTGTGAAATAATAAAAATTTAAAATATTGAAAATAAAAAGAAGTTTTAATTCTTAATCTTTCGTTTTAATTAAACAAGAATAAAATTAAACTTACTAATTTTAATTTAATTTATGCAAGAAAGTGTTAAGCAAATGATTAAATTACTTATTTAAATATACTTTCTCCTTATAAATAATTTTTAATAAGTAGAGGAATTCAAATTGTTTAGAACTTAAAAATGTTGTATTGTGATAAATAGGAGCATATATAATATTTACCTTATGATGAAGGTATAAAGAACGTTAGCTAGTCTAAAGGTTGGTGTAAGAGTGTTATTAGTAGTGCTGGGCAGGTTCTAGTCTCTCACCTCTAGATTACCCACTGTGCCCTCTCTATAGGACTTACCAGTGACTCTTTTTTGTCACTTTAAACTAAATTAATAGAATTTAGCCTGTCACTCTAAAAACATCAATTCTAAGCCCATCAAATCTTTTCTCCCTATCTATTTTCACTCCCCTTCAGATGATTATTTCTGATCTTCCAAAGTGGAATGTGATACTTAAGAAATCTTAGCCCACGGTCACGTCCATAAGATTTCTTCACAGGTTTTAACAATACAAATGGCCAAATTGTAAAGTAAAAGAAGTTTAGTTAAATTATCATCACTTTTTTTAGGAAAAGAAAAAGTTCTTAAAAAAAAAATCCAAACCTCTTAACTTAATCACATCATATTTATAAGGAAAAAGAAAGGAAAACTACTTAGAAAGCATTGGATTAACACAACATAACATATTTATTATACTCAAATCCAAAGTACATAACTTAAGGGTTAAGTTACAAATACTTATCTGGAATGTACACCAAAGCAATTGTTCAAAGTTCTCTGACTTTTCTAACTCCAACACAATCTTTACAGAACACTAAACTTCAGGAATTCATAAAAACTCACTAAAAACTTACACCCCTTGAACTTTAATTGAAAGAAACTAAAGACTAATTGAGAATGACTCTAAAATGACTCCCATTTACTATAGAATTAATCCCTATTTATTAAGCTTTGAAAACAACTAGGGGTTGCTTTATACATCTCTTTAAAATTTGTCCACATTCAATCAAACTTATAGAAAATAATCTTGGCACCTAGGCGCCAGTCCTAGCACCTAGTCTCCAATTCAATTGAATTATTTTAGCCCTTTTTGCTTCAAGGGACACATCTCTTTATTTAAATGTGTCTATATTCATTGTATATCTCATTTGAGGCATGCATAACCATCTGGGGCCTTCTAGAACACCTTTGAATCGCCAAAACTCCAAAAATAACTTCTCCAACAGTCTCTAGCTATTAGGCATTAGACTTAGTTTGTTAATTTTCTTCATTAAGCCTCATTTTTTCTCCTTTTTGTTGTTATTTAGTTTCTTTTCATCCCTAACTCTTTTTCTTATACCTACAACCAAAAATATAAAACACCTTCATTAAAGCATAATATCCTTAAAAAATTAAGAATAATTTATCCATAAAAGTGGTTAATTTTAAAGTAGATCACTAATCCTCATCGTCGACATCTAATCCTCATTCCATTGCTAACTTTGAAATCTTGGCACAAAGATTTTTTGTACTTTATCGTTGACTTCTTTCTCTTTAATAAATTTAATATCGATGGGCTTTTCCAGAATTTTGCCCGTTCTGCAATGGATTCTCAAACAACAATGATTGTGGAATTGAGAACATCAGACTTATGATCCATTTTATGAATGTAATCCATGGACTTCTCATAGTGTACTGGTGCAACAGCCTTCGGTATCCACACTTTCCTCTTTAAAGTTGGCGCCTTGAGACAGAGTGAATCTGCGGGGACATCGGGATGGCGAGGAGAAGTGTGCTCCCTAAGATGTAGGGCAAGTATAGAGGTAAACGATCCTCTCCCATTATTCTTTTTCGGGAATTCTTCATGACTAGTTGCATATGGTACTCTTAGACCCAACTAAGACTTGACCGATCTGCGCTTTGAAAGTGTCTGTTCGATGGTGGTAGTATCTGCAGTGATAGTGACAGTGTCAACACGCTTCCCCAAATGTAGTCTAGCAAGAATACAACCCGATGGTGTGTCTAGTGATTTTTGTTCCAGACACACGGGCCTGTCTACCCTCAAAATTTCATTCTTCATTTTCGGTGACACTGTGCAACCCATCCTCTTGAGTAATCAGATGACTAAACATCCCTCTTTATCTACTAACTTATACAATATGGTATGGACCCTGGTGATGAGAGTGGGATTTTCCCTTTTCTCATTACGTCCATGAAGCGGCAGTAAGGCAATAACAATCCTATAGAGACTCTCATCTCTTGTAATCTCTGACAGCGGGTGGAACCTACTCCCTCGAAGGAGAAGGGAGATCTCCATCCCACCAAGTTCATCCTTCCGAGGAATCTCCTCAATAACAAACAGACTTGTAGCTCGAGCCCTGATGGCTCTCAGAATCTTACGTTGTGATTCATCTTTTGAGACCTAGTCGGCGGACCGACTTTGGAACTGGAACCAACCTCGAACATTAACAACATAACAAGACATGCATCAGCAGAATCTTCTTCGTACAAAACCTTCTTCTTTTTAACAGATGGGATGGATGGTGCAGTGACATCAAATCTAGTATTGGTAGAGGTAACAATCCTCCTCAACGTAGAAGAGACTGACTTGATGGGTACGTTTGTGACCTTTGTCTTCTTAGCAGAAGGGAAGTATTGTGGGAGTTTAGGTCAAACTCAGTGGAAGGTTCTTGAATTTATGAGCAGGGAATTTCACGACAACAAACGGGCCTTACCAAACACAACTTCAAATTTGCTGAATCCGACCCCGAATTGGATCATGGGTGCTGCAAGATGAGCTTCACGGTTGGCGACCAGGTTGCAAGAGAAAGTGAGTGTTGGTGTTGACATTGTAACTGTCGATTCAAGAAAGGTTCCAAAAGTTAGCAATGGCCTACACCTTGTAATCACCTTAGGAATTATGATATGAAAATGAACCCTTTGAAATGTACATTTGGAATATATTTTAAAAAAAATTTTGGGCTTTATTTTCCACCAAAGAGGAACTAAGGTTGATCTTGGTAAGTTCAATGCCATCATAGATATGGAATCGCTTAAGATTCATACACAGTTGTGTTTTCTTCAATGGAAACTCACATTCATTAGGAGATTCTTTCCCATCTTTTTGGTCAATCAACCCTGGGGTGGCTAGAAATAATGTTCATTTTGATTGGGATAAAGAAAGCCAAGATACTTTTGATGATATCAAGTGCTCTTTACTAAATTCAATCATATAGTAGCTTTAATTTCTAGAAAACCACTCATGTTATACATTTTTTCCTTATATGAATTAATAGGAGCCTTATTAGCTTATCACAATATGGATGGGAATGAAATGCATGTACTATCTTTGTTAGTTTTTCATTCAAGCAAAGGTGAAATAATTACCAATTGAGAAATATTACTTGACATTGTTATTTTCAGTTCAAAAATTGACACATTATATGCTATTTCACCATATAAATTTGATTTTAATTATAAACCTTTACAATGTTTGATAACTCTTCTAACTTTAGCTGAACTACTAGCTAAATGGGTTAATATTCTATGACGGTTTGATATTTCATATGTTTCTTAGTGAGTCATCAAGGGATTGTCTCTATTTGAATTTTTGATAGATCATACAATCTCAATTAATTCACCAATTAATGATGATTTCCCATATGATAAGACGCTGGTAATTGATATCTCGGTGTGAGAGTTGTACTTTGTTAGAGCCTCTTCTTTAAGAAAAGACTAATCAGAAGCTCTCCCAAAGATAAAAGCTAGGATTTGCTTGATCTTTCTATCCTTAAGTAGGTTATTGTTTGCTACTTGTATTGTTAGAGAGTGATAAATACCAATAACAAGGAAGAATGCAAAGCTCTAACTCTAGGATAGAATGTTACCATCCGGATGGATATAAAAAAAAAATGAAAATGAACCAGAATTGATATCTTATAATTGGACAAGTGATGGGAACCTATAAGGTTCTCAGTGACTTTTTATTTTTGTAAAATAGTTATGGTGTTTCTAGAACACATGCCTAGTTTCACACCAGTTAAGATATTTTATTCTTGTAATGGAAAGGTGATTCTCTATCTAAGCTATCCAAGGATCTTTCAAGTTCTAATGAGGACACCATGATAGCTCATATACCTAAAATATATATTATTTTTAAGCACATTTTGATAACTTTTTTTTATGATATTGCACTTTAATGGAAGGTAGTTTTTGTTTTTCTTACATGTATGATTAAAATGAGTGATTATGATGAAAGGAGCAAAACAACATCAAATTTGGTGCAAAATGTTGAAAGATGTGTAAAATTGGCCTATTGTCCTTAAGCACCGGCTGGCTGGCGCATAGAAACTAGAGTTAAAGTGACAAATTTATTTAAATTTGTCGCAAATTTGAAGGTGTTTTTGAAACATCCTTTGGTTTAAACTTCACTAACTTCCCATAAGCACCAAAACACATTTAAAATTTGAATGGATGGATGCATTCTTCGTGGATAGATTGAATCTGGACATGATTTGAAGAGACACCAAGGCACATATTGGAAAATTTTAAAAAGAAGACTTGAAGATCATAAAAAGGGTTGTTGTTGGAGGGTGTGATTAGTGTTAAGAGTCAAGTTTATGTTAGAGAGTTATTGAAAGTACAAATTTCCACTTCACCACTTTTATTTTCAATTGTATCTAGTTTTTACTAAGAGTATAACAAAAATTTGGAGTCAACAGAGTTGGGCGCCAACCTCTATTGAGTCTTGTAAAGGGATAACAAAGTTTCATAGGAACTTCAAGAGTCTTATTGAGAGGATTTTCAGATAAGTGTTTATCTTTGTTTTACATTTGGTTTTTAAGTAAAACTTATTCTGTTTTCACTATGATTTCTACTTTCAAATCAAGTTGAAATTGTGTTTTCTCCATGGATTCCGAGTAGTTTTTTTTATCATTTTCCTTTTAAATGATGCAGTATTAAACTATGGAAGGAGTTTGTGTGATGTATAGGATTTCAATGTTGGAAGAAGTTGTGATGATTCACGACCTTGCATTTCATTTACTTCTTGATTTGGCCAATTAAGATGTTAAAATTTGTTGGGAGATCATGTAACATCCATTGCGGTATTGTCTTAATTAACAAGTGGAAAGAATCACATCCAATTATATGGATGAGAATTGTAGTTCATATGATTGGGTGCAAATAAATAGGAAGATAAGCTTATAATGGGGAGTAAAATTAGAGGACTTTAGAGTGACAAGCTAAAGCCACCTAATTTGGTTTGATGTGAAAATTTTTGTTATGAGATGTTAGGTCCCAGGTGGAGGGAATAGAGTGAGAGCTAGTATCTTTCCTGCTTAACCCATCTACAAGATTTTACATCATCAAATTAACCAATGTTCTTTATAGAACCAGGTAAAGGTAAAGAATATAATTGTTTCTATTTGGCACAATTATTACTGATTCATTGAAAGAGGAAAAAGTTATTTTATTCTCATTTGCTTTCATATTATTTTAAAGTTAGGTTAATTTTAGTTGTTTGCTTTACTTTTTATTTAGAAAATACCAAAAATAAATTTGAAAAACTTTAAATCTTAAACATACTTTACAAAATCATTTAATAAAATAAAAAGTTATTTTTTTCTCTTTAAATTTTTAGACATTTCCTTGTGGGTTTGATATCTCGGGGCATAATTAAAAAGTTCATTACTTGATAAATGATATGTATACTTGCGTAATATCACATTTTATAAATAATTAAAGTATAATTTCTTATCTAAATTTTAAGTATAAATATTCGGGGATCTATAGCTGCGATCCAAAATAGGTTTTTATCATCATTATATTATGATTCAATAGAAGCTAAACCTATGAATGATAAAGGGATAGTCCTTATAGCTTCCGATGAGTCATTTATTGATTGATGTCAAGCCATTAACATAAATTTGACAGGGGTACTCCCTGATGATCACTCCCATCCTGCTCAAATTCATTAGAGAGCACTTTTGTTTACCATCATGAATGATTCTTTATGTCGATGCCCATTTATAAAAATTAGGTTAAATTATATTGAGAGAGATGAAGCCAAAAAATTCATAACTAAATTTCATGAAGATGTATGTGGGTCTCATCAATCGAGTCCAAAAATGAAAGTGAAAGTTAAGAGACGTGGCTATTTATAACCTTCACTAACCCTATGATTATATGGAAGATGCCAAGAGATGTCATCAATGCAAAAATTTTAGTCCCATACTTCATCAGTCTCTAATACACAACATCATAGAGTAGCAACAAGTCCTTTTGAGGGTTGGGGAACTAACATCATAGAGCCTATCGACCCTACATCATCTGATTGATATAAATTTATTATTTTTACTACCAATTATTTTTCTAAATGGGTCGATTCTGCCCCTTTAAATGAAGTAAATTGTTAGAATGTCTTAAATATTTTTAGGATTAATATTATATATTAATTTGGTGTGCCACACCGAACCATATTTAACAATGGACATGCCTTTAAGAATATTAAAATTAATGTATTTTCTTAATGCCATTAAATTGATTGACATTGTTCCACTAAATTATTCAAGAGAAAACATCTTTGTTGAAGCTTTTAATAAGAAGTTTATAAGAGTTAATAACCAAAGATTTATTTTTAAAGAGAAAAAAGGACTTGACAAGCTCTCTAAAGCAAAAAAGGCTTTGTGGGCATATTGTACTACTATCATACACCCACTTATTCTACTTGCATATCCTATAGTTAGATCAAATTGATTAATATATCCAACTTGTATATGTTTAAGACACCTTGATCATCTACTTTCTTAATTAAATTATGACATTTTAATCAATAAGAATCACCTTGACTACCTAGTTAGTTCTTGATAAAGGCATTTTTTATGGTTAGGTTACTTGGCTCATCTTGAAAATAATTATTTAGTCAGGAAACATTAATCACCAAAATTCCTAACAAATTTATATTGCATTGATCAACAAAAGCACCTGAACTACCTAGCTAGTTCTTGTTAAAAGCATCTCATTGTCTGGAGCACATTATGCATCTAGCTAATCCTTATCTAGTTATACCTTGATCCCTACTACCTGACAAAATCATGGTGCCTTGCGCACTAAGAAGCATCTCAACTACTTACCAATTATTATTAAATCATCTTATGTTGCTAGACCAACTTACTTATCTAGAAAATTATTTAGTCAAAATATCTTTCTCACCAAGCTACTTGAATAAATTTTGGTGCTTCACACAACTTGAAATAACGTGATTACCTAATTAGTCCTTGTTCATAAATCATCTTATATGACTATGATTACGCATTGACCTAGCCTCTCATATTCTAGACCACCTTAATTATCCAATTATTATTCAACCTGGATACCTTATCACCTAGCTCACTTGGTTAACTTATAATACATTTATTTTGATCGGATTACCGTTATCACCTAACTAATTCCTATAAAAAAACATCTTATATAGCAATCCCACCTTAATTGACTAACCAATTTCTCAACTATAATATCCAGTTTATCTAGTATACATGGCTGCATTATAAAGCTTCCCTTGGTAATACCACCTTTTTTTAAGGTAAAGAGTGACTGGGGACTCCCTATGTGTTAATATGATAGAAATGGTACAAAATTGAAGGGGAGGTGGATCCCTGGTCATAAAAGAGTGAAAAAGTACAATTAAAAGTGCCCGTAGGAATTCCTCCTCTAACATTACAAGTCGACCTAGAATATAGAAGATAAACACATCAGTACAAGTATACTTGAAACTAAAAAGAACAAAAAGTAGCATAGCTCAGTGTAATTATCCACAAAAGCAAAGTGAGCCACATTAAAATTATAGTGATAGAACCTAGCTGCGAGCAAAACCTTCGCCTAAACCCGTCCTCGGATACCCATGAAATATCCCCTTCCGAAGTGAAATATTAAACGTCTAAGAGCGTTATGAAGAACCGAACAGCTAAAGCAGAATAGCCATCGAGCATCAATCATGTAGGGGAAACAGAAAGTGTAAGAATACCCAAAGATTGAAACTTGTATGCAGTACCGACACCTCACCAAAACTTGTAGGCAAGCATAAACCCAAAAATCAGAAGCAGAAAATAATTTGCAATAGCATTAGGAGGTAATACTATAGTTGGACAGAACTAAAAATTCCCATCCAAGGACCCCAGCTTGAGAAAACTGAAACCAGAACATAATACTCTTGCGTTTAAATCAAATTGAAACAAGTCGAAGATTTGGAGGATGCCAGCCCACAAGAAATCTCCAACCCAAATGTAAATCCGATGCCACATTAAGCCTAAATAACCGATATGAAAGAGAGAAATCCCTTTCAAAAACTCAAAGCTATCAGTTAATGATGGGTAAGCAGGAAGAAATAAAAGGAAAACCTCTTCATATGTGAAGCTTCCAACCCAACACATGAAGCAACTTTGGAGTTGAATATATAATCTGGAGCCACATTTTGTATACAAGAGAAAAATAAAGTAGAGGAACCCCTTTCCATAATAGAAATAAAACGACAAAGATCTACATGTAGCAATATTAAAACCGCAAGCCTCATAAATCAGAGTTATAATAACCTGGAGTAACTGTAATCGGGCATATAATATCAATAAATACCTAATATAGACAACCCATGATAGAAAGATCTACAGCTAAGCAATGATATTACACTAGCCAAATTAAAAACAAAAAAAAAACTGTGATTAAAGGTTATGTACTAGAACGAACGAATGGGGCATCAAGATTATCATCATTTAGCGAAATATGTAATGATTGGGGTGGCATAAACCCCACCACAATTTGGTTACTCGAGGAACATACTTTTGCCAACCAATCCACCCATCAATTACCTTCTCAATGAATGAACCCACAACCAATCATAAGACGAGAAGAAAATTGCTTGATGTGGTTAATGTAGTAAATAATATCCCAAGGCACAGCTCTGCGATCATTCAAACTTTCAAAAAAAAAAATAATAGAGCCTGTCTCGATTTCAACAAATTTAAATTTCATAGCAAAATAAATGGACACCGCCATTAAAATAGCACAAGCCTCTATTTCCAATGGAGAGTCAATACAAGACAGAGAGGCAAAGAACAATAAACATTTACCATCATGGATCCTAGCACCACCCCCAATCCCAACACTATTACGCCTCCAACTTCCATAAATGTTAAACTTAACCCATCCTTGAAAAGGTTTCTGCCATCTCACCAAAGACGAGAGTTGCGGAACCCTTCTAGGAGCTGTATGACATGACTCCGAAGAATTAATATAAGAGATAACAATGAAGAAATTGACCTTCCTGCCTCCTAGCTTACAAATTCTGTTTCTATAAGCAATTATGTAAGAGAATACCCTGGTAAGAGAGAAATATATACCGTCGTGCTTGGTCTCATTATGGGGCATCCAAATAAACCAGCATATAATAAATGAGTAAAATTGTAAGAAATGATTTTGCCTCCAGTCAGGATTACATTATTTACAAGTAGAGATTAAATCCTGATCAGGGGACAAAGTAGTACCAAACCAAAGACCCTCTTTAATAAAATTAGCAATCAATAAAAGCAAGTAAAAATATATGATTACTAGATTTTTTGGCCATATTGCAAAATGGACACCAAGAAGCTAAACGTAGACCTTTAAGTTTAAGAATATCATCACAAAGAAGAAACTCGTGAAAGATTCTCCAAGCCAATAAGAACATAAGTGGAGTTAAAGTAGGAGACCATATTCTTTTGCTTCAATTTTTAATCTGAAAGTGATGTAAGGAAGAGTACAAAAATTTGGATATAGAGCCATTGAAAGAAGCATTCACCATAGGGGAATCAGGTTTGTGAGGGTCTATAAGAATAGTAGAAAGGAATCAAGCCTTATCAGTCCCCACCAGTTGATTGAGGGGTTGAGTGTTCCAATGACCATCCAACCACACATCAGATACAAGGAGTTTAGCAAGAGTGTCAACCCCAGTTGGAAATGAACCTGAGACCAAGAGTCATATCAAAGTGAGATATTACTGTCGGCATATTTTTTAGGTTGTGTGTTTTATTTTGAAAAGGGGGGTCGCCTAACAGAAGTTGTCGACGGATTTTTAATTTAATTTAAATAAATAATTTTGAAAAGTAGTGTTTGATTTTGAAAATAATTTTAAATTTGAAGGTTTTAAGATATGAGATTAAACCGACCTCACATCCCAAATAGTTTATATAAACGAGCACCGCACCACAAACCGTGTATCTATCCCTAAGGATAGACACACCGCTCGACCGTGGGGCTCGATTAGATAAACTAGAAGATTTGTGACATCCGTTTAGTCCGCGAACCAATTTTATAAGCCGACAAAATTCCCCTGCTTAATATGAAAACATTAAACGGGGTTTATATTACTCGGGTTCTTTAAAATTCCCTATAAGGGCAAGCCCCTATAGTTAATTACATCTTAAGTGATGGGAATCACCTAAGAAAACTCTCGATAATAATCAATAATTCTCGCTCTCAAGAATTTCAAAGTTTAAGATCTTCAAGGAATTGAAATTTGGAATTTCAATAGGGAATGGATCAAATTTGGAACATTTTGTTTTGGGAATCCAAAGGAAGAAAGGTAGGAGAAATCACAGACTCGAAGCGAACTTCGGTAATTTCCCGACTATCCTATTGTTTGGCTTGGATTTAGGAAAATCCTAATATTTATTTAAATGTTTTGATCCTGCCAATTTTAATTAATTAGGGCTTATATTTATATGACAGAATCATACAAATAGCCTCGAAGATGTGAGGGTTTATGTCGTATCGGACGACTACCTCGGAATCCTAAAGCTGGTTAGGGCTTAATTTGCGGTAGGCAAATGCCTAACAAAAGGTTGAGAATTTATGTTGCACTAGTGCAAACTACCTCGAAGTCCTATGGTTTTGTTATTTAATTCTAGGAAAGTTTTGCTGATGTAGATTCGAGTTTTGCTGATGACGATGACCGTGTCGCCCACCATGCTCCGAGCTCCTTGTTGTTGCAGAGGTTTAGTTTTAGAAATCATAAATCAGGGGATGAGAAAAGTGTTTTGGTTTAGAGCAAATCTTAATTTCCAAGTGTTTTTTACGTTTTAATTAAAACAAATCTTAAAGTTGATTATAACGACACCGGTTAAGATCCCACGGTTCCATCCTTCCGGCATCATTATTTTTATCGGATTCACTTAGTCCGGATGAATTTGCTAAACTCAATTGAATGAGTTCCACACTTTCATTTAGACCGTGGGAAATCCCGTTAGCAACACGTAGGTTACATCATCCGAGTTATTCCCGATCATCCAACGAGACGTTTTAATTTAGTTGTAATTGTAGTTTTGTGTTCTGTTTGTGATTAAATTTTGAGTTGTTTTATATTTTGAAATGTTGTGGCGGTGAATTTTATCTTGCAATGACTTTTAACTTAGTTTTGGTTTCGGTTTTAGGGTCTATCCTAAAGGTGTGAGTTTTCATGCAACGAGTTGTTTATCATGCAAGAAAAATAAGTGCAATGCGGTTAAGTAAATTGCAATAATGTAAATTGCAAGAAAGTAAATTGCAATAAAATAAAAGCGTACTCGGAGGGTCTTCCCGTCATCCCAAGCTACACTTAAAACACAATTAGAATAATTAAGCAAGTTCCTAGGTAAAGCTAAGGTAAGGGTTATGGTTTTCTACCAAGTTCCTAATCCTATAGCTAGTCATCTCCTATGACGTCTAGATTCTTTGTGTTTTGGTTTAAGGACGATTTTCTTCATCAAAGAACAATTAAATTCAATTGTTCTTATAAACATCCTATCATATTGAGAAAGTGTTTAAGAAGAATCTTAAACATCTTTTCAATACTTCTAGGATTGTTTTAAGTCCAAATGGGTTTAATTATACAAATGAATTAATCGTCCGGGAATTCAAGTTTTGTTAATTTGCTCAGTGAACTAGGACATTTGAATATCCTATAAGTGAAGTAACATTTCATTTAATGTTCTATTTAGGAGTTATGATAACCAAAGCTCTCGAGGGCAAGTTGGTGTTCAAATGATTTGATTTGAGTTAATGGGTTTAAATTTGGAATAGTGTTCAAGATGCTTTATATTTAATTTCTTTCTGTTTTAGGTGATGTTATATTTAGTTCAATTTAATTTAATTTAATTTAATTTAATTGAGTTTTAATTTAATTTAAATCAATTTAATTCAATTTAGTTTGATTTGATGTTACATTAATTTAATTTGATTTAGTTTTAATTTAATTTGATTTAATTTAATTTGATTTAATTTAATTTTAATTTAATTTAAATTAATTTGATTTTAATTTCATTTAATTTAATTCATTTAATTTGATTTAATTTAGTTTAATTTAATTTGATTTAATTTAATTTAATTTAAGTTATTTAATTTAATTTAATTTGTTTATTTAATTTAATTTAATTTAATCTTTAATTTAATTTTTAATTTAATTCAACTTTTAATTTCAATTTAATTTAATTTAATTTAATTTGATTTAATTTAATTAATTTAATTTAATTAATTTAATTTAATTTTTAGTTTAATTCTATTTTTAATTTAATTGAAATTTTTTTAAAAGAGTTTAATGATTTAATTTATGTTTAATGATTAAATCTTTTAATGTTTTGAATTTGAGTTGTCATTTTAATTAAGAATTGAATATTAATGAGATAATTAATTTAGGGATTTTTAAATTAAAGAATAAATCTCCTCCTAATAATATCCCTATTTTAATAATTCCAATTTTATTATTCTTCCAAATTTAATCAATTATTTAATTAAAGTTTAATCATTTTAAATTGCTTAATGGGTTTCTACCCTTTAATTATTTAAATTTCAATCATCCAAATCAGATTAGGATCAAATATTTTGCTTGTTAATTTTTTATTAAACCTAAAGTTTTAATTAAGGATTAAAAATTTTAATTACCACTTTACCCTTTAAGCTTAATAATTTCATAACTCACTAAATTGAACTCAAATGAACTTGAAATTTTTATGTGACTTCACCCATATGTCAATAAAGACATGAGAGGAGAGAATGTGATTTTTCTGTATTTAATTTATTTATATAATTATTTTTGGTAGAAAATAGAGATTTTCAAGGAAAATTTAATAACATGACCAAGGGAAAGTTTCTGTCCTTAAGAAAATTATGGGACATTCCTAATGACCAGAGGACCACTTGGACCAATTTTGATGATTTTTTGAATTATATTATTTTTATTATAATTATTTTAAGTTTTGGAGTGTTAATTAATTTAAAAATAAAAGAAATGTTGAAAAATGAATTTTATATTTTTCAAAAATCTCTCTGATATCAAGGAAATCAGAGAATCAAATTTTACAATTTTATGATTTTTCTATGATTTATTATAATTATTTTAGTGAAAAAGCTAGAAAACATATTTTTTTAATTTTAAAATTATCCTAGAGCTTTAAAATTTAATATCTAACTAAATAGACCTAAGAAAAATGTGGGGTTTGTTCCTACGTGATTAAAATTCAAAATTTGACATTTTGGTGAATTTTATTATTTTTGTGATTATTATTATTTTTTAATTATTAAAAATATTAAAATAATATTAAAAATTAACTTTTTTAGAAAATTGAAATTTTAATTTTCTTAA
The DNA here is from genome assembly GCA_022702705.1 of Papilionanthe hookeriana x Papilionanthe teres. Taxonomy (NCBI): domain Eukaryota; kingdom Viridiplantae; phylum Streptophyta; class Magnoliopsida; order Asparagales; family Orchidaceae; genus Papilionanthe; species Papilionanthe hookeriana x Papilionanthe teres. Next base: position 138,118,657 of record CM040428.1, read on the forward strand.
ATTCCCCTGATATCGAGAGGCTCCAAAACCAATTTGGTGAATTTTTGAAAGATATTTTAAAAGTTATGAATTTTTAAAGTTTAAAATGACTAAGTGGCTTAATCAACCCATTTAGTAGGGCTAACCAAGTCCAATTGACCTCAAATTTTTATGGTGGGTTCCACTGATCCTAAAGGTCAGTGGAGAATTGATTTCAAGTCAATTTGATGCATGTTTAACTCTAATTAATTAGAGACCTATTTTGGGTGTTTAAGCCAATTAGGGTTGTTTTAAATGAACTAACTCAAAACCTATTTTTCCTAGGGTTCTCTTGTCATAAGGAACATCACCAAATTTTCCTAGAATTTATTTCACAACATCCTATTTATTGGAATTAAAATACTCAAAACAGTAACATGAACTTGAAAAATCAATAACTCTTCATAGGGATGGCCTCCGACTTTGGAAAATTCGGGGAATGTTCCCAAATTCAGAGGCTTCAAAAGTCCTATGGTCTCATGCTATGGTGAATTGTATACATGCATGGAGAATTAAAAGTACGCAGAGAGTAAATAAATTATAAAAAATAAAATACTTGATGAAATTAAATGATTTCTTTTCCACATTATTCTCCTCTGTTCACTGAGCAAGAGAGTATTTTTATTTTATTTTTCCGATTTTTCTACACGAGTTATGAATTTTGAAGTTTAGGGAATTAAATAAATAAGAAAATACCCTAATTTTCTATTTATCCACGCGGCGCCAACTCATCCTCGGCATCTCCGAACGCACACGCGTCGCACTCCCATTCGACGCCGCCATCTGACTCAGCGCTCCGGGCCCCGCAGTTCTCGTACCGTCTCCTGGTCCGACGCCATCTGAGCCGTCCGTCCGCGCGTGTATTGAATGGACGGCATCCGTTCATCGTCCCCGAGTGTCCTCACCCGAGTGCCGTCCACACTAAATCCCTAAGATCTCACTCGATACTCGATGGATTTTCATGTTCTTATGCTCTATGGATTCGTCTTGAAGAGACGAACACATCTATACGGTTATCATGCATTGAAATTAAAGCATTCGAAATGGAGAATCTCTAGAAGCTCGGGATGAAGAATTAGCTCATACCTTTGCTCAGAGAAGTGTGGCTTCGATGCGAGAGTTGTTGCACCTTCGATTGGATCCCGGCAAGCTCCGGATGAAGTCTCCCGGTCGCAGTGAATTGTCTAGATGTGATTTCGACCAAGCCCGATCACAAAGCTTGGAGGTCGGAGCATCCGGGTGGCTCGGAGATGGGGCTTTGCTTGGTGGACACCTTCCCTTGGTCCGGTGAAGGTGCGGAACCAATCGATTTGGGGATTGGCTCACCTGTGGAGAAGTGTCTCGGTTTTGGGTGGAATTTCAACTCTGAAATTGAGCTCACAGAGAAGAAATGGCAGGGGGATCTCACTGGGGATCAAGTGCTCTGTGTTTGGGGAGGAGTCTGGAACAATTTTGGCAGAGTTTCCTTAAGGTTTGTTTTCAGCACCTCTCATGGCCGAGAGGGGTGGTGTTTAAATAGGAGAGGGTGGAGGGCCTCCCAGGGAGAGTTAGGGCTTGGGATCAGCTGCTCTTGGCAAGAGAAGAACGGCTCCGATGGCCACTGGGGATGGGACGACTCGGCGGTGAGAATTTCAAGTTGGGATCACATGTGAGCTCTCGGTCATGGTGTTTTCCGGCGGCTCGGTGGTCGGCCGGCCGAGCATTGGTCACCATCCTGTTCGGGTGGGTCGGTGGCGGGGTTTGGTTCATTCGATCGAGGTTTGACATGTGTAAAGTGGTTGAATCAAAGTAGAAAGGGGAAGGGGTCATTTTGGCTCATTTTGGTCAACCCATGCAAATGGGTTGGGTGCACCTTCCCATGGCGAGCTTGGGCTGAAGATAAAGTGGTTTAGGTCAGCTTAATTAGTGGGGAAGGGTCACCATCCAAGTACAATTAAGCTTAAGCATGGTTTAGTGGAGTCATGGAAGTGGCTAAATCACCCTTAAGGGAATCATTAAAGGACTCCCTCCTTTCGCCAAAAATGACATGGTGATGTGTAAAGTGGTTGCCATGGCTTGCATATGGCTTGTGCATGGCTTCATGGCTCCATTTGGCTTGGGAAAAGGTTGGGTCAATTTCATAAAAAATGGGTTTTAAGAATTTTGGATATTTTGGTGAAAATTTGCATGAAGCTTGATTTGGAATGGTTTAATTGATGATTTTGAAACTTAGGGGTGATTTTGATTAAATGAATGATGAGGGAAAGTGCCATGTGGGCTTTGGATGGATTTGGGCTTTTGAATGTGGTGAAGTGGGCTTTTAGGAAAGTTTAAGGGGAATGGGCTTTTTGATTTTAGGATGGGCATTTGGGTGAAGATTTTGTGAAGGACTTTGTCAAATAAATGTCATAATTGGTTTAGGGATGTTCTATGAAGGGCTTGGAGTCAATTTGGTGTGATTTGGAGTTGAATTGGTTTGAATTTGGGTTTATTTGGTATGTGGGCCTATATGGGTCCAAGTGGGCCAAGTTGGGCTAATGTTGGGCTAGGGTTGAAATTGATGTAAAATCAATGTTGAGAAATGTTTATGGGAGTGTTTCAAAGAGGTTTTGACTTTGGTTGGGCTTTGATTTTGGGGTTTGGGCTCATTTGGGTTAGGTTTGGGTTTAGGTCAAAAATGGGCCTTTTAGCTTTGGGTTGAATTTGAGTGGGATTTGGGTCTTAATTTTGGGCAAATAATGTTAGTGTTTTGTTTGTGGGAATGCTAAGGAAGATTTAGAAAAGGTATGGGGTTAATTGGAGTTGAATTGGGTGAGTTTGGGTTAGGTTTGGGTCATGGGTCCAAATTGGGCTTTAAGGCCAAAAGTGAGATTGGATCCAAATGTCAATCAAATTGGACTTGGATTTGGTCTAGATTGGTGTTGGGAATGTTGAATGGAAGTTTAGAATTGAATTGGACCAGAATTTGGGTCAATTGGATAGGTTTGGTTTGGCATTGGGTTCACTTTGGGTTAAAATGGGTCCAATTGGGGGTTTTGACAAAAGTAGGGTAAATTGACAAAATTGGCCCATGGTGTAGTTGGACAAAATGAAATTAGGAATATTTGGGATTTTCTGGAATTTTCTGGGAATTTTCTGAATTTTTGGATTTTTGGGTCAAGAGGGGTATTTTGGGTATTTGGAGGGTATTGGGAGGTTTTCTTGGAATTTTTGGTATTTTTGGGTATGGATGATCAATTTAAGTGATGTGGAAATGTTTGGGATTGATTTTGGAGAATTTTGGGTAATTTAGGTGATTTTTGGGAAATTTGGGTAATTTCAAGGGTTTCGGGTCCCGGGGGTCAAAAATTGAAAATTTGGGAAATTGAAGATTGGGTGGATGTAAGTGGAAAGAAGTCATTTTGGTTGAGCCATGAAGTCATATCAAGCCCATATGAGCCATGAAGGGACCCATTTGAGGCATTCACTATGTTGTTCCTAACCTCTTAGCCGAGGGCTTAGGGGTTAAGGACCATCCATGTGAATCACCTACATGAGTCAGGAGGTCAAGTTAGGTATGGGTGTGGTTTTAGGAGGTATGTGGAAGTGTAGTGTGTAGGTGTAGTGTATGAGTGTAGTGTGTGTGTAAGTTAGCCCCTTCACCAGACCAGGCCACCCAGGGCAGTCCTAAGGCCAAAGAGTCCTATAGGAACTCATTCTTTAAACTTCCACATTTGATTTCAACCCTCTAGGTGATTAGGGGTCCACAATCAAGTTTGTGGAGTTTGCAGGGAGTTAAGAAGTGGTTTGAATTTCTAAAAGGTGGGTTCCAATTCTAGTCCTCTAAGATAGTCAAAGGAAAAGCCTAAGGCTAGATCCTAAGTACTAAAGAGAAGAAGAGAAGACCTCATCAAAAATGAGGTCAACAATTACCACACCCCAAGTCTAGAAAATAAAGATTCTTAGCCCAAAAATGAATAAGAAGAAGTATTTTGCACATTATAGATTGAATATGGTCATGATATGAAGAGACACCAAGGAACATTTTAGAAAATTTTAAAAAGAAGACATAAAGATCAGAAAAAGGGTTGTTGTTGGAGGGTGTGATTAGTGTTAAGAGTCAAGTTTATGTTAGAGAGTTATTGAGAGTACACCTTTCCACTTCACCAATTTTATTATCAATTATATCTAGTTTTTACTAAGAGTAGAATAAAAATTTGGATTCAACAGAGTTGGGCGCCAACCTCTATTGATTCTTGTAAAGGGAAAGCAAAGTTTCATAGGAACTTCAAGAGTCTTGTTGAGAGGATTTTCAAATATGTGTTTATCTTTGTTTTACATTTGGTTTTTAATAATACTTATTGTGTTTTCACTATGATTTCTACATTCAAATCATGTTGTGATTGTGTTTTCTCCATGGATTCCGAGTAGTCTTCTTTATCTTTTTCCTTTTAAATAATGAGGTAATTAAATTATGGAAGGAGTTTGTGTAAAGCATAGGATATCAATGTTGGAAGAAGTTGTGATGATTTACTACCTTGCACTTCATTTACTTCTTGATTTAGCCAATTAAGATGTTAAAATTTGTTGAAAGATTATTTAACATCCATTGCAATATTGTCTCAATCAACAATTAGAAAGAATCCCATGCAATTGTATGGATGAGAATTGTAGTCCATATGATTGGGTGCAAAAAAATAGAAATATATACTTATAATGGGGAGTAAAATTAGAGGACTTTAGAGTAATAAGCTAATGCCCCCTAATTTGGTTTGATGTGAAAAATTTTGTTATTAGATGTTAGCCCTCAGGTGGAGGGAATCGAGGGAACTCTAGAGTGAGAGCTAGTTTTTTTCCTGCCTAACCCATCTACAAGATTTTAAGTGATCAAATTAACCACTATTCCTTATAGAACCAAGTAAAGGTAAAGAATATAATTTCTTCAATTTGGTACAACACATTTTAGATACTTCCACAAAGAAATTCCATAATTATTACTAATTCATTGAAAAAGGAAAATGATATTTTATTCTCATTTGCTTTCATACTATTTTAAAGTTGAGTTAACTTTTTTTTTGCTTTACTTTTTATTCAGAAAATACCAAAAATAAATCTTAAAAAATTTATATCTTAAAAAATACTTTACAAAATCATTTTAAAAAGTAAAAAGTTATCTTTCCTATTTCTTAAAATTTTAGACATTTCTTTGTGGGTTCGATATCTTGGGGCTTAATTTAAAAGTCCTATATTACTTAATAAATGATACGTACACTTGCGTAGTATCCCTTTTTATAAATAATTAAAATATAATTTCCTATCTAAATCGTAAGCATAAATATTCAGGATCAAGTTCTTGGCATCATTGCTAGGGAAATTAATTAAAATTTTATTTAAAGAAAATTCAAGAAAAATTTTATTTTTACTTTTCATTGTTTTTGTTAGTGTGTTTTATTTTATTTTGTTAATTTTGTATGTATAGTTCAGGTTTTGACGGACTTGTGCCTTACGATTCTGAATTGTAGAGAACTATAAAAAAATTAAAAAAATTAAAAATTTTGAAAAAAAATAAAAATATTCAATAAATGAAAAATCAAGATCATTAGAATGTTGAAATTCATCAAGAATTTAGACCTTTAAGAGATTGTGCTAAACCAATAGTGGATGAACTTCATGGTAGTATTCAACATCCTGTTGTAGTTGCTAATTCATTTGAACTTATACCTGTTATTATCTTGATGGTATCTAATATTCAGTTTTTGGGAGCACCAATTGAAGATCCTAATTTACATCTTGCCAATTTTCTAGAATTGTGCGCTACTTTTAAATAAGATGGTGTTTCAGTTGATGTTGTTAGACTTAGACTTTTTCCTTTTTCACTGAGGGATAATGCTAAGATTTGGTTAAAATTGTTAGAAAATGGTTCTATCAGAACTTGGGGTGATTTAGAACAAAAATTCCTTGCTAAATATTTTTCACCATCGAAGACCGCGAAGCTTAGAAATGATATCACATCTTTTTGTCAGTTTGAAGGGGAATCCATATATGAAGCGTGGGAACATTTTAAAGATCTCTTAAGAAAGTGTCCACATCATTCGATACCAGATTGGTTAATAATTCAGACCTTTTATAATGGATTAGTTGGATCTCTTAGATCTATTATTGATGCCGCTATTGGTGGTTCATTGATGTCTAAACAGTTTGCTGATGCTTATGCTTTAATTGAAGAAATGGCTACTAATAATTTTTAATGACCTTCTAAAAGGTTAAATCCTAAAAGGTAGCGAACATTCATGAAAATGATGCTTTTGCAATGCTAGCAAATCAAGTTGCTGCAATTTCAAGGAAGATTGAATTTTTCTCAGCCAACTTCCATGATTGAAGAAAATTCATTTGGCCAAATGGTTCATTCTCAAACTTCATCAGAAACTTTGAATCCTATAAGTAAGCCTAATGACTCATATTCCAATTATTATAACCCAGGTTAGAAAAACCATCCAAACTTTATCTGGAATACCAATAATCATGGTGGTAGTAATCAACAATGGGGGAATAACCAAGTAAACCCATTAGGAAACTAGAACAATCAAGGGAATAATGGTTATAGACCAACCTATCCTCCAGCTTTTAATCATACTTCACAATTTAAGGAGAAGAAGTTGTCTATAGAAGAAAAGGTGTTATAAATGGGAAATTAATTATAAAGTCAAGGAGCTACAATAAAAAATATTAAGAATGAACTGGGACAGATTGCCAATTCATTAAGTAATAGATCTCAAGGAACTCTTCCTAGTAATACAGAAGTAAATCAAAGAGACAAAACTAAAGTGTAAGTGCAAGCTATTCAATTAAGAAGTGGAATAGAGTTGGAAGGTAGAGTTCAAAGAGAGACTGAAGTTGAGAAAGAAGAAATTGAAAAACCAAAAGAGGACGCTCCGAAAGGTTTGGAAAAACCTATTTCTCCACCTAAGTTGATTTAGAAAGGCCACCACCTCCATTTCCTCAGAGACTTTGACAACAAAAATTGTATAAACAATTTTCAATATTCTTGGAGATATTTAAGAAGCTTACAATCAACATTCCATTTGTTGAAGCCTTAGAAAAAATGCCAAGCTATGTAAAATTTATAAAGGATATTCTCAACAAAAAGTGGAAGTTTGAAGATAATGAGAGTGTTGCCCTTAGTGAAGAGTGTAGTGCAATAATTCAGAAAAAGCTTCCTGAAAAGCTCAAAGATCCTGGAAGTTTCACATTTCCATGTGTAATTGGGGACAAATGTTTTGGAAAAGCTTTATGCGGTGCAAGCATTAACCTTATGCCATTATCAATATTCAAAAGACTGGGATTACCACTGTAACTTTAAAGTTAATTGATCATTCGATCACATATCCTAAAGTAGTTATAGAGGATGTTTTTGTGAAAGTAGATTAATTTATTTTTCGTGTTGATTTCATTGTGTTGGATATGGAGGAAGATAAAGAGATACCCATAATTTTAGGGAGACCTTTCCTAGCCACAAGTAGAGTAATGATAGATATGAAAAAGAGGAATTAACGATGCGAGTTAATGATCAAACTACTACATTCAATATTTTAAAGTCAATGAAATATCCTGCAAGAGGTAAAGATCATGAATGTCATAGGATGGATGTTATCAATTATTTGAGTGAATGACATTTCAAGTCAACTTATGAAGATAAATAAAAAAGTAAATTATTGGAACACAAGCAAGAAGAGGAATTACAAGATTTTGAAGATTTTCAAGAGAAAGATTTAAATCATGTTCATGAAAATTTTGAAATTTTGGACATGACTGAAAAAGATGAATCTTTCGGTCCATCAATTGAAAAATCTCCTGAACTTGATTTATAGTTGCTTCTTAATCATTTGAAGTATGCCCTTTTAGGTGATTCCTCAACTTTGCTAGTTATATTTTCCTCTCAATCAACTGAAACAGAAGAAGAGAGTTTGCTTGAAATTTTAAAGAAATATAAGAAATCCTTTGGATGGACAACAGCTGATATTAAAGGAATCAATCCTTCAATTTGCATGCATGGAATCCTTATGGAGGATAACTGCAAACCTCAGGCTAATCCTCAAAGGAGATTAAATCCTATCATGAAAGAAGTTGTTAAGAAATAAATTTTGAAGTAGTTGGATGATAAAATTATCAATGGGTTAGTCCTATTCACTATGTTCCTAAGAAAGGAGGAGTTACTGTGACTGTTAATTAAAAGAATGAAATAATACCAGTAAGAGAAGTTACAGGATGTCGAATATGCATTGATTATAGAAAATTAAACCTTGCTACCAGGAAAAATCATTTTCCACTTCCTTTTCAAGATCAGAGCTGGATTGACTAGCCGTGCATAAAAATTTTTATTTTCTGGATCAATATACTGGTTACCACCAAATTAAAATTGCTCCTGAGGATCAAGAGAAAACAATATTTATCGGCCTTTATGGTACATTTTCTTTTAGAAGAATGCCCTTTGGTTTATGTAATGCCTTTGCTACATTTCAGAGATGTATGATGACAATTTTCTGTGATTTAATAGAAAAGGAATTGAAGTTTTTATGGATGACTTTTTAGTGTTTGGAATTTCATTTGAATCATGTTTAGAACATCTATCTAAAGTTCTAAAATCTTATGAAGAAACTAATTTGGTTCTTAACTGGGAGAAATGCCAATTTATGGTAGCAGGAGGAATTGTTTTGGGACATCGTATATCAAAAAATGGTATGGAAGTAGATCCTGCAAAGATTCAAGTGATCTCCAATTTACCTTGCCAAACTAATATAAGGAGAATTAGAAGTTTTATAGGACATGCTAGATTTTACAGGTGTTATATTAAAGAATTTTCAAAAATTTTGAAGCCTTTATGTCGTTTACTGGAAAAAGATGTAATTTTTAAGTTTGATGATGATTGCCTCAAAGCTTTTGAAACATTAAAAGAAAAATTAATCACTGCACCTGTTATAGTTTCACCAAACTGGGGAAAACCTTTTGAATTAATGTGTGATTCCAGTGATTATGCTATGAGAGCTATTTTAGGTAAGAAATATGATAAAATTTTCAAAGTGATTTACTATGCTAGTAAAACTCTTAATGAAGCTCAAATTAATTATACCACTACTAAGAAAGAATTATTAGCTATAGTATTTACCTTTAATAAATTTAGATCATACTTAATTGGAACTAAATGTGTGGTGCATACTGATCATTCTACTATTAAGTATTTATTGAATAAGAAAGATGTAAAACCAAGATTGATTAGATGGATCCTTCTTTTGCAAGAATTTGATATCAAGATAATAGATAGGAAGGGTGCTGATAATCAAATTGCCAATCATCTGTCCAGGCTTGAAACTGAAATCTCTATGTGATGCTGAAGGAATTAATGAAAATTTTTCTGATGAAAAATTGTTCACTATTAATGAGTAGAGTTTTCCATGGTATGCCGACATTGTAAACTTTGATGTCAGTGATATTTTAGCCTGTGGTTTAACATACTAGGAGAGAAAGAAATTTATATCTGAAGCTAGAACTTATTTTTGGGTAGACCCATTTTTATATAAATATGGAAAGGATTTGATTATTCGAAGATGTGTGCCTTTAGAAGAAACTTATGGAATTATTCAAAATTGTCATAATTCTAATTATGGGGGACATTTTGGAGTTGATAAAATTGCATATAAAATTATACAATCTGGATTTTATTGGCCTACAATTTTTAAGGATGTTAATGTTTATATTAAAAGTTGTGATTGATGTCAAATGGTAGGCTTTATTTCTAGAAGAAATGAGATGCCCCTCAATTATATGTTGGAAGTTGAAATATTTGACATTTGGGGATTAGATTTCATGGGACCATTTATACCATCTTTTGGAAATACTTACATTTTGATAACAGTAGACTATGTATCCAAATGGATAGAAGTTGTTGCTTTACCTCAATGTGATGCCCAAATTGTTTCAAAAATTTTAAGTAAGAATATATTTTTCAGATTTGGAATAGCAAGAGTAATCATAACTGATGAGGGAAGTTATTTTAGAAATGCGATTATGGAAAAATTAGTAAAGAAATATCATATTAACCATCGTATTGCTACTGCTTATCATCCGCAGAAAAGTGGTTTGGTTGAATTATCCAATCTTGAAATTAAAAGAATATTGCAAAAGACTATTAATCCAAATAGAAAGGATTGCTCACTAAAATTGGATTATGCTTTATGGGCCTATAAGACTGCCTACAGAACTCCTAAAGGATTGACCCCATATAAGCTAATTTTTGGAAAAGCTTGTCATCCACCAGTTTAATTAGAGTATAAAGCATATTGGGCTATTAAAGAGTTCAATTTTAATTTGAAAGATCTTGGAGAAAAAAGATTGTTGCAATTAAATGAGCTTGAAGTGACAAGGAATAAATCTTATGGAAATGATAATATTTATAAAGAAAAGATGAAGTTGTGGCATGATCGGAAGATTCTTACTAAAAGTCTTGAACAAGAGAAAAACGTTTTGCTATATAATTCTAGATTGAGAATGTTTGCTGGAAAACTTAAGTCCAGGTGGACATGTTCATTTATTATGACGAAAGTTTATTCTTATGGAGCTGTGGATATTTAATATCCTAAGACTGAAAAAATATTCAAAGTGAATGGTCATAGACTTAAACCTTACTTTTCAGTCAATCAATCTAAACCTGATGATAATATGATGTTGGGTCACTCAAAATAAGCTTTGGGTATGTCAGGCTAATGATGTAAAATCAAGCGCTTTGTGGGAGGCAACCCATAAGTATCGGAGTCCTTTGTTTTATGTTTGTTGTGTGTGTTTTTATGTGGTTTGATTTGTGAAATATGGTACCATTTTGGAGTTTTTTATATTATAGTGGTGTTTATTTCATCTTATTTAATGACTTGAAGGAATCAGAATGAAGATTTTGACATTTGGCAGAATTGTGCAAAAATGTGCAATGGCAGCTATGCACCGCCGGTTGGCGCATATGCACCAAAGTAATAAAAAATGTGAAAATGAGGTTCTTGAAGCCAAAATCTTGGTTGAGTTATTTTTGGAGTTATTAATGAGTTTTAACACGCCTAGGGTCAGTTTTGTACCTTCCTAAATCTATAAACAGGTCAAGAATTTATGAAATACTTGCCCCAATTCTTATTTTCATTCCTGATTCTTCTGAAAGAGTATTTTGAGTGTAAAAATGTCTTCTTAGGAGAGCAAAGTTAAGAAGAAAGAGGAAGCGAAGAAGAAGAAGTTTATTTTTATAATGAATTTTTGGTTGTGAGAATCCAAGCAATAGCAGAAAGGATTAGGAAGATCAAGGCTAATGTGGAGTCTATCGATGCAAAGGAAAATGAAATTAATGCTCATTTAGTGCACATTGGATGGCAACTCAAAATAAAATTTAGACATACAAGTCATGTGGAAGAAGCGAATAGAGCGATGTTCTGAAGAAAATTGGATAGAAGAAGAAGATGTAAGTGCTTTTTATCATCACCCGTTTTATCAGATTTACATTCCAGATGGTCCCAATGGAACTAATGGTGATTCTGGATATTCCACCTAGTGGGGATTGGAATTAAATTATGTGTGGTCTTGTGGTTTGATTATATGTGTTTAGTGTTGTAAGTGTGATTTTAATTAATGTTTTTGTTTGTTGTACTTTACATATGTTTAATACATCTTAATGATGTAAGTTAGTGTTTAATTACATGTGTTTGAACTTATGTATTTGGAGAATTTCATCAAAAATGTTTGGATAGAAATTTTTAGTTTGTATTAAGTGTGTTTTAATGTTTAATGAAATATAAGTTTGTGTTTGTGTGAAATTTACATAGAATCATTGGAAATTAAGAGTACTTTTGGAGTATTAGAGGAGTTTATAGGGAGAAATAATTATTTTAAAAATTTGGGCAGTGGCGCCTAGGCGTTAAACTGACGGTGCATAAGCGCCAGATTTCACAGCTAAGCACCATATGCTCGCGCATAGGCGCCAGTTCATGAAAATCAATTTTCGGCAGTTCAAAACCCAAAAATTTCCATTTTTAACATCCCCATCACCTTCAACCTCTCAGTTTCGCAAAATAGGAGCCTAGGCATTAGTATTTGGATCATTTTAGAGCCAATTTTGCTGAAATTTATTGGATTTGAGTTAACATAATCACCCAATTTTCATATACCTAAAATATATAATGTTTTTAAGCACAATTTTATACCTATTTTTGATGATATTGCACTTTAATGAAAGGTATTTTTGTGTTTTTCTTGCAGGTATGATTATAATGAGTGATTATTATAAAAGAAGTAAATGAGGATCAAATTTGGAGCAAAAAACTGAAAGATGTGTAAAATTGGTCTATGGCACCTAAGCGCCGGCCGGCTGGTGCAGAAGCTCTACGGTTAAAGTGATGAATTTATTTAAAATTAGCACAAATTTGAAGGGGTTTTTAAAGCATTCTTTAGTTTAAACTTCACTAACTTCCCATCAGTGCCAAAACTCATTTAAAATTTGAACGGATGGATGCATTGTTAGTGGATACAATGAGTCTGGACATGATAAGAAGAGACATCAAGGCACATTTTGGAAAATCTTAAAAAGAAGACATGAATATCAGAAAAAGGGTTGTTGTTCGAGGACGTTATTAGTGTTAAGAGTCAAGTTTATGTTAGAGAGTTATTGAGAGTACACCTTTCCACTTCACCACTTTTATTATCAATTGTATCTAGTTTTTACTAACAGTAGAAAAAAAAATTGAAGTCAACAGAGTTCGGCGCCAACCTCTATTGAGTCTTGTAAAGGGATAGCAAAGTTTCATAGGAATTTTAAGAGTCTTGTTGAGAGGATTTTCAGATAAGTGTTTATCTTTGTTTTAGATTTGGTTTTTTAAGTAAAACTTATTGTGTTTTCACAATAATTTATACTTTTAAATCAAGTTGTGATTGTGTTTTTTCCATGGATTCTGAGTAGCGTTCTTTATCTTTTTTCCTTTTAAATGATGAAGTAATTAAATTATGGAAGGTGTTTGTGTGAAGTATAGGATTTCAATGTTGGAAGAAGTTGTGATGATTCTCTACCTTGCACTTCATTTACTTCTTGAATTGGCCTATTAAGATGTTAAAATTTGTTGGGAGATTATGTAACATCCATTGCGGTATTGTCTCAATCAACAAGTGGAAAGCATCACATGCAATTATATGGATGAGAATTATAATTCATATGATTGTGTGCAAATAAATAGGAAGATATGCTTATAATGAGGAGTAAAATTAGAGGACTTTAGAGTGACAACCTAAAGCCCTGTAATTTGGTTTGATGTGAAAAATTTTGTTATGAGATGTTAGGCCCCAGGTGGAGGGAATCGAGAGAACTCTAGACTGAGAGCTAGTATCTTTCCTACCTAGCCCATCTACAAGATTTTAAATCATCAAATTAACCAATTTTCTTTATAAAACCAAGTAAAGGTAAAGAACATTATTGCTTTTATTTGGCACAACACATTTTAGATACTTCCACAATGAAATTTCATAATTATTACTGATTCATTGAAAGAGGAAAAAAATATTTTATTCTCATTTGCTTTCATACTATTTTAAAGTTGTGTTAACTATAGTTGTTTGCTTTACTTTTTATTCAAAAAATACCAAAAATAAATTTGATAAACTGTATATCTTAAACATACTTTAAAAAATAATTTAATAAAATAAAAAGTTATTTTTCTTCTCTCTTTATAGTTTTTGACATTTCCTTGTGGGTTTGATATCTCGGGGCTTAATTAAAAAGTCCTGTATTACTTGATAAATGATATGTATACTTGCGTAGTATCCCATTTTATAAATAGTTGAAGTATAATTTCTTATCTAAATTGTAAGCATAAATATTCGGGGATCTATAGCTGCGATACAAGATAGGTTTTTATAATCATTATATTATGATTCATTAGAAGCTAAACCTATGAATGATGAAGGGATAGTCTTTGTAGCTTCTGATGAGTCATTTATTGATTGATGTTAAGCCATTAACATAAATTCGACAAAGGGGTACTCCCTAATGATCACTCCCATCCTGCTCAAATTTATTAAAGAGCACTTTTGTTTACCATCATGAATGATGCTTTATGTCGATGCTCATTTATGCAAATGTGGTTAAATATATTAAGAGAGATGAAACCAAAAAAGTCATAACTAAATTTCATGAAGATATATGTGGGTCTCATCAATCGAGTCCAAAAATGAAAGTGTAAGCTAAGAGACGTGGCTATTTATAGCCTTCACTAAAACTTTGATTATATGGAAGATGCCAAGAGATGTCATCAATGCAAAAATTTTAGCCCCATACTTCATCAGTCTCTAATAAACAACATCATACTGTAGCAACAAGTCCTTTTGAGAGTTGGGGAACTAACATCATAGAGCCTATAGACCCTACATCATCTGAATGATATAAATTTATTATTTTTACTACCAATTATTTTTCTAAATGGGTGGATACTGCCCCTTTAAATGAAGTAAATGGTATGAATGTCTTAAATATTTTTAAGATTAATATTATATATTAAATTGGTGTGGCACACCGAACCATATTTAACAATGGACATGAGTTTAAGAATATTAAAATTAATGTATTTTCTAAATATCATTAAATTGATTGACATTGTTCCACTAAATTATCCAATAGAAAACACATTGTTAAAACTTTTAATAAGATGTTTATAAGAGTTAATAATAAAAGATTTATTGTTAAAAAGAAAAAAGGACTTGACAAGCTCTCGGAAGAAAAAATGGCTTTGTGGGCATATCGTACTACTATCATACACACACTTATTCTACTTTGCATATCCTATGGTTAGATCAAATTGATTAATATATCCAACTTGTATATATTCAAGACACCTTGATCATCCAGTTTCTTAATTAAATTATGACATTTTAATTAATAAGAATCACCTTGACTACCTAGTTAGTTCTTAATGAAGGCATTTTATATGGTTAGGTTACTTGGCTCATCTTAAAAATAAGTATTTAGTCAGGAAACATTAATCACCAAACCTCCTAACTAATTTATATTTCATTGATCAACAAAAGCACCTGCACTACCTAGCTAGTTCTTGTTAAAAGCATCTCATTGACTGGAGCTCATTCTGCATCTAGTTAATCCTTATCGAGTTAAGATACCTTGATCCCTACTACGTGATAAAATCATGGTGCCTTGCGCACTAAGAATCATCTCAACTAACTTACCAATTATTATTAAAGCATCTTATGTTGTTAGTCCAACTTGCTTATTTAGAAAATTATTTAGACAAAATATCTTGCTCACCTAGCTACTTGAATAAATTTTGGTGCTTCACTAACTTGATTTCCTAGTTAGTCCTTGTTTATAAATCATCTTATATGACTATGATTACGCATTGACCAAGCCTCATTATCTGGACAACCTTAATTATCCAGTCAATTGTTATTCAACCTGGATACCTTATCACCTAGCTCACCTGGTTAACTTATAATACATTTATTTTGATCAGATTACCGTTCTTACCTAACTAATTCCTAGAAAAAAATACCTTATATAACAATCCCACCTTAATTGACTAACCAATTTCTCAACCATAATATCCAGTTTATCTAGTATATATAGCTGCTTTTTAAAGCTTCCCTTGGTAATACCACCTTTTTTTTAAGGTAAAGAGCAACTCGTGGCTCCCTATGTGTTCATATGATAGAAATAGTACAAAATTGGAGGGGAGGTGAATCCCTGGTTATAAAAGAGTGAAAAAGTACAATTATTAGCGCCCGTAGGGGTTCCTCCTCCAACATTACAAGTCTACATTGAATATAGAAGATAAACACATCAGTACAAGTATACTCAAAACTAAAAAGAACAAAAAGGAGTATAGCTCAGTGTAATTATCCACAAAAGCAAAGTGAGCCACATTAAAATTATAGTGCTAGAACCTAGCTGTGAGCAAAACCTTCGCCTAAATTCGTCCTCGGATACCCTTGAAATGTCCCCTTCCAAAGTGAAATATTAGCCATCCAAGAGCGTTATGTAGAACCGCGCAGCTAAAGCAGAATACCCATCGAGCATCAATCCTATATGGGAAACAAAAAGTGCAAGCATACCGAAAGATTTAAACGTGTATGCAGTGCCGAAACCTCACCGAAAATTGTAGGCAAGCATAAACCCAAAAATCAGAAGCAAAAAATAATTTGCAATAGCATTAGGTGGTAATACTATAGTTGGACAGAACTGAAACTCCCCATCCAAGGACCCCAGCTTAAGAAAACTGAAACAGAACATAATATTCATGTGTTTAAATCAAATCCAAACGAATCGAAGATTTGGAGGATGCCAACCCGCAAGAAATCTCCAACCACCACATTAAGCCTAAATAAAAAATATGACAGAGAGAAATCCTTTTCCAAAACTCAAAGCTATCAGTTAATGATGGGTAAGCAGGAAGAAATTAAAGGAAAACCTCTTCATATGTGAAGCTCCCAACCCAACACATGAAGCAACTTTGGAGCTGAATATATAATATCGAGCCACATTTTGTACATAAGAGAAAAATAAAGTAGAGGCACCCCTTCCCATAACAGAAATAAAACGACAAAGATCTTTATGTAGAAATATTAAAACCACAAGCCTCATCAATCAGAGTTAAAATAACCTGGTGTAACTGTAATTGGGCATATAATATCAATAAATGCCTAATATAGACACCCCGGATAGAAAGATCTACAGTTAAGCAAAGATCCTACCATTCAACGTCAATAACACCTATAACACCATCACTAGATATTACACTAGCCAAATTAAAAAAAAAACTCTGAGTAAAGGTTATGTACTGGCACGAACGAATGGGGCATCAAGATTATCACCATTTAGCAAAATATGTAATTATTGGGGTGGCACAAACCCCGCCACAATTTGGTTACTCGAGGAACCTACTTTTTCCAACCAATTTGTCGATCACTTACCTTCTCAATGAATGAACCTACAACCAATCATAAGACGAGAAGAAAATTGCTTGATGTGGTTAATGTAGTAAATAATATCCTAAGGCACATCTATACTATCATTGAAACTTTGAAAAAAAAAATAGAGTCTGTCTCGATTTCAACAAATTTCAATTTCATAGCAAAATAAATGGACACTGTCAATAAAATAGCACAAGCCTCAGTTTCCAATGGAGAGTCAATACAACATAGAGAGGTAAAGAACAATAAACATTTACCATCATGGATCCTAGCAACACCCCCAATCCCCACACTATTAGGCCTCCAACTTCCATAAATGTTAAACTTAACCCATCCTTGAAAAGGTTTCTGCCATCTCACCAAAGCCGAGAGTTGCAGAAACCTTCTAGGAGCTGCATGACATGACTCCAAAGAATTAAAATAAGCTATAACAATAATTTATTTGACCTTCCTGCCACCTAGCTTATAGATTTTGTTTCTATAAGAAATTATGTTGGGGAATACCCTGGTAAGAGAGAAATATATACTGTCGTACTTGGTCTCATTATGGGGCATCCAAATAAACCAGCATATAATAAATGAGTAAAATTGTAAGAAATGATTTTGCCGCCGGTCAGGATTACATAATTTACAAGTAGAGATTAAATACTGATTAGGGGACAAAGTTGTACCAAACCAAAGACCCCCTTTAATAAAATTAGCAATGAATAAAAGCAGGTAAGAATATATGATTAATAGATTTTTTGGCCATATTACAAAATCGACACCAAGAAGCTAAGTATAGACCATTAAGTTTAAGAATATCATCGCAAAGAAGAAGCTCGTGAAAGATTCTCCAAGCCAGTAAGGACATAAGTGGAGTTAAAGTAGGAGACCATATTCTTTTGCTTCAATTTTTAATCTGAAAGTGATGTAAGGAAGAGTACACAAATTTGGATATAGATCCATTAAAAGAAGCCTTCACCATAAGGGAATCAGGTTTGTGAGGGTCTATAGGAAAAGTAGAAATGAATCAAGCCTTATCAATCCACACATGTTGATTTAGGAGTTGAGTGTTCCAATGACCATCCAACCACACATCAGATACAAGGAGTTCAAGAAGAGTGTCAACCTCCAGTTGGAAATGAACCTGAGACCAGGAGTCATGCTAAAATGAAATATTACCACACCCCAAGTCTAAAAAATAAAGATCCTTAGCCCAAAAATGAATAAGAAGAAGTATTTTGCACATTATAGAATCCCCTTTCCTCTAAGTAACAAAAGCAGGATGATATTTCTTGCAATATTTCACATGCATGAAAGACGCCCACAAGGATATCCCTTTCCAAAAGTTAAGCCAATGTTTGGATAAATTTATTTCAACAATGTGGTGGAGTTGTTTAAATCCCAAACCACCGCTGCTAATAGGTTTACAAAGTTTTTTTGAAGAGCACCATTTCCTCCCAGAATGGCCTCTGTCACATAAGAATTTGTTAAAGAACTTCTCAAGAAAATCTTGAGTGCTCATTTAAATATGCAACACTTGCATCCCATACAACGACATGCTATGCAAGATACTCCTAAGAATGGCAATTTAACAACCAAAAGACAAAAAAATATTCTTCCAATCATTAACCCAATTTTTAATTTTTTCCTCCACCTCATACAATTGCATTGGTTTCATCCTTCCTTTAAGAAGTTGGACCCCCAAATATTTAATAGGAAGATCAGAGGGGGAAAATCCCATATATTGAATGGCCCAATTAACCTTTCAACGTTTCCATGGTGAGACCACCTTAATTACCAGAAGAAGTTATTGTTAGAGAACATTTTATTTGACTATTTTATATGGATAATCTTGTTAGCATTAGCTCCATTGAATGTGGACTATTCTAATAAGTGCACTATTTCTTGGTGATGAGTTACACTTGTCGGTGGTCGTTTGTTTTCAACAATTACTGAATTATCACATGAATGATGTTTGTTTGAATATTATGGTACTATATTTTGGTCATATATAGCTTCCATTAGTCCAAGGATTCCATAAAAGTTCTGTGATGTACATTTTTTTTATAAAAATATACTTTAAAATCACATATACATGCCAAAGAACGGCATAACGTCACCATATCAAACAAGTCTAGTGTTACCACGCCAAAACTAGCATGAACATGCTAGGTAGACTGGGAGGCTAGTGTAATTATGCTAGCCTCTAGCTTGGTTACAATAAATTTCTTCCTAAGTTTTCCATTTTTCTTGACTTTTGGACCAACCTATCCAACTTGAAGTTAGGATTTGGCATCGGAAAACAAATATGATTCAACAGGATGCCAATTTCACTGCCATCTCAAAAGTGAATAATAATGTGGATCCTAAGTGGATTGAGTAAAATATTCCATGGAGATTTGGAAGGAATGCATAGCCAATGGGCCTGAACATATGACATACATCTCATTAGAGTTCTCAGTTCACTTTGGAACACTTGAGGGTCAAGAAGAGAGTTCTTGGAGAGAAGATGATTCCAGAAGAAAAAGTGATCAATCTTCTTCCTTACTTCTTATTCCTTTAGCTTCCTTTTCGCTTGAGTTGAAAATGAGGTTATTTTCATCATCTCAAATCTTGTGAGACTGTTTGTTTGAAGAGGTTTGTTCAGAGACACTTTGAAAGAGGAGATGTCATCTATTTCCTTGCAGAAAACGGAGCATGAAGTGAAAGAGATCACTGAAATTAAACCAAACTATATGATTCTCATTTTTCTTTGCTCTTAAAATTTAGAAACACCATTTAATTTGATGTTAGAGTTTCATGATAAGTTGCTACTGTAAAATCTTTACATCTTATGAACCCTTCTTTTATGGCTCCTAGGATTTTTAAGTTTTTCCAAATCCTTTCATTGACCTATTTTGATTAACAAGGTTTTAGATTCATAGCTCTATAGCTATAAAGCATATAATCTCATATTTGCATTAATAGGTTCACCCCTTGATAGTAAGTATGGAGCCTTTATGCTTAGAAATTAAAGCCCTTTTATTTTCATTCTCTAAATCATAAGGAATTTTCTTTATGAATACTTCTCATATTAAAGTTAAAAAAATGGAGATAATAATATTATTATCATCCATAATAGCATTATGGTACACCTCATCATCTTGAACAAAAAATTATGCAAGATGATTAAGTAAGGATTACTTTAATATCAAATAGATCTTGAGTTGATTTCATCCTGGACAGACATGTGCGCATTTTCATGAGCATGTCAGAATTTAAACGTTTGCATAAAAAAAATTAATTGAGTAAACCATGTGATTGAACATCACTTTTTCAATTTGTGTTTATCTCTTTAACATCCTTGCATGAGTAATTGTCCTCATGTGTTTTTATTAGATGCTTGTATAAAGAATAAGAGTGGCTAGCTTTGAAAGCCTACCAATGTGTTATACCACCTTATCCTAGCATTATCATATCATGTCATATATCACCTAACACGTATGACTTCAACTTGTATTGTCATGATTATGTCATATATCACCTAGCATATATGACTTCACTTAGCACTGTCGTAATCATATCACATATCACCTATAGATGTTATTTCATCTAGAATTTGCATAGTCAAATCATGTTTATGTCAACAGAGTCATCTCGCTTAACATGATTCTGCATTAAATATATTTTTCTTGATTTCATTTATTATCATATTACCTCACATGATCTTGCTTAGCAATCAATTTACACACACACACACACGGATATATATATATATATATATATATATATATATATATATATATATATAATTTAAGTATTTACACCTAGTATAGCATTCAAACATAGCATGAACTTAATATGGTACTCGGATATAGCTTTGATTTGAGTAGTTGCATCTAGTATAGTATCATACCTCGAACATTATTTGTACTTGTTACGATTTGCTTACACATAGCTTGAGCATTCATATCATGAAAAAATTACCTTGCATTTTATTTCATTATCACCTATCATACCATTGGCATCATTCTCACCTAGCACACTACTTACTTATATGTTTTGTTAGGTTGAAACCTTACTAGCAAATGATATTTTAAGATGAGTGACCCAATTTTAATTATAATTATTTAATGAGATTTATTTGTAATTATATCTTAAAATCATAAATATAGCCTCTACCAATAACTTTTTCACATAGTTAGATGTTGATCCCGAATATTTATGGTTAAATTTTTTACTTTATATTTCTTTTAAATAATAATATCTCTTCCCCTTGCAACTGGGCCAAAAACATGACTCCAAATCAAATAAGAGATATATTTTAATTGTTTTATAATATGGGGTTCCATGCAAGTATACATATTGTTTATCAAGTAATATAAGACTTTCTGATTAAGCCCACAGGGAAATGTCTAAAATTAAAAAGAAATAAGAAAATTAATTTTTTTTCTTTTTAAATTTATTTTTTAAAGTATGTTTTAAAATAGATAAATTGAAAATTGTTTTTGGTGTTTTTTTTATAAAACGCAAGAAAGCAACTAAAATTCATAAGACTACTAAATGATATGAAAGCAATCAGAATAAAATAACTTTTTCCTTTTTTAATGAATCATTAATAATTATGGAATTTCATTGTGGAAGTATTTAAATGTGTTGTGCCAAATAGGAGTAATTATATTCGTTACCCTTACTTAGTTCTATAAAGAAAAAATGTTAATTTGAAGCTTTGAAATTTTGTAGATGGGTTAAGCAGGGAAGATACCAGCTCTCACTATGGAGTTCTTTCTATTCCCTCCACCTGGGGGATAACATATCATAACAAAATTTTTCACCTCAAACCAAATTAGGAAACTTTAGCCTGTCACTCTAAAGTTTTCTAATTTTACTCCCCATTAAAAACATATCTCCCGATTTATTTGCATTCAATTATATGGACTACAATTCTCGTCCATACAATTGCATGTGATTCTTTCCAATTGTTGATTAAGACAATACTGCATTGGTTCTTACACAATCTCACAACAAATTTTAAAATCTTAATTGGCCAAATTAAGAAGTTGATTAAGTGCAAGGAAATAAATCATCACAACTTCCAACATTAAACTTATATACTTCACACAACTTTCTTCCATAATTTAATTACTTGATCATTTAAAAGAAAAAAAGATAAAGAAAACTACTCAGAACTCATGGAGAAAACACAAACACAACTTGATTTGAAAGTGGAAATCATAGCAAAAACACAAAAAGTTTTACTTAAAAACCAAATGTAAAAACAAAGATAAATACTTATCTGAAATCCTCTCCACAATATTCTGGAAGTTCCTCTGAAATTTAACATTTCACAAAATGACTCTACAGAGGTTGCCGCCCAACTCTATTGACTCCAAGTTTGACTTTAGATTCCAATACAAATTAGATAAATGAATGAAAGAAAATTGGTGAGAAGAAGGCTTCACACCAACCCTTTTCTCCTTTAAAACTCTCTTAAACTAAAAAGACATAACTAACTGACTTTATACAGTAAAAAGAAGACTCTAAAAAGACTAAGGAGGACTAAAAGAAGATTAAGAAGGACTAGAAGACTCTAAACTGATTCCATGTCTTCATTTTAACAATTCTCCAAAAGGTGCTTTGGTGTCTCTTCAAATCATGTCTAGATTCAATGTATTCACCAATGAATGCATCTCTTCATTCAAATCTGCCACCCAAAGTATGTTAAGGATGTCGGCATTATTTTTAGGTTGTGTGTTTTATTTTGAAAAGGGGGTCGCCTAACAGAAATTGTCGGCAAATTTTTAATTTAATTTAAATAAATAATTTGAAAAGTAGTATTTGATTTTGAAAATAATTTTAAATTTAAAAATTTTAAGATATGAAATCAAACTGATCTCACATCCCGAATAGTTTATATAAACGAGCACCGCATCACAAACCGTGTATCTATCTCGAAGAATAGACACACTCGTTTGGTGATGGGGCTCGATTAAATAAACTAGAAGATTTGTGACATCCGTTTGGTCTGCGAACAAATTTTATAAGTCGACAAGTTCCCCTGCTTAATATAAATGAATTAAGCAGGGTTTATATTACCTGGGTTCTTAAAATTCCCTATAAGGGCAAGCCCCTATAGCTAATTGCATCTTAAGTGATGAGAATCACCTAGGAAAACTCTCGATAATAATCAGTAGTTCTGCTCTCAAGAATCTCAAAATTTAAGTTTTTAAGGGATTGAATTTTAGAATTTCAATAGGGAGTGGATCAACTTTGGAACATTTTTTTTGGGTATTCAAAGGAAGAAAGGTAGGAGAAATCACAAATTCGAAGCGAACTTCGGTAATTTCCCGACTATCCTATTGTTTGGCTTGAATTTAGGAAGGCCCTAATGTTTATTTAATGTTTTGATCTTGTCAATTTTTAATTAATTAGGACTTATATTCGTATGATGTGATCACACAAATAGCCTCGAAGATATGAGGGTTTATGTCATATCGGATGACTACCTCGGAATCCTAAGACCGATTAGGGCTTAATTTGCAATGCAAATGCCTAACAGAAGATTGAGGATTTATGTTGCACTAGGCAAACTACCTCGAAGTCCTATGGTTTGGTTATTTAATTCTAAGAAAGTTTTCTTTGAAGTAGATCCGTGTTTTCTTGATGACGATGGTCGTGCTCGCCCATCATGCTACGAGCTCCTTGTTGTTGCGGAGGTTTAGTTATAGAAGTCATAAATCAGGAGATGAGAAAAGTGTTTTGGTTTAGAGAAATTCTTAATTTCCAAGTGTTTTTATGTTTTATTTAAAACAAATCTTAAAGTTGATTATAACAACACTGGTTAAGATCCCACGGTTCCATCCTTCCGGCATCGTTATTTTTATCAGATTCACTTAATCGAGATGAATTTTCTAAACTCAACTAAATGAGTTCCACACTTTCATTTAGACCGTGGGAAATTCCGTTAGCAACACGTAAGTTACATCATCCGAGGTATTCCCGATCATCCAACAAGACATTTTAATTTAGTTGTAATTCTAGTTTTGTGTTCTGTTTGTGATTAAATTTTGAGTTGTTTTATATTTTGAAATGTTGTGGCGGTGAATTTTATCTTGCAATGACTTTTAATTTAGTTTTGGTTTCAGTTTTAGGGACTATCCTAAAGGTGTGGGTTTTCATGCAACAGTTGTTTATCATGCAAGAAAAGTAAGTGCGAAGCGATTAAATAAATTGCAACAAAATAAAAGCGTACCTGGAGGGTCTTCCCGTCATCCCAAGCTGCACTTAAACACAATTTAGAATATTTAAGCAAGTTCCTAGGTAAAGCTAAGGAAAGGGTTATGGTTTTCTACCAAATTCCTAATCCTATAGCTAGTCATTTCCTATGACGTCTAGGTTCCTATGTTTTGGTTTGAGGACGATTTTCTTCATCAAAGAACAATTAAATTCAGTTGTTCTCATAAACATCCTATCATATTGAGAAAGTATTTAAGAAGAATCTCAAACATCTTTTTAATATTGCTAGAATTGTTTAAGTCCAAATGAATTTAATTATACAAATGAATTAATCGTCCGGGAATTCAAGTTTTGTTGTTATCTTACTCAGTGAACTAAGACATTTGAATATCCTATGAGGGAAGTAACATTTCATTTATCGTTCGTTTAGGAGTTATGACAACAAAAGCTTTCGAGGGCAAATTGATGTTCAAATGGTTTGTGATTTAATTTAATTTCGCTTAACGGGTTTAAATTTGGAATAGTGTTCAAGTTGCTTCATATTTATTTTTGAATTTTTTTATGTCATAGGTGATGTTATTTTTAATTCAATTTAATTTAACTTTAATTTAATTTAATTTGGTTTAGTTTTAATTTTAACTTAATTTAATTTGATTTGATTTTAATTTTAACTTGATTCTATTATTTAATTTAATTTAATTCAATTTAGTTTGATTTGACATGATTTAATTTAATTTAATTTAATTTGATTTAATTTAATTTGATTTAACTTACTTTAATTTAATTTAGTTTAATTTAATTTAATTTAATTTAAATTTTAATTTAATTTGATTTAATTTGATTTAATTTAATTTAATTTTAATTTAATTTAATTTAATTTAATTTAATTTAATTTAATTTAATTTAATTTGATTTAATTTAACTTAATTTGATTTAATTTAATTTAATTTAATTTAATTTTATTTTTAATTTTAATTTAATATTTTATTTTTAATTTTAATTTAATATTTTATTTTTAATTTTAAAGATGATTTAATTTTAATTGTTAAAGTATTAATTTAATTGAAATTTTAAAAGAGTTTAATTTAAATAATTTAACTTTAATTTAATTTAATGATTAAGTCTTTTAGCATTTTAAATCTTAAATTTGGATTATCATTTTAATTAGGAATTAAATATTATTGAGATGATTAATTTAGGGATTCTTAAATTAAAGAACAAATCTCTTCCTAATAATATCCCTATTTTAATAATTCCAATTTTATTATTCTTCCAAATTTAATCAATTATTTAATTAAGTTTTATTTTATTTATTTTTAAATTGTTTAGTAGGTTTCTACCCTTTAATTATTTAAATTTCTATCATCCAAATCAGATTAGGAACAAATATTTTACTCTTTAATTTTATTAAGCCTAAAGTTTTAATTAAAGGTTAAAATTTTAATTACCATTTTGCCCTCCAAGCTTAATAATTTCATAACTCACTAAATTGAGCTTAAATAAACTTGAAATTTTTATGTGACTTCACTCATATGTCAATAAAGACATGAGAGGAGAAAATGTGATTTTTCTGTATTTAATTTATTTATGTAATTATTTTTGGTGGAAAATAGAGATTTCCAAGGAAAATTTAATAATATGACTAAGGGAAAGTTTCTATCCTTAAGAAAATTATGGGACATTCCTAATGACCAGAGGACCACTTGGACCAATTTTGGTGATTTTTTGAATTATATTCTTTTTAATATAATTATTTTGAGTTTTGGGGTATTAATTAATTTAAAAATAAAATAAAGGTTGAAAAATGAATTTTATATTTTTAAAAAATCTCCATGATATCAAGGAAATCAGAGAATTAATTTTTACAATTTTCAATATTTTTTTGATTTATTAGAATTATTTTAGTGGAAATGCTAAAAAATACATTTTTTTTAATTTTAAAATTACCCTAGGGCTTTAAAATTTAATATCTGATTATAGAGACTTAAGAAAAATATGGGCTTTGTTCCTAAGTGATTAAAATTCAAAATGTGACATTTTGGTGAATTTTATTATTTTTGTGTTTTTTATTATTTTTTAATTATTAAAAATATTAAAATAATGCAAAAAATCAACTTTTTTAGAAAATTGAAATTTTAATTTTCTTAAATTCCCCTAATATTAGAGAGGCTCCAAAACCAATTTGGTGAATTTTTGAAAAGTATTTTGAAAGTTATGAATTTTTAAAGTTTAAATTGGCTAAATGGCTTAATCAACCCATTTAGTAGGGTTAACCAAGTCCAATTGACTTCAAATTTTTATGGTGGGTTCCTCTGATCCTAAAGGTCATTGGAGAATTGATTTCAAGTCAATTTGATGTATGATTAGCTCTAATTAATTAGGGACCTATTTTGGGTGTTTAAGCCAATTAGGATTATTCCAAGTGGATTACTCAAAACCTATTTTTCCTTGAGTCCTCTGGTCATAAGAAATATCACCAAATTTTCCTAAAATTTATTTCACAACATGCTAGTTATTGGATTTAAAATACTCAAAACAGTAACATGAATTTGAAAAATCAATAACTTCTCATAGGGATGGCCTCTGACCTTAGAAAATTCAGGGAATATTCCCAAGTTCAGAGGCTTCAAAAGCCCTATGGTCTCATGCCATGGTGAATTTCCTATATGCATGGAGAATTAAAACAATGCAGAGAGTAAATAAATCATTAAAAATAAAATACTTGATGAAATTAAATGATTTCTTTTTCACATTATTCTCCTTTGTTCACTGAGCAAGAAGGTATTTTTATTTTATTTTTTTGATTTTCCTACACAAAGTTATGCATTTTTGAAGTTTAGAGAATTAAATAAATAGAAAAATAACCTATTTTTCTACTTATCCACGCGGCGCTAACTCAACCTAGGCATCTCCGAATCACCGCGTGTCGTCTTCTGATTCGGCGCTGCCATCCAACTCAGCGCTCCGGGGGCCCGTTGTATCGTTCCGTCTCCTCATCCGACGCGATCCTGGCCGTCCGTCTACGCGTGTATTAAATGAACGACATCCGTTCATCGTCCCCAAGCCTCCTAGCCCGAGAACCGTCCACACTAAATCCCTAATATCTCACTCAATACTTAACAGATTTTCGTGTTCTTGTGCTTTATGGATTCGTCTTGAAGAGACGAATACATCTATACGGTGATCATGCATTGAAATTAAGGCATTTGAAATGGAGAATCTCCAGAAGCTCAGGATAAAGAGTTAGCTCTTACCTTTGCTCAGAGAAGTGTGGCTTCAATCTGAGGGTTGTGTCACCTTCGATTAGGTCCAAGCAAGCTCCAGAAGAAGTCCCTTGGCCTGGTGAATTATCTAGGTATGATTTCGACCAAGCCCGATCACAAAGCTTGGAGTCTGGAACAGATGGGTGGCCTGGAGAGGGGGCTTTTGCTGGTGGACTTCTTCCCTTGGTCTGGTGAAGGTGTAGGACCAATCAATTTGGGGATTGGTCCACTGTGAAGAAGTGTCCTGATTTTTGTGCTAAAATTTGAACTCAAAATTGAGCTCAGCTAGAGTGAATTGGGGCTGGAATCCAGTAGGAATCAAGTGCTCTATGTGTAGAGAGTGGTCTGGAATGATTTTGGCAGTGTTTCCTTAAGGTTGGTTCAGCACCTCTTCCATGGCCGAGAGAGGGGGTGTTTAAATAGGAGAGGGTGGAGGGCCTTCCAGGGGGGCTTAAGTCTTGGGATCAGCTGCTTAGGTCAAGGGAAGAACAACCATGGTGGCCATTGGGCATGGGGTAGCTCAGCAAGGTGGAATTTCAATGCTTGGCTCCTGCCCATGTCTCGGCCATGGTGTTTTCCGGCAGCCCAGGTGGCTGGCCGGCAGGCAAGGGTCACCCTCAAGGTCAGGGAGGTCAGGGGTTGAAGTTGGTGAATTCAATTGAAGACTTACATGTGTAAAGTGGTTGGATCAAAATGGCATGGGGAGGTGGCTTCTTTTGCACTTGGTTTGGTCAACCCATGGAAATGGGCTTGGTTCACCTCCCCATGGCTGATTTGGGCTGAGGGAGGATCAGATGAATCAGCTAGGAAAGGGTAGAGAAGTCACCATCCATGAATATTTTGATTAATCAAGGATTAAGGTGAAGCATTAAAAGGTTAAAACCTTTTTAAGGGGGCTTAAAAGAGGCTCCTCCTTTTGCCATTAATGGCTTGGTCACATGTCAAACCTTCCATGGCTTCATGTGTCTTGTCCATGGCTTGCATATGGCTTCATTTGGCTCATCCTTGACTTAGGAAAAGTGAATCCATTTATATGAAAAATGAATTTGGGGATTTTGGCAATTTAGTGAAAAATTTAGATGGTGCTTGATTTAGGTTGATTTGATAATTGATTTGGGACTTAGGAATTGATCCCAATTAAAGGGATGATGAGAAGGAATTGTCATGTGGGCTTTGGGCCTTTTGAAATTATTTTTGATGGGCTTTTAGGAAGGCTAAGGGGATGGGCCTTTAGGTTTCAAAACAAATTTTAGGATGAGAATTTTGCAAAGGATTAGATCTAATAAGTGTTGAATTTAACTTAGGAATGTTTCATGAATGATTTGGAATAAATTTGAAGTGGTTTAGGCTTGAATTGGGTTGGATTTGGACCTCTTTGGTAGATGGGCCAATGTAGGTCAAATTGGGCTAACTTGGGCCAATGTTGGGCTAGGGTTCAAATTGATGTAAAATTAATGTTGGAAAATGTTTATGGGAGTGTTTCAAAGAGGTTTTGGCTTTGGTTGGGCTTTGATTTTGGGGTTTGGGCTTATTTGGGTTAGGTTTGGGTTTAGGTGAAAATTGGGCTTTCTGGCTTTGGGTTGAATTTGAGTGAGGTTTGGGTCTAAATTTTGGGTAAATCATGTTAGTGTTTTGTTTGTGGGGATGTTAGGGAAGGTTTAGAAAAGGTTTGGGGTTAATTGGAGTTGAATTGGGTTAGTTTGGATTAGGTTTGGGTCATGGGTCCAAATTGGGCTTTAAGGCCAAAAGTAAAATTGGATTCAAATGTCAATCAAATTGGACTTGGATTTGGTCTAGATTGGTGTTGGGAATGTTGAATTGAAGTTTAGAATTGAATTGGACCAGAATTTGGGTCAATTGGGTAGGTTTGGTTTGACATTGGGTTCACTTAGGGTTAAAATGGGTCAAATTGGGGGTTTTGATAAAAGTGGGGTACATTGACAAAATTGCCCCAAGGTGTAGTTGAACAAAATGAAATTGGGAATATTTGGGATTTTCTGGAATTTTCTGGGAATTTTCTGAATTTTTGGATTTTTGGGTCAAGAGGGGTATTTTGGGTATTTGGAGGGTATTGGGAGGTATTTTTGGAATTTTTGATATTTTTGGCTATGGATGATCAACTTAATTGGTGAGGAAATGTTCAAGGTTAATTTTGGGGAATTTTGGGTGATTTGGAAATTTTGAAAAATTTGGGTAATTTCAAGGGCTTTGGGTAGGCTAGGCGGGTGTAGGGTCCCGGGGGTCAAAAATTGAAAATTTGGAAAATTGAAGATTAGGTGAATGTAAGTGGAATAAAATCATTTTGGTTGAGCCATGAAGCCATATCAAGCCCACATGAGCCATGAAGCCATATCAAGCCCACATGAGCCATGAAGGGACTCATTTGAGGCATCCATTATGTTGTTCCTAACCCTCTTAGCTAAGGGCTTAGGGGTTAAGGACCATCCATGTGAATCACCTTTATGAGTCAGGAGGTCAAGTTAGGTATGGGTGTGTTTTTATGATGTGTGTGAAAGTGTAGTGTATAGGTGTAGTGTGTGTGTAAGTCGGCCCTTCACCGCACCGAGCCACCTGTGAGGCGGTCCTAAGGCCGAAGAGTCATATAGGAACTCATCCTTTAAACTTCCACATTTGATTTCAACCCTCTAGGTGATTAGGGGTCTACAGTCAAGTTTGTGGAGTTTGTAGGGAGTTAAGAAGTGGTTTTAATTTCTAAGTGGTGGGTCCCAATTCTAATCCTCTAGGATCGTCAAAGGAAAAGCCTAAGACTAGATCCTAAGTACTAAAGAGAAGAAGAGAAGACCTCATCAAAAATGAGGTCAACAAATGGACCCCCAATAGGTGTGGTGTGCTAACCAAGCACACCGCTCGTATTGGCGTTGACCGAAAAGATCAACAAAACCAACACAGATGTCCAAGTGACAAACTTAGGACAAAGTTGAATAATTTCCGCTGGGGAGTGTCAAGTATATCTCTGAGACTGGAGATTCCTGAACTCTCGCTGGGGAAAGGAAAAGGAGGTGAATCCCAAATCACATGACTCGGGGAATTTCAATTTAGATGTTATTTTGTTTCAGTTTAAGTTTTGATGTGTAAGTTTAGATTTTAGCTTGAGTTTTAATTTAAATTGAAGTTTTGTTAAAATTAATGAAGTGATTTGAACTTGAAATGAAAATTGGAATTTTGTGGTTTTAGATGTAACATCTTCAACCTCGAAAGAAAATTGAATTCATTGGATCAAATCACTACAATGAGGAGAGATCTCAGAGTAATGCGGTATTGAATTTAAAATCCTCAACTTCAAGATTTTGATTTTGATGTATTTCATCGCAATAGGGAAAGAATCCTAAAGCAATGCAGTCTCGGATGTAAAATCCTCAACCCCAAAAGTTTGATTTTGATGTATTTCATTGCGATAGGGAAAGAATCCTAAAGCAATGCGAGTCTCGGATGTAAAATCCTCAACCCCAAAAGTTTGAATTTGATGTATTTCATTGCGATAGGGAAAGAATCTAAAGCAATGCAGTCTCGGATGTAAAATCCTCAACCCCAAAAGTTTGATTTTGATGTATTTCATTGCGATAGGGAAAGAATCCTAAAGCAATGCAGTCTCGGATGTAAAAGCCTCAACCCCAAAAGTTTGATTTTGATGTATTTCATTGCGATAGGGAAAAAATCTAAAGAAATGCAGTCTCGAATGTAAAATCCTCAACCCCAAAAGTTTAATCCTCAACCCCAAAAGTTTGAATTTGATGTATTTCATTGCAATAGGGAAAGAATCCTAAAGCAATGCAGTCTCGGATGTAAAATCCTCAACCCCAAAAGTTTGATTTTGATGTTTTTCATTGCGATAGGGAAAGAATCCCAAAGCAATGCAGTCTCGGATGTAAAATCCTCAACCCCAAAAGTTTGATTTTGATGTGTTTCATTTCGATAGGGAAAGAATATAAAGCAATGCAGTCTCAGATGTAAAATCCTCAACCCCAAAATTTTGAATTTGATGTATTTCATTGCGATAGGGAAAGAATCCTAAAGCAATGTAGTCTCAGATGTAAAATCTTCAACCCCAAGAATTTGAATTTGATGTATTTCATTGCGATAGGGAAAGAATCCTAAAGCAATGCAGTCTCGGATGTAAAATCCTCAACCCCAAAAGTTTGAATTTTGATGTATTTCATCATTATAGGGAAAGAATCCTAAAGCAATGCAGTCTCGGATGTAAAATCCTCAACCCCAAGAATTTGAATTGTGATGTATTTCATTGCAATAGGGAAAGAATCCTAAAGCAATGCAGTCTCGGATGTAAAATCCTCAACCCTAAAAGTTTGAATTTTGATGTATTTCATCGCGATACGGAAAGAATCCTAAAGCAATGCAGTCTCGGATGTAAAATCCTCAACCCCAAGAATTTGAATCTTGATGTAATTGATTTTGTAAAGATTTGTAGTGTGGAATTTTGGTGTTTCGAGAATTTCATTAAAGTTGTAAAAGATTTTTGTGGAAAGAAACAAATTAGGAGGGAATATGTAAATACTACATATCCCATTTAAAAGAGTTGATCGGAAGTTGCCGGTTTGGATTGGATACAATTCCTCGCCATCAGATTCGATCCGTGTCAATGGAATCAACCGCTTCCATCCCAGACAAGGGAGAGAGTAGAACGGATTGGATTTCAGATTTGGAAGATTGAATTTGAATTTGATTGAGATTTGATTTAAAATTTGCATTCATTTTGTTTGTCTTTTAACGATTCAAATTTATTTTATGTGAATTTGGTGTTCATCATTTTTTAGATTTTTAAGGAAAGTTTTCTTTTATTCTTTTTTTTTGTTTCTTTTCTGTTCTTTGTTCGAAGTTCATTTTACTTTAATGGCGTTTCTCAGTCAACTTTCACAAAAGAGGTGAAGGCCAAAAATGTGACATGGTCACTTTCATTCTAATCATGTTGAAGATACATCATACAACTCGATCTGGAATACATCTCATACAATCTATATAGACTCAAAACAGACTATGTATGATCTTTGCCGATTTATCCAAAAAGATATCTGTCAGAAATCCATGTCTGAATAGTGAGGTACATGGTCAATAACATCACCTTCCAAGCCATCCTTGGCAAGGATGCCGTATGGATGTACGTTGGAGGTGTGATATTTTCCATGTAACTCACAGCTCGTAAGGCCGGAGGCTCTCTAGCTCCGGGTCTGGCTGGAAGTGGTAAGGTGCTTTCCTATCATCCATCCTTCTAAAAGTAATTGAGATCCGCTTCATTGGTACTCTCGGTATGCAATGTTTAGCGACATCTGCTCCGTTGCCCTTTAGTATCATGACGGAACCTACCGGTAATGGCATCTTTACTGGCCCTCGGAACTCACCTGGGCCTGCTATCCGAAGGTCAGATCCGAACATGATATTACACTCGTTCATAAAAGAAACTGTGCAAAAAGGTCTGACAAAGTCGTGGTGATCTATGTGCGGGGGTATGCAGTCACCCCTCTTGTAAATGTTAATAATGCAACTATTGGGTATGCAATCTGCCGGCAGTACCCTCCATGTTATCATTGTCTTTACCATCCTTTTGATGACTAATGGCATTAGATCCACCTGGCCATGACGGAGTATCCCTGGTGGGTTTCCCTTCGTGTCTTCTGCGAAGTTGTAGTAGCATCCACATTGTATTGTAATTCTCCCTTTCCCTGGCATCCATCTCCGGGGTTCCGAGTAAGTGTTTTCTCTTAGGCGGCCCGCTCGGCCCATTCTTTTCAAATCCCGGATGCAGTCCACGATTTGTTGTTGTTCGTATTCTGAGAACACGTCTATATGTAGCTCGAGGCCTTTTAGTATATTGATCCTCTTGCCTCTGATTCTCTCGAAGTATTCAAAAGTTTTCTTCTCGACATTCTGCATTATTTCTAGCTCGTATTCTGGAATAATCTGCAAATGGTGAGGCCTGATGACGTATTGTGGGATATATGGCTCAATCCCTTCACGTTCTCCTGCATACCTCGGCTCCTCGGGGATGGTGTCCATCGAGACATCCTCCGGGGTTGCTTCTGCAACAAGGTTATGCATTACTGGTGACTTTATCTAGTGGCGTGGTAGCCTTCCTTCTTCTGTTCTCCTTAAGATTTCCCTGGTCTCTTCTGTTATCCTCGGAGCTGGCCTCCTTTCTTCAGGTACCTGGTGAACTGGCGTCCTTGAAGTATACGTACTGGCAGTAGCAACTGCCTCGTCGAGCTGGTCCGCTGCTAGTTTGGTTAACATCTTGCGGATACGGCGATTTTTATTTCTTCGCTGAGCTGCTGTGAGAGTAGCTCTTTGTACTTCCTGAATCTCTGTGGGCGTGACGCTGACAAGCCTGACCTCTGCTGTAGCGACCACAGACTTGATTCTCTTGTCCTCCTCAGTGTTTGTTTTCCTTTTCTTGCTGCTGGATTGGTGGCTTGGGCCACCCACTTTCATTACTATCCGACTAGGCAGTTCCTCTCGGTCAACCGGGACCCGAGTCACTTTCCTCGTATTGCGGAGCTGCCGGTGCGAAGTCCGAGTCAATCTCTATTATCGCTTCATCTTTCACCCTCTTTTTGTCGAGTGCAAGGCTTACGCCATTTCTAAAGTTCGGGACCAACCGCCGAGTTGGACATTTCCTCGCGAAAAGACAAGGAAAAGGATCGAGGGTGCATACTTAAGAACAAGAACATTAAGAAAATGTTTATTAAAGACAGTTTTTTTATTATTTTTTTGTATTTTTAAATTTAACAGGAATGAAGTGGGATAAGATCAGGAAGAGATTTGAAATGGAAGGGAAAACAAGGAAAACTTTATTATCATGATTTTATTTATTTTAGCACATTTTTATTATTATTATTATTTTATTTTTTTATTTATTTATTTATTTTTTATTTTTTTTTTGGGTTCGGACCCGGTCATAAGTAACTACTTCTCCCATGCTTCTAGGGATGAAGAGTTCATTCCTTCTAAACATCGGGTAGCGTAATACTTCTTCGAGTATCGTCCGTTGATCGGAAGCATATGTCGTTCTCCTTGGCAGTTCACTAGCCGGTAGGAGCCTCCCGAGTAGACTCGCCTCGACCACAAACGGCCCTTCCCAAGTGGGTTCAAATTTTCCTCCTATCTTGCGGTGTGCAAGGATAGGTCTCTTGAGAACGAGAACTAAGTCACCAACTTTGAAGGTTCTTGGGCGGACCAGTCTGTCATGGGCTTGAACCATCTTAGCTTGGTATAATTCTAAATTCTGCTGCACTGCAAGTCTTTTCCCTTCCAGGCTTTCTAATTCCTCTAGTCGTAATTTGGCATTCTCTTCTGTCGTGATTTTGTTTGCAACTGCGATTCTGAGTGAAGGAAGCTGAACCTCTAAAGGTAACACTGCCTCGGACCCATACACCAGAGCGTAAGGTGTAGCTTGAGTAGGAGTTCTGAAGGTTGTCCGGTAGGCCCATAAGGCTTCTAATAACTTCTCATGCCAATTTATCTTATTATCGTTCAAAGTTTTCTTTAAAATTTGAACGAGAGTTTTATTAAAAGCCTCGACCGAGCCGTTTGCTCTTGGGTAGTAAATTGTTGAATATCGCCAGTCGATTCCGTGTCTCCCGACAAAATTGTTGATTTGTGTGCTTCGAATGCCGACCCATTATCCGAGATGATCCTGCGTGGCACTCCGAAACGGTAGACAACTTGGTTTTTGAAAAGCGTAGCACGTGGTGTGCTTTCACTTCTCCGAGTGGAACTTCCTCTCGCCCACTTGGAAAAGTAATCCGTAGCCGCAAGAATGAAGCGATGTCCTTTTGAAGATGGTGGTTCTATTGGACCCACTATATCCGTGCCCCAACATTCAAATGGCCACGACGCAATTGTCGGATGTAGCACATTTGGAGGTTGGTGTAGAACCACTCCGTGCACTTGGCATTGATGACGGCTCTTGGCGATTTTCATGCGGTCGGTCATCATCGAGGGCCGGTAGTACCCTAGTCTTTTAATTTTCATTTTCATCTTCGGACCCGTCGGTGAGCGCCACGAGTCCTGAATGCACCTCTTTAACAATTTCACGGGCCTCGGACCCGCTTAGGCACCTTAGCCACATTTGATCGAAAGACCTTACGTATAACGTGTTGTTTATTAATGCGTAGGACGAGTTCTTTTCTTGATCCGATGGGCTAGCGACCTATCGTCCGGTAGTTTTCTCGTTTGCGAGTAGTCTATTAATGGTTGTCACCAATCTTCTGTGTTTTCCGTCATCTGTTGCAATCGATTCTTCTTCTTTTTCTGATTTGTGTATTGTGTCTATGTTGAGCTGTGATAGGACCTGACGTCCGTGAACTGACACTTCTACTGACTCATCTTGCAAATAGGCAAATTCTTTTGCGAGACGGGCTAACGCATCTGCTAAAGAATTTTCTTTCCTGAGAATTTTGTAGATTGTCACATTCAGAATCTGTTCCAACAGCTGTATGGCATACTGGAAGTATTGCTCGAGTCTTGGTTTTAAAATTCTGTACTGTCCGGCGATCTGTTGAATGATTAACTCGCGAATCCCCGTAGATGTTGATGTCTGTTATCCCCGTTTAAATAGTTAATTCCAGATCCTGTTATGAGCGCTTCGTATTCCGCTCGTTGTTTGTACATGGCTCCGTCAAGTGGTAGGAGTATCTTAACATCCCCGCTCCGGTGTTATAAAGATTAATCCGATCACTGCCTTACCGGGCACTATCACTTGCGATTCTTCGTCTTTGTGTGCTGAAGATGCTCCGTCGAAATATAATTCCCAACGTCGATCATCAGGGTCTTCTAGGCTCATTATTTGTTCATCTAGCAAATCTTCTTTGAGAGGACATTCTGCCGGCAAAGGATGTGCTGTGAGGAAGTCTGCTAAGACTTGTCCCTTTACGGCACGAAGAGGCACGAAAGTTATATCGAATTGCAATAATATCATTGACCATCTGGCAAGTCTGCCGGAAAGCGTTGGACGGGTCATCAAGTATTGCAATGGATTAAATTTCGAGATCAGGTTGACCTTATGAGAAAGCATGTAGTGCCTGAGCTTTTGAGCGGCAAAGATCAGGGCCAAACAGTGCTTTTCAATTGCGGGATACCTTATTTCTGTTGGAAGAAAATGACAACTTAGGTAGTAAAGAGTATTTTCTTTACCCTCATCATTGACCTGGGCTAACGAGGCTCCGAGAGAAGTCGTCTAAAGCCACGGTATAAAGTATCGACGGTCTACCCGAGACTCGGGGTCTGCTAAGACAGGAGGTGTCATTAAATATTGCTTAATGTCCTCAAAGGCCTTCTGGCATTTTTCTTCCCAAATAAATTTGGCATCCTTTTTAACTAATGCTGAGAAAGGCTGACACCTACCTGATAAGTTTGAGATAAAGCGTCGAAGATATGCCAGCTTCCCTTGAAACGATCGTAGTTGCTTTAAGGTTTTGGGAGGCGGCATTTCTAAGATGGCTTTAATCTTTTCCGGGTCGATTTCAATTCCACGATGTCGGACAACGAATCCTAAGAATTTCCCGAAGGTGACGCCGAAGGTGCATTTTAAGGGATTCATCTTAAGGTTAAATTGTCTTAATCATTCGAAAACAATTCTCAAATCATATAGGTGGTTTTCCTTTACTTTGCTTTTGATGACCACATCGTCCACGTAGCATTCGACTTTATTGTGGATGAGATCATCAAAAATTCTTGTCATCGCTCTACGGTAGGTTGCTCCTGCGTTCTTCGATCCGAATGGCATCATTCGTGTAGCAATATACTCCAATCGGCGTTACGAATGCTGTAAGTTTTTCATCTTCCGGATCCATTTTTATCCGGTTGTATCCACGAAGATCCATCCATGAATGAGAATATTTCATGTGTTGAAGCAATGTCGATCATTAATTCAGGATCGGTAGAGGAAATTCATCTTTTGGACATGCCTTGTTTAAATCTCCGAAATCCACACAAATTCGATTTGACCATTCTTCTTTCGATCGGCACCACATTGGCTAACCAAGTCGGATATTATTCTTCACGGACAAATTTAGCGTCTATTAGCTTTTTAACTTCGGCTATGACTTGTTGTTCGATTTCTAGACGCATTCTTCAGGACCTTGTCGGCGGGACGAAGTAGGATCCACTCCTAGCTTATGGATTGCGACCTGCGGAGCTAATCCTGGCATCTCATCGTAGCTCCAAGCAAAACGGTCTTTAAATTCCATTAATAACTTGATTATTTCTTCGGAGTCTTCTTTATTGAGTAAGGAGCTAACAAAGGTAGGTCTAGGCTCTTCGCTAGTACCTAAGTTAACTTCGTTAACTCATCTATTGTAG
Source organism: Papilionanthe hookeriana x Papilionanthe teres (assembly GCA_022702705.1). Lineage (NCBI taxonomy): Eukaryota > Viridiplantae > Streptophyta > Magnoliopsida > Asparagales > Orchidaceae > Papilionanthe > Papilionanthe hookeriana x Papilionanthe teres. The sequence continues at coordinate 138,156,420 of CM040428.1, forward strand.
ATTTAATCTCTTCTTCGAATTACGGTGGAGCGTCTCCAATTTGTAAATCTTCAAATTCTTCCGTAGTTTCCATGCGGTTTTCATTAGACTCGCAAGTGACAACCAAGCAAAATTCGGTATCGTCAGCCGATCTCTATCGTGCCGAATCCGAGACCATGCTTTGAATTGGGTGGACGACCGGAGTTATTCCATAATTTTTCAAAATGTTGTGATTGACCTTTTGTCCATTTTTGAGGTAAGAAACCACGCTGAATTAAATTTTGAACACAGGGAGAGTACCACTCAAAAAGTAATTCCATTAATTCGATGAAGTGACATCTTCGAATTGTACATTATTTTCGGTTTTAGAGGAAGGAGCACCTCGGTAGAATTTGATTGGCTTTGCACCGCCGCTACGTACCTCTTTGACCACCATACCCTCGATCTTATTAGAATGGATCGGGGTCGGGGTCATAGTATGTACATAGTGGTTAATGTTCTAGTACATTGATTTATATTCTTCATTCTTTTCATCTTCGAGCGGGATCTCGAATTGCGGCTTCTTCCGACTTATTGTCACCTGCTTCTTGTTTGATCTCTTTTCTTCTTCGGAACTATCTTCCCAATCAACATTGATGGATGGTTTCCTCTGTCCAACTGTCCTAACGTCTCTGCCACGACCTCGTCCCCGGCCTCGACCTCGGATGCGAGTTGTGGAGAAACATTCACCATCTCGCCGTAAGGGTGTGGTGAGTGACTGTTGGACTAGAACTTCAGGTTCTTCGTCATCCCAAATTCCCTTTGCTTCATTCGTTATGGTATCTCTGGAGAAGATTATTTTCTTCGGAGGTGCATAATAAGCTGCATCTTCATGGATTCCAATTTCATGTACGGAGAATGGTTGTAAGTCACCTTTGATGCATTGTTCCCCTCCATCGTAGTATTTGATGCACTGATGTAGAGATGATGGTACCATCCGGTTTTCATGTATCCATGGTCGGCCCGAGTAGAGCATTGAACGACGTTTCCGAATCAATTATGTGAAATTTCGCGGTTGTCTTTGCTAAGTCACCGGTCTTCATTAGCAGTGTTATTGAGCCGAGGGCTCTTTCTCCTTTCTGGTTAAATCCTCTTAATAATATTTTGTCCGCTTCAAGCTCGCGAGCATCAATTTCCAAGTATGCTAGCGTTCGAAGATTCATTATATTGATTGATGCTCCTGGATCCACCAAAACTCTGGAGAGTGTAAACTTCCCTATTATGAAGCGAAATGTACAACGGTCGGTTGTGGTCTGCTGTCCCATGTAGTAGGTCATTGTCCGTGAAGGTGACACCTCGTTGTTCCTTTAACAAACAAACCTCATCTAAGGAATCTCCGGCCATTTGAGCTAAGCAAATTTCCTGATTATGTAAGGCCTTGATCAGAGCTTCTCTCATCTCCTTTGATAAGATGAGAGCGTCGTAGATGCTCAGTTTGGCCGGTAGTTTCCTAAGATGGGCTAGCACGTTGTAGTCCACTTTATTTTCATGTGTCTCAATTTCTTCCCGAATAGGTATTTCTTCTACCGGTGTTGGTTCTTCCTGAACAACCACCTGCTTTCCTTTGTCCTTTGGACCCATTCTCAGAGGTAGTACTCTTCCACTTCTTAAGTTAACTTCTGTAATTTCTTCGGAATCTAGTGTTGAGTTTGCTAGTGTCTCCTCTTGAATCAGAATGACAGGTTCTTCTGGATTAGCTTCGTAGTCTGAAGGCTCTAACTCTATTGTGACTAGAGCTCCTCGAAACTCGCAAATAGATTCGTTGCTTGTTGAACTCTCGTAGCCTCTTTGGTGGATGTCTTCTTTGTCATTGTGATTGTTGAGATTGTGTATGATTTGAGAATTGTCATTTGTATCGGAATCGATGTCCGGATTGGGTTGGTTGTCGCTAGTTACGTAATCGTTAGAAACAGTCAAAATGTAGCCAACGCCATAACCCTTATCATTATAAGATCCCACCGGAGTGAGCAGATAATCATACAGAGTCAGAGGTTCGAGGGATTTCTCCCCCGAATCGGAAACAACTATCCTAGGATAAGCAGCCCCTAGTCTAGCCTTAAGAGCCTCGTTCTTCTCTTCTTCGTCGATTTTCTTCTTCTCTTCCATCGTCTCTTGTTGAAGTGGTTCTTCTATCGCAAGTGATAGTGCCGACTTGACAGGTTTCGAACCCTGAATTGAGGCTCGCACCGAAGCGGTTTGGATGTGATCCAAAATCTTCTTCGAAGACTTTGTCCAAGCGGTAGTCCATCCATCATTAGTCGCATATGGATCTATTGGAACAAGGGGATCCGTCGAGATAACATTGAAGGAACCTCCTTTCTGGGATTCCTTCATGTACTCTTTCGGGATCGTTATGTTCCCTTTCCGAAGATTATCGTTGAGCCAACTTTTGAAGGTAATACAATCTTCTATCTTGTGTCCAAGCATCCGGTGGTAAGGGCAAAAGTTGGGATCACCTTTCTTGTCGACTTCTTCTGGTCTCTTAGGTTCTGGTAGTTGGAAATCTGGAGTCTTCATCAGACTGTGGAACATTTTCGGCACTGCCTCATTCTTGAACGGATACTCCCTGCTCAAAAGCTCCTTTAGCGTACGTTGTGGACGAGGCGGTTGTTCATACTGTTGGGGTGACTGATAGCTGGGTCGGGGTTGCTGGTAATTCTGTTGAGTTTGTTGTGACCGTTCTGGCGGTATTTGTATCAGCTACTTGCCTTTATCGACAGTTGCGACGATCCCGGACTTCTTTTCAAAAGTTTTCATGGGCTTCTGTTTGTCTGTTTTGTCTGTGAAACTTAATTGCTTCGCCTCCTCTTGCAAGCTTCCGGCCTTGCTTAAAAACTTCTCGAAAGTCTTAATAGTAAATACCTTGAGGAGAAGTGCTATCGGGCCATGAATGCTCTTAAGTAAAATGCCGACTGCATGCTGTTCTTGTAGCTGTGGCTCACACTTCATATTTAGATTCCTCCATCGAAGTATGTAATCCACCAAAGTTTCGTTCGGCTTCTGCTTCTCTACCACTAAATCACCTATAGTGATGTGGTGCTGAGCTCCGACAAATCGCTTGATGAAGAGGTTCTCTAATTCTGAAAATGTCTTCACCGAACCGTTCGGTAATTCTGCATACCAATCAAAGGCGATCCACGACGAAGCTACGACAAATTGTACGAAGAGTAAGGCATCACTTCCGCCGGCATTGCAACAAGCGGCACGAAAATGTGCAACATGCTGCCGAGGGTTTTCGGTTCCATCGAAAGGTCTTGAACGGAGGTGGTACGAAGCCTTTCGAGATATTGGACGAGTGTCGGATTCTTCAGGGTAAGGTCTACCCGTCCGAATGGATGTCCCGCTCTTTGATTGTGCCAAGGCTTCTCGCACCTGCTGTTCCACCATGCTCATGATATCCTTTTCCGGAATCATGCTTTGTGTTGCATCCTTCTTTAATTGATCATCCCCGTTGACGGACGTAATCTCCTTTCCTCCTTCTACAATGTGAAGGACTTCTGGGGGTGTTTCTCTTTGGGGTTGAACTTGACTCTGGAGAGTGGCTAGGGCTACAACCATCTCTTCCATCTTTTTTGCCATTTGGGCGATCGTATCATCTTTCTCTTGAAGCTGCCTCCTCATTACTTCCGGCTCCTCTCTTCGCGGTCGCGGAGGCACCTTGTGAAGCCGACGAAGCTCGTGTGTCAACCATGTTAATTTACGCATATTCATCATCCATGAACTACGACGAGTCAACTTCATCTCCAAATTTCTCTTCTCTTTCCCTTGCTAATCGCCGAATATCGGTTCTTAGCTTTTCCATAGCATCTTCTAGTGGTCTTTTACGTACATCCTTGTAGTTGTCATGTGATAGCTTGTCGGGTTTCCTTCTCATGAGTCCCCTTTCTTGCGGTAGCACTTTCTTCGGATTCAAGTCTCTCGACGAGACTTTCTTTTTCAGGTTGTTGTTTTAATCTTAATTGTCCGGTAGTGGGACGCCATATCATCCTTCTAACAGCAGAAGGTCTAGGACCGGATGGTCTATCGACCGAATACTTGGAAGGTGGTATCCTCCCTAATTTGTAGTCCTGAAACAACGACAGGCTGACTAGCTTTCATTCTCTTATTCAGCTTTTCCGCAGCGATAGCAGGTTCTACTCGCAGCCCAAGACGGGACTTGGCTGACACCCTCCCTATCCTTCTTAAAATCTCTAACACAGGGCATTTTTCTTTCTTTGCTAACATTTCTATCAGGGTTTGCAGTCGAGCAAATGGAGTAATTCTAGCCCTTCTCTTACGGCCATCATTGTAATATGCGGGCTGAGGCAATGCAGCAGCAATCTTGCGAACATTTTCTTCATCCTCTGCGGTGGAGAGGGGATGGAACCTGCTTCCTCCCAAAAGTGGTATGTATTCAGGCAGCGGTGTATACTCGGGCAGTTATGGGATTTCTTCTAGGAAAGCAACTTCAGCAGCTCTGGCTTCTCTAGCAATCCTTCTACTTTTGTTCCATCTCTGAGTCTGTGTCAGCGATGGAATTCTCGAGTTGGACCCAATTTCAAAAATAGAAGGTTTCACAGGAAGATCTGTACCCTCCACGGTAACAGGTTCATCATAGTTCTGAATTTTCTTTCCTTTAGTTTGGCAGAAGCCGGGGTAGGTGCAGAGACAACTAGACCGGTGGGGGTAGCAACAACGGTCCTTCGCGAACGGCGGTACTCCTCTCGGTTGGAATCTTTTGCGAGAGGAGGGAATTCATGAGTTGACTTGAGGTTAAACTCGATCGATGGCTTCTCGGTTCCGGTACTTTGCTTGTGAGTGAAAAGAGAGTGACGTTGGGGATTTTAATGTCGGTGTCCTCGAATCCTTGTCGAATCGAATGATTCCATTATCGGGCGGTTCGTCCTTGAACACGGCCGAGTCAAGTCCGTTGACGAAGGAGAAGATCAGTTTTGGGGCTTCCATTTCTGCAGGGCAGATTCCAAGTGTTAGTCCCTGAATCGTGCTTCTTCTTATCGTATAACTTATGATGAAAAAGAAAGAGTCCGAACACATTTCTGTTTATCTTAGTGTATTTGTGGTATTAAAAGAAAATTGTCTTTTTTCGAAAAGATTTGTTCGTTAGGGAGGAGAATTATTAATAGAAGGAGAGTTGTAGGAAGGGTAAAAGGAATTGATTAGGAACTGGAAAAGGAAGATAAAGTCTTGTAGAAACTTCTCGACCCGCAAGACCGCTCCTAAACTAATACCTATTGATGGTCCACCCCACCTCAGAAATGAGGTAAAAGGATCTCGGAACCTCTCTGTTTAGAGGTGTCTAAACAGTGGCTCCTAAATCCGAGAGAATGTTAGCTATACTTGTTCAAGGTAGAAATGAACATAGTATTCCAACGGAAAGAAGGGTAGTTTGATCCACTAGGAACATGGATACACTACCAATTTTTGAAAGCATAATTGTCTGATTAAAATGGAGAGAGGAATTTTCCCCAGCGGAGTCGCCAGAAGTTGTCGGCATTATTTTTAGGTTGTGTGTTTTATTTTGAAAAGGGGGTCGCCTAACAGAAATTGTCGGCGAATTTTTAATTTAATTTAAATAAATAATTTAAAAAGTAGTATTTAATTTTGAAAATAATTTTAAATTTGAAAATTTTAAGATATGAAATCAAACTGATCTCACATCCCGAATAGTTTATATAAACGAGCACCGCATCACAAACTGTGTATCTATCTCGAAGAATAGACACACTGTTTAGTGATGGGGCTCGATTAAATAAACTAGAAGATTTGTGATATCCGTTTGGTCTGCAAACCAATTTTATAAGCCGACAAGTTCCCCTGCTTAATATAAATGAATTAAGCAGGGTTTATATTACCTAGGTTCTTAAAATTCCTTATAAGGGCAAGCCCCTATAGTTAATTGCATCTTAAGTGACGAGAATCACCTAAGAAAACTCTCGATAATAATCAGTAGTTCTGCTCTCAAGAATCTCAAAATTTAAGTTTTCAAGGGATTGAATTTTAGAATTTCAATAGGGAGTGGATCAAATTTGGAACATTTTTTTTGGGTATTCAAAGGAAGAAAGGTAGGAGAAATCACAGATTCGAAGCGAACTTCAGTAATTTCCCGACTATCCTATTGTTTGGCTTGAATTTAGGAAGGCCCTAATGTTTATTTAATGTTTTGATCTTGCCAATTTTTAATTAAATAGGACTTATATTTGTATGATGTGATCACACAAATAGTCTCGAAGATATGAGGGTTTATGTCATATCGGATGACTACCTCGGAATCCTAAGACCGATTAGGGCTTAATTTGCAATGCAAATGCCTAACAGAAGATTGAGGATTTATGTTGCACTAGGCAAACTACCTCGAAGTCCTATGGTTTGGTTATTTAATTCTAAGAAAGTTTCTTTGAAGTAGATCCAAGTTTCTGTGATGACGATGGTCGTGCTGCCCACCATGCTCCGAGCTCCTTGTTGTTGCAGAGGTTTAGTTATAGAAGTCATAAATCAGGAGATGAGAAAAGTGTTTTGGTTTAGAGAAATTCTTAATTTCCAAGTGTTTTTATGTTTTATTTAAAACAAATCTTAAAGTTGATTATAACAACACTTGTTAAGATCCCACGGTTCCATCCTTCCGGCATCGTTATTTTTATCGGATTCACTTAGTCCAGATGAATTTGCTAAACTCAACTAAATGAGTTCCACACTTTCATTTAGACCGTGAGAAATTCCGTTAGAAACACGTAGGTTACATCATCCGAGGTATTCCCAATCATCCAACAAGACGTTTTAATTCAGTTGTAATTGTAGTTTTGTGTTCTGTTTGTGAATAAATTTTGAGGTGTTTTATATTTTGAAATGTTGTGGCGGTGAATTTTATCTTGCAATGACTTTTAATTTAGTTTTGGTTTCGGTTTTAGGGACTATCCTAAAGGTGTGGGTTTTCATGCAACGGTTGTTTATCATGCAAGAAAAGTAAGTGCGATGCGATTAAATAAATTGCAACAAAATAAAAGCGTACACTGGAGGGTCCTCCCGTCATCCCAAGCTGCACTTAAACACAATTTAGAATATTTAAGCAAGTTCCTAGGTAAAGCTAAGGGAAGGGTTATGGTTTTCTACCAAATTCCTAATCCTATAGTTAGTCATTTCCTATGACGTCTAGGTTCTTATGTTTTGGTTTGAGGATGATTTTCTTCATCAAAGAACAATTAAATTCAGTTGTTCTTATAAACATCCTATCATATTGAGAAAGTGTTTAAGAAGAATCTCAAACATCTTTTCAATATTGCTAGAATTGTTTAAGTCCAAATGAATTTAATTATACGAAATGAATTAATCGTCAGGAATTCGAGTTTTGTTGTTATCTTACTCGGTGAACTAGGACATTTGAATATCCTATGAGGGAAGTAACATTTCATTTATCGTTACGTTTAAGAGTTATGACAACAAAAGCTTTCGAGGGCAAATTGATGTTCAAATGGTTTGTGATTTAATTTAATTTCGGTTAACGGGTTTAAATTTGGAATAGTGTTCAAGTTGCTTCATATTTATTTTTGAATTTCTTTATGTCTTAGGTGATGTTATTTTTAATTCAATTTAATTTAACTTTAATTTGATTTAATTTGGTTTAGTTTTAATTTTAACTTAATTTAATTTGATTTGATTTTAATTTTAACTTGATTCATTATTTAATTTAATTTAATTCAATTTAGTTTGATTTGACATGATTTAATTTAATTTAATTTAATTTTATTTAATTTAATTTGATTTAACTTACATTAATTTAATTTAATTTAATTTAATTTAATTTAAATTTTAATTTAATTTGATTTAATTTGATTTAATTTAATTTAATTTTAATTTAATTTAATTTAATTTAATTTAATTTAATTTAATTTGATTTAATTTAACTTAATATGATTTAATTTAATTTAATTTAATTTAATTTAATTTTTAATTTTAATTTAATATTTTATTTTTAATTTTAATTTAATATTTTATTTTTAATTTTAAAGATGATTTAATTTTAATTGTTAAAGTATTAATTTAATTGAAATTTTAAAAGAGTTTAATTTAAATAATTTAACTTTAATTTAATTTAATGATTAAGTCTTTTAGCATTTTAAATCTTAAATTTGGATTATCATTTTAATTAGGAATTATATATTATTGAGATGATTAATTTAGGGATTCTTAAATTAAAGAACAAATCTCTTCCTAATAATATCCTTATTTTAATAATTCCAATTTTATTATTCTTCCAAATTTAATCAATTATTTAATTAAGGTTTATTTTAATTATTTTTAAATTGTTTAGTAGGTTTCTACCATTTAATTATTTAAATTTCAATCATCCAAATCAGATTAGGATCAAATATTTTACTCTTTAATTTTATTAAGCCTAAAGTTTTAATTAAAGGTTAAAATTTTAATTACCATTTTGCCCTTCAAGCTTAATAATTTCATAACTCACTAAATTGAGCTTAAATGAACTTGAAATTTTTATGTGACTTCACTCATATGTCAATAAAGACATGAGAGGAGAAAATGTGATTTTTCTGTATTTAATTTATTTATGTAATTATTTTTGGTGGAAAATAGGGATTTCCAAGGAAAATTTAATAATATGACCAAGGGAAAGTTTCTGTCCTTAAGAAAATTATAGGACATTCCTAATGAAAAGAGGACCACTTGGACCAATTTTGGTGATTTTTTGAATTATATTCTTTTTATTATAATTATTTTGAGTTTTGGGGTATTAATTAATTTAAAAATAAAATAAAGGTTGAAAAATGAATTTTATATTTTTAAAAAATCTCTCTAATATCAAGGAAATCAGAGAATCAATTTTTACAATTTTTTGATTTTTCTTTGATTTATTAGAATTATTTTAGTGGAAATGCTAAAAAATACATTTTTTTTAATTTTAAAATTACCCTAGGGCTTTAAAATTTAATATCTGATTATAGAGACTTAAGAAAAATATGGGGTTTGTTCCTAAGTGATTAAAATTCAAAATGTGACATTTTGGTGAATTTTATTATTTTTGTGATTTTTATTATTTTTTAATTATTAAAAATATTAAAATAATGCAAAAAATCAACTTTTTTAGAAAATTGAAATTTTAATTTTCTTAAATTCCCCTAATATTAGAGAGGCTCCAAAACCAATTTGGTGAATTTTTGAAAAGGATTTTGAAAGTTATGAATTTTTAAAGTTTAAATTGGCTGAATGACTTAATTAACCCATTTATTAGGGTTAACCAAGTCCAATTGACTTCAAATTTTTATGGTGGGTTCTTCTGATCCTAGAGGTCAGTGGAGAATTGATTTCAAGTCAATTTGATGTATGATTAGCTCTAATTAATTAGGGACATATTTTGGGTGTTTAAGCCAATTAGGATTATTCCAAGTGGATGAACTCAAAACCTATTTTTCCTAGAGTCCTCTAGTCATAAGAAACATCACCAAATTTTCCTAGTATTTATTTCATAACATGCTAATTATTGGATTTAAAATACTCAAAACAGTAACATGAATTTGAAAAATCAATAACTTCTCATAGGGATGACCTCTGACCTTGGAAAATTCAGGGAATATTCCCGAGTTCGGAGGCTTAAAAGCCTTATGGTCTCATGCCATGGTGAATTTCCTATATGCATGGAGAATTAAAACAATGCGGAGAGTAAATAAATCATTAAAAATAAAATACTTGATGAAATTAAATGATTTCTTTTCCACATTATTCTCCTCTCGTTCATCGAGCAAGAGGGTATTTTTATTTTATTTTTCTGATTTTCCTACACAAAGTTATACATTTTTGAAGTTTAGGGAATTAAATAAATAGAAAAATAACCTATTTTTCTACTTATCCATGTGGCGCCAACTCAACCTAGGCATCTCCGAAGCGCCGCGTGTCGTCTTCTGATTCGGCGCCGCCATCCAACTCAGCGCTCCGGGGGCCCGCTGTATCGTTCCGTCTCCTCATCCGGCGGGTTCCTGGCCTTCCGTCCGCGCGTGTATTAAATGAACTGCATCCATTCATCGTCTCCAAGCCTCCTAGCCCAAGAACCGTCCACACTAAATCCCTAATATCTCACTCAATACTTAATGGATTTTCGTGTTCTTGTGCTCTATGGATTCGTCTTGAAGAGACGAATACATTTATACGGTGATCATGCATTGAAATTAAGGCATTTAAAATGGAGAATCTCCAGAAGCTCGGGATATAGAGTTAGCTCTTACCTTTGCTCAGAGAAGTGTGGCTTCAATCTGAGGGTTGTGTCACCTTCGATTAGGTCCGAGCAAGCTCCGGATGAAGTCCCTTGGCTCTGGTGAATTGTCTAGGTATGATTTCGACCAAGCCCGATCACAAAGCTTGGGTCCGGAACGGATGGGTGGCACGGAGAGGGGGCTTTTGCTTGGTGGACTTCTTCCCTTGGTACGAGTGAAGGTGTAGGACCAATCAATTTGAGGATTGGTCCACTTGTGAAGAAGTGTCCTAGTTTTTGTGCTTGAAATTTGAACTCAAAACTGAGCTCAGCTAGAGTGAATTAGGGCTGGAATCCAGTAGGAATCAAGTGCTCTATGTGTAGAGAGTGGTCTAGAATGATTTTGGCAGAGTTTCCTTAAGGTTGGTTCAGCACCTCTTCCTTGGCCGAGAGAGGGGGTGTTTAAATAGGAGAGGGTGGAGGGCCTCCCAGGGGGGCTTAAGGCTTGGGATCAGCTGCTTAGGTCAAGGGAAGAACAGCCATGGTGGCCATTAGGCATGGGGCAGCTCAGCAAGGTGGAATTTCAATGCTTGGCTCCTACCCATGTCTCGGCCATGGTGTTTTCGGCGGCCCGGGTGGCTGGCCGGCGAGCGAGGGTCACCCTCAAGGTCAGGGATGTCAGGGGTTGAAGTTGGTGAATTCAATTGAAGCCTTACATGTGTAAAGTGGTTGGATCAAAATGGCATGGGGAGGTGGCTTCTTTTGCACTTGGTTTGGTCAACCCAAGGAAATGGGCTTGGTTCACCTCCCCATGGCTGATTTGGGGCTGAGGGAGGATCGAGATGAATCAGCTAGGAAAGGGTAGAGAAGTCACCATCCATGAATATTTTGATTAATCATGGATTAAGGTGAAGCATTAAAAGGGTTAAAACCTTTTTAAGGTGGCTTAAAAGAGGCTCCTCCTTTTGCCATTAATGGCTTGGTCACATGTCAAACCTTCCATGGCTTCATGTGGCTTGTCCATGGCTTGCATGTGGCTTCATTTGGCTCATCCTTGACTTAGGAAAAGTGGATCCATTTATATGAAAAAGGAATTTGGGGATTTTGGCAATTTAGTGAAAAATTTAGATGGTGCTTGATTTAGGTTGATTTGATGATTGATTTGGGACTTAGGAATTGATCCCAATTAAAGGGATGATGAGAAGGAATTGTCATGTGGGCTTTGGGCCTTTTGAAATTATTTTTGATGGGCTTTTAGGAAGGCTAAGGGGATGGGCCTTTAGGTTTCAAAACAAATTTTAGGATAAGAATTTTGCAAAGGATTAGATTCAATAAGTGTTGAATTTAATTTAGGAATGTTTCATGAATGATTTGGAATAAATTTGAAGTGGTTTAGGCTTGAATTGGGTTGGATTTGGACCTCTTTGGTAAATGGGCCAATGTAGGTCAAATTGGGCTAACTTGGGCCAATGTTGGGCTAGGGTTCAAATTGATGTAAAATTAATGTTGGGAAATGTTTATGGGAGTGTTTCAAAGAGGTTTTGGCTTTGGTTGGGCTTTGATTTTGAGGTTTGGGCTTATTTGGGTTAGGTTTGGGTTTAGGTCAAAATTCGGCTTTTTGGCTTTAGGTTGAATTTGAGTGGGGTTTGGGTCTGAATTTTGGGTAAATCATGTTAGTGTTTTTTTTGTGGGGATGTTAGGGAAGGTTTAGAAAAGGTTTGGGGTTAATTGGAGTTGAATTGGGTTAGTTTGGATTAGGTTTGGGTCATGGGTCCAAATTGTGCTTTAAGGCCAAAAGTGAAATTGGATTCAAATGTCAATCAAATTGGACTTGGATTTGGTCTATATTGGTGTTGGGAATGTTGAATTGAAGTTTAGAATTTAATTGGACCAGAATTTGGGTCAATTGGGTAGGTTTGGCTTGACATTGGGTTCACTTAGGGTTAAAATGGGTCAAATTGGGGGTTTTGACTAAATTGGGGTAAATTAACAAAATTGGCCCATGGTGTAGTTGAACAAAATGAAATTGGGAATATTTGGGATTTTCTGGAATTTTCTGGGAATTTTCTGATTTTTTGGATTTTTGGGTCAAGAGGGGTATTTTGGGTATTTGGAGGGTATTGGGAGGTATTTTTGGAATTTTTGATATTTTTGGCTATGGATGATCAACTTGATTTGTGAGGAAATGTTCAAGGTTAATTTTGGGGAATTTTTGGTGATTTGGAAATTTTGAAAAATTTGGGTAATTTCAAGGGCTTTGGGTAGGCTAGGCGGGTGTAGGGTCCCTGGGGTCAAAAATTGAAAATTTGGAAAATTGAAGATTAGGTGAATGTAAGTGGAATAAAATCATTTTGGTTGAGCTATGAAGCCATATCAAGCCCACATGAGCCATGAAGGGACTCATTTGAGGCATCCACTATGTTGTTCCTAACCTCTCTTGCGAGGGCTTAGGGGTTAAGGACCATCCATGTGAATCACCTTTATGAGTCGGGAGGTCGAGTTAGGTATGGGTGTGTTTTTAGGATGTGTGTGAAAGTGTAGTGTGTAGGTGTAGTGTGTGTGTAAGTCGGCTCTTCACCGGACCAGAGCCACCTGAGGCGATCCCAAGGCCAAAGAGTCTATAGGAACTCATCCTTTAAACTTCCACATTTGATTTCAACCCTCCAGGTGATTAGGGGTCTACAGTCAAGTTTGTGGAGTTTGCAGGGAGTTAAGAAGTGGTTTGAATTTCTAAGTGGTGGGTCCCAATTCTAATCCTCTAGGATAGTCAAAGGAAAAGCGTAAGGCTAGATCCTAAGTACTAAAGAGAAGAAGAGAAGACCTCATTAAAAATAAGGTCAACAAAGGACATTACCACCAAAAGTTGCTTCAAACACCCCCTGAAAATAATGCCAAATTTGATTTAATTCATATTTTTAAACTCCTGCGCCTATGCGCCAACCATGCGGCGCTCAGGCGCCACAGGTCAAATTTTCACATAGCCTATTTTTGCTCTAAATTTGATCCTCTTTTGCTCCTTTTTATCATAATCAGTCATTTTAATCATATTTGTAAGAAAAAAACACAAAAATACTTTCCATTAAAGTGCAATATCAACAAAAATAGGTATAAAAATGTGCATAAAAATACTATATATTTTAGGTCTATCAAAATTCCCCAAACTTAAAATGTTACTTGACCTCAAGTGACACTAAAATCATATCAAAATCAAGCATGCAAATTATGTAAATGAGTTTCTTTAGGAAGGTTTCAAAATTTTGTTCTAGAAATGAAATAGTCCAATTTATAAAAAAATTTAGTAAAAGAGACCAACTTAAAGTTTAGAAAGTTTTTAAGTAAAGGATAATTAAAATATAAGTTTCTATTTAATTCAGAAATTTTTGTAGATTTTTCAAAATATAGGATTTAAACATTTTATTTTCCTCACTTAAAATTTTTTATTTGAAAATAATTTTTCTCACTATATTATAATCATAAGCTTTAGATTTTCTCAAAACTTATATTTTAAACTTTAGGTATGGAACCAATTTTGTATTAGGCCTTTAGATTTTCAACTTCTCCTCCCTTTTCTTTTTTTTTCTTTTTCTTTTTTTTTCTTTCTTCTTTTTCTCCTTTTTTTATTTTTTATAAGGCAAGGATTACTATACCTGGATAGTCTTTAATTTTCAATTCCACCCTTCCATTTAAAACAAAGGTATGATATATATCATTCACTTAAAAATCATAATAATAGTGTTGAAATTTTCTTTTTTCAATAAAAGGAATTTAAGTTTTGAAAAATAAAAATCAAATCTTCTATCTTTCCAAAAATACAACATATCTTACAAAAGATAGTTTAACTATATTTAACATTTCTTTACTAACAAAATTTTAACTTTAAAATTTTCATCATTACTATAAATTTTAACTAAATTCTCTTACTCATTTCTATATTCAAAAATTTGCTCCCGTAATAAAGCTTCATATACATAATTTTTTTCAATCAAAAATTAAATTTCATTATAAGTATTCTTGAGAACAAATAAAATTTTAGTTCTTGAAAATTTGTTTTTAAAATTACCCCCAAACATTAAATTTTTAGTTAGGATTATAATTTAAGCAAAAAAAATGATACATGGATAAGAATTAAAAACTAAAATACCACGCTAGCAGGAACTTTCATATTATAAATATGCAAGTATAACAGTTTAAAAACAAGGAGTAAAAAGAAATCAAATTCAGTGTTTCAATTTTTTTTTTCGTAAAATTAAAATTTCAAAAGACTTCTACAGTAGTGGAGATATTCAAAGCAAATTCACACCAACTTTAACATGACTAGAATTACAACAACATTAAATAATATATGGTAGTAGATTTTGAAAAGTTTAAACATGCAATTTAAATACGGGTTTCTAATACTGTTCTAAATTTTCCAAACAGTTTTGCAATTTAAATTATACACTACTAAAAGCTCAAACAATAAATACACATTTAAAACATTTACTACCACAAAAATATCACAAACATACATCATAAAACATTAATAAACATCTGAATGTGCATAAAATGAATAGTCCCAACAATGCTCTACACAATACGACAACATCAAATAAAAACATCACAACACATAAGAAAATAACATATTAACATCACAAACTCAACACAACAATCCTAATCATCATTGTCTTCATTCAAGTCTCTGGATGGCACATAAGGTATATAAATAGGATGAGGGGAAATCTGAGCACTATGATCACTTCTAATTACTTTGTCAATATACTGCTGACAATTCTCCTCATACTCATCATGTTTCACAATATACCTTTCAATATTTTCTATCTTACCATCCATATCTCTAACATGTTCTCTAATACGACTCACTTTCTTTAAAATCTTCTGCAACAAACTAGTTTGTCAATCTCTTAAAGATGATGCATATGAACTAGAAGCTCGAGAAGTAGAGGCAGCAGAAGCAGAAGCACTTGAAGCTCTAACAGATTATCCTTTTTAGCCAAATACTGAATGCACAGTGTAAGTGTTTACATTTACACTGATAATGGGTTTAAGTGGTTGAAGAGCCTCTTCCTAAGTTTCAAACCTAACACCAGATCGCCACAAAGTGAACGAATCAAGGAAGGAAATCCCATGCCTGCAGTAGTAGCAGCTTTGGCACAGTTCAAAACATAATAAAAAATGATAGCTCCACTGTCTATAGGCATTCCTTGCAGAAGACAATGGTTCAGAACAGCTCTTTCTCTCGTAACTTCACTAACATGACTTGAAGAAAACAACTTAGATGAGGTAAAGTAATGTCATGCCTTTGAGGTGGCATTCAACTTGGAAATTTACTCGTCTTTCATTTGTTATCTTCCATAAAACTCTTTCATCAGTAAGAAAAGACATTACCTCATAAAAATTTCAAATTACTATCACATAATCATGAAAACAAACCAAACAAGACACACACATTCAAACATAAAGTAAAGTACACTGATAACTATGGGTTGCCTCCCACAAAGCGCTTGGTTTAACATCTTCAGCCTGACATGGCCAGAGCTTATTCTGAGTGACCCAACATTAGATAATTATCAGGTTTAAGTTTATCGACTGAAAAATATGATTTAAGTCTATAACCATTAACTTTAAATATTTTTCTAGTGTTAGGATCTTGAATATCCACAGCTCCATAGGAAAAAAAATTACATCACAATAAGTGGGCCCGTCCACCTGAACTTCAGTTTTCCAGCAAATATTTTCAATTTAGCATTATACAACAAAAATTTTTTTTCTTGATCAAGTTTTTTAGTAAGAATCATTCAATCATGCCACAACTTCATCTTTTCTTTATAAATCTTAGCATTTTCATAAGATTCATTCCTTATCTCTTCAAGCTCATTTAATTACAATAATCTCTTTTCTCCAGCATCTTTGAAATTATAATTGAACTCTTTAATAGCACTATACGCTTTATGCTTAAGTTCAACTAGTAAATGACAAACTTTTCAAAACATTAGCCTATATAGGGACATTCTTATAGGAGTTCTGTAAGCAGTCCTATAGGCCCACAAAGCATAATCCAGTTTAATTGACCAATCCTTTCTGTTTGGATTAACAGTCTTTTCCAATACTCTTTTAATTTTACTATTGGATAATTTAACCAAACTACGGGTCTGTGGATGATAAGAAGTAGCAATGCAATGGTTAATATGATATTTCTTTACAAGTTTTTCCATAATAAAATTTCTAAAATGACTTCCCCCCATCAGTTATGATTACTCTTGGTATTCCAAATATGCAAAATATATTCTTTCTTAAAAACTTTGCAACACTTTGAGCATCACATCGAGGTAAAGCAATAACTTCTATCCATTTGGATACATAGTCAACTGCTATTAAAATGTATATATTCCCGAAAGATGGTATAAATGGTCCCATGAAATCTAATTCCCAAACATGAAATATTTCAACTTCTAACATATAATTGAGGGGCATCTCATTTTTTCTAGAAATATTGCTTATACATTGTCATCTATCACAATTTTTAATATAAGCATTAACATCTTTAAAATTTGTATGCCAATAAAATCAAGATTGTAAGAATTTATATGTAGTTTTATCAACTCCAAAATATCCCCAATAATAAGAATTATTTCATTTTTAAATAATTTCATAAGTTTCTTCTAACGGTACACATCTTCAAATGATTAGATACTTTCCTTGTTTATATAAAAATGGGTCATCCAAAAAATAAGTCTTAGATTCAAATACAAATTTCTTCCTCTCCTGGTATGTCAAGCCATAGGATATAATATCACTAACTATAAAGTTTACAATATTGGCAGACCACAGAACACACCACTCATTAATAATGAATAATTTTTCATCAGGAAAATTTTCATTAATTTCTTCAGCATCACAAAGAGATTTTTTAGTTTAAAGCCTGCACAGTTGATCGACAGTTTGATTATCAGCACCCTTCCTATCTACTATCTCAAAATCAAATTCTTGCAACAGCAGAATCCATCTTATCAGCCTTGGTTTTGAATCCTTCTTTTTCATTAAATATTAAATAGCAGAATGATCAGTATGCACCATACATTTAGTTCCAATTAAATATGATCTGAATTTATCAAAAGCAAATACAATAGCTCATAACTCTTTCTCAGTAGTTGTGTAATTAATTTGATCTTCATTAAGAGTTTTACTAGCATAGTAAATTACTTTGAAAATCTTATTATATTTTTAACCTAAAACATCTCCAATAGCATAATCACTAGCACACATTAATTCAAAAGGTTTTTCTCAGTTTGGTGAGACTATAATAGGTGCAGTGATTAATTTTTCTTTTAATGTTTCAAAAGCTTTTAAGCATTCATCATCAAAATAAAAAATTACATCCTTTTTTAGTAAACGACATAAAGATTTTGAAATTTTTTAAAAGTCCTTAATATAACACCTGTAGAATCCAGCATGTCCTAAAAAAGTTCTAATTCCCCTTACATTGGTTGGGCAAGGTAAATTAGAGATCACTTGAATTTTTGCAGAATCTACCTCCATACCATTTTCTGATATAAGATGTCCTAAAACTATTCCTCCTACTACTATAAATTGGCATTTTTCCCAGTTGAGGAACAAATTAGTTTCTTCTCAGTATTTTATAATTTTAGATAGATGTTCTAAACATGATTTAAATGAAATTCTAAACACTGAAAAGTCATCAATAAAAACTTCAATTCTTTTTTCAATTAAATTATAGAAAATTGTCATCATACATCTCTGAAATGTAGTAGGGGCATTACATAAACTGAAGGGCAATTTTCTAAAAGTAAATGTACCATAAGGACTGGGAAACTTTGTTTTCTCTTGATTTTCAGGAGTAATCTGTATTTGGTGGTAGCCAGTATATCCATCCAGAAAACAAAATATTTATTCCCAGCTAGTGTATCAAACATCTAATCCAGAATAGGAAGTGGAAAATGGTCTTTCCTTGTAGCAAGGTTTAAATTTCTATTCCCAATACATATTCTCCATCCTGTAACTTATCTTGTGGGCATAATCTCATTCTTTTCATTAACTGACATAGTAACTCCTCCTTTCATAGGAACACAGTGAGTAGGACTAACGCATGCACTATCTAAAATAGGGTAGATAATTGCAGCATCCAACCATTGTAAAATATCTTTTTTAACATCTTCTTTCATTATAGGGTTTAATCTCCTTTGAGGATCAGCCCGAGATTTGCAGTTATCCTCCATAAGGATTCAATGCATACAAATTGAAGGACTGATTCCTTTAATATTAGTTATTGTACATCCAAAGGCCTTCTTATATTTCTTTAAAATTTCAAGCAAACTCTCTTCTTCTTTCTCAGTCAATTAAGAGAAAATTATAACTGGCAAAGTTGAGGAATCACCTATAAAGGCATACTTCAAATGGTTATTAAGCAACTTTAAATTAAGTTCAGGAGGTTTTTCAATTGATGGACCAAAAGATTCATCATTTTCAGTCATATCCAAAAAATTCAAAATTTTCATGCAAATAATTTAAGTCTTCCTCCTGAAAATCTTCATAGTGTTGTAATTCCTTTTCTTGCTCGTGTTTCACTTCTTCACTTTTAGATTTTTATTCATAAGATGATTTGAAATGACTTTCACTTAAATATCTGATAACATCCATCCTATAGCATGTTGACCTCATTTTTGATGAGGTCTTCCCTTCTTTTTTTTAGTGCTTAGGATCTAGCCTTAGGCTTTTTCTTTGACTATCTTAGAGGACTAGAATTGGGACCCACCTTTTAGAAATTTAAACCACTTCTAAACTCCCTGCAAACTCCACAAACTTGATCTGTAGACCCCTAATCACCTAGAGGGTTGAAATCGGATGTGGAAGTTTAAAGGATGAGTTCTATGGGATTCTTTGGCCTTAGGAGCCGCCACAGGTGGCTCGGTGCAGTGAAGGGGCTGACTTACACTACACTTACACACTACATTTCCACACACTTCCTAAAACCACACTCATACCCAACTTAACCTCCTGACTCATGTAGGTGATTCACATGGATGGTCCTTAACCCCTAAGCCCTTGGCTAAGAGGGTTAGGAACAACATAGTGAATGCCTCAAATGAGTCCTTTCATGGCTCATATGGGCTTGAAATGGCTTCATGGCTTCATGGCTTCATGGCTTCATGGCTCAACCAAAATGATTTCTTCCCACTTAAATTCACCCAATCTTCAATTTCCCAAATTTTCAATTTTTGACCCCCGGGACCCTACACCTACTAAACCTACCCAAAACCCTTGAAATTACCCAATTTTTGCAAAATTTCCAAATTACCCAAAATTTTCCAAAATCAATCCCAAACATCTCCACATCACTCAAATAGATCATCCATACCCAAAAATACCAAAGATTCCAAAAATACCTCCCAATACCCTCCAAATACCCAAAATACCCTTCTTGGCCTAAAAATCCAAAAATTCAGAAAATTCCCAGAAAATTCCAGAAAATCCCAAATATTCCCAATTTCATTTTGTCCAACCACACCATGGGCCAATTTTGTCAATTTACCTTACTTTTGTCAAAACCCCCAATTTCACCCATTTTAACCTAAAGTGAACTCAATGTCAAACCAAACCTATCCAATTGACCCAAATTCTGGTCCAATTCAATTCTAAACTTCAATTCAACATTCCCAATACCAATCTAGACCAAATCCAAGTCCAATTTGATTGACATTTGGATCCAATCTCACTTTTGGCCTTAAAGCCCAATTTGGACCCATGACCCAAACTTAACCCAAACTCACCCAATTCAACTCCAATTAACCTCAAATCTTTTCTAAATCTTCCTTAACATTCCCACAAACAAAACCCTAACATGATTTGCCCAAAATTTGAACCCAAACCCCACTCAAACTCAACCCAAGGTTAAAAGGCCCATTTTTGACCTAAGCCCAAACCTAACCCAAATTCAACCCAATTCAAATCCAAATCACCCCCAATTTGTTTCAAATCACTCATGACACATCTATGAGCTAAACCCAACAATTATTTGGCCCAACCTCTTTACAAAATTCCAATCCATAAATTCATTTTTAAACTTAAGGGCCCATTCCTTAAACCATTTTAAAAGCCCACTTCCACCAAATCCAAAACCCCAAAAATTCTTCCAAAACCCATATGACATTTCCCCTCATCATACTTTCAATTAAAATCATCCCTAAGTCTAAACCAATGATCAAATATTTCTAAATGAAGCTTCATCCAAAATTTCCACCAAATTATCCAAAATCCTTAAAATCCTTTTTATGAAATTGACGAAACTTTTTGCCCAGGCGGTGAGCCATGAAGCCATGCATGAGCCACATGTGAGCCATGAGAGCTTTGGACACTCCTACATGCCATATTGGGTAAGAAGAGGGGGGGGGGGGGGGGGCTTTCCTTAATCCTAAAGCTCATTAACCTTAATCATGTTTCACCTAAACTAGAATTTAATCAATATATTTGGATGGAGACTTCTCATGCCAAACCGGCCCCAGTCCCTTTGATCCCCCACAGCATCCAAAGCCACCTTGAAGGGTGCACCAAGCCCAAATGGGTGGATTGACCCATTCGAACTCAACTAGCCTTGTGCCCCATTCTACTTTGATTCAACCACTTTACACATGGCATTTGCCAATTACTTCACTAAACCCATTGACCACGGCAGATAGTGACCATTACTGGCCCGTAGGCCACCAGGCAGCCAAGGCTACCATGGCCGAGCACACATGTGAGCCAACATTGAAATTCTCACTTCTTGGTGCCCCATGCCTAGTGGTCACCATGGCTGTTCTTCTCCTCACCAGGCTTGGTGATTCCCAAACCCCCAACTCCCCTTAACCGAGAGCCCCAGAAGCCCGGCTCCCCATTTAAACTCGCCCCTCTCGGCATGAAAGGAGAGAAATAAACCTTGCCGAAACTACGCAAGAATTGTTCTGAGACCCTCCTCCACCCTTAGAGCACTTGATCCCCCGGTGAAATTCCCCTGCCATTTCTCCTACGCGGCTCAATTTCAGAGTTGAAACTCCACCCAAAACCAGGACACTTCTCCACGGTGAGCCAATTCCGGAATTGATTGGCTCTGCCTTCGCCGGACGAGGGGAAGGTGTCCACCATCCAAAAAGCCCCATCTCCGGGCCACCCCCGGTTGAATTGACCTCAAGCTTTGTGATCGGGCTTCGTCGAAGTCATATCCGGACAATTCCTGCCGAACCGGGAGACTTCATGCGGGCCTGTTTGGGACCTAATCGAAGGTACGACGGCTCTCGAATTGAAGCCGCACTTCTACGAGCCAAGGTATGAGCTAATAACTCTTCATCCCGAGCTTACGGGAGATTCTCCATTTCAAATGCTTTAGTTTCAATTCATGTTAACCGTATAGATGTGTTCGTCTCTTCAAGACGAATCCATAGAGTATAAGAACGTAAAAAATCCATTAGAATCGAGTGAGATCTTAGGGATTTGAGTGTGGACGCTCTCGGGTGAGAACACTTGGGGACGATGAACGGATGCGAGATCCATTCAATACACGCGCGGACGGACGGCTCGGATGGCGTCGGACGGGGAGGCCGGTACGAGAACCGCGGGGCCCCGGGATGCTGACTCAAGTGGCGGCGTCGAATGGGAGCGCGCCGCGTGGCCTTTCGGAGGCGCGAGGATGCGTGGCGGCTCGGATAGAGTAGAAAATTAGGGATTTTTCGATTTATTTAATTCCTAAACTGGTCGTATCTGCGTGGCCAGAAAAATCAGAAAAATAAAATAAAATACCCTCTTGCTCGATTGAAGAGAGAGAATAATGTGGAAAAATCCTTAATTTCATCGATTATTTTATTTTTATAATTTATTTACTCTCGTGTTTTAATTCTCCATGCATGCATACGATTCACCATGGCATGAGACCATAGGGCTTTTGAAGCCTACGGGTGGGAACATTCCACAGATTTTCAAAAGTCGAGAGGCCATCCTATCGAAGAGTTCTTGAGTGCTGAAGTTCGGGCCTTGTTTTGAGTATTTTAATTCCGGTAAATAGCATGTTGTGAAATAAATTCTAGGAAAATTTGGTGATGTTCCTTATGACCGAGAGAACCTAGGAAAAATAGGTTTTGACTTAGTTCATTTAAAACAACCTAATTTGCTTAAACACCCAAAATAGGTCTTTAATTAATTAGGGTAACCGGGCATCTAAAATTGACTTGAAATCGATTCTCCCTTGACCTTTAGGATCAGAGGAACCCACCATAAAAATTTGAGGTCAATTGGACTTAGTTAGCCCCACCTAATTGGGTTGATTAAGTCACTTAGCCATTTTAAATTTTAAAAATTCATAACTTTTAAAATACTTTTAAAAATTCACCCAATTGATTTTGGAGCCTCTCTAATATCGGGGGAACCTAAGAAAATTAAAATTTCAATTTTCTAAAAAAAGTTAATTTTTAATATTATTTTAATATTTTTAATAATTAAAAAATAATAAAAATCACAAAAATAATAAAATTCACCAAAATGTCACATTTTGAATTTTAATCACTTAGAACAAATCCCACATTTTTCTTAGGTCTATTTAGTGAGATATTGAATTTTAAAGCCCTAGGGTAATTTTAAAATTAAAAAAAAATGTATTTTCTAGCATTTTCACTAAAATAATTATAACAAATCATAGAGAAATCAAAAAAATTGCAAAATTTGCTTCTCACAGTTTCCTTGATATCAGAGAGATTTTTGAAAAATATAAAACCCATTTTTCAAGCATTTATTTTATTTTTAAATTAATTAACACTCCAAAACTCAAAATAATTATAATAAAAATAATATAATTCAAAAAATAACCAAAATTGGTCCAAGTGCTTCTCTGGTCATTAGGAATGTCCCTAATTTTCTTAAGGGCCAACTTTCCCTTGGTCATGTTATTAAATTTTCCTTAGAAATCTCTATTTTCCACCAAAAATAATTATATAAATAAATTAAATACAGAAAAATCACATTTTTCTCCTCTCATGTCTTTATTGATATATGAGTGAAGTCACATAAAAATTTTAAAGTTCATTTAAGCCCAATTTAGTGAGTTATGAGGTATTAAGCTTGGAGGGCAAAATGGTAATTAAAATTTTAACCCTTAATTAAAACTTTAGGTTTAATAAAATTAACAAGTAAAATATTTGATCTTAATCTGATTTGGATGATTGAAATTTAAATAATTAAAGTGTAGAAACTCGTTAAATAATTTTAAAATGATTAAACTTTAATTAAATAATAGATTAAATTTGGAAGAATAATAGTAGGTGTCAAATAAAGGGATATTTATTAGGGAAGAGATTTATTCTTTGAATTTAAAAATCCCTAAACTAATTATCATTAACATATCTCTTAATTAAAATGATAACTCAAATTTAAAATATTAAAAGACTTAATTAAATCATTAAACTCTTTTAAAATCTCAATTAAAATTATAAATTAAATTAAATTAAAATTAAATTAAATAAAATTAAATTAAATTAAACAATTAAAATTAAATTAAATTAAATTAAATTAAATTAAATTAAATTAAATAATTAAATTAAATTAAATTAAAAGCAATTAAAAATTAAATTAAATTAAATTAAATTAAATTAAATTAAATAATTAAATTAAATTAAATCAAATCAAATTAATTAAACATCACAATCAAATTAATTAAATTAAGTTAAATTAAAACTCAATTAAAATTAAATTGAATTAAATATAACATCACCTAAGACATGAGAAATTAAATATAAAGCAACTTGAACACTATTCCAAATTTAAACCCTTTAACTTAAATCAAATCATTTGAATACTAATTTACCCTTGAAAGCTTTGATTTTTATAACTCCCTAAATGAAACACATTAAATGAAGTGCTACTTCACTCATAAGATATTCGAATGTCTTAATTCAGCAGGCAAGTTAAAAAAACTTGAAAACCTCGGACGATTGATTCATTTATATGATTAAATTCATTTGGACTTAAAACAATCCTAAAAATATTGAAAAGATGTTTAGATTCTTCTTAAGCACTTCCTCAATATGATAGGATATTTATAAGAACAATTGGATTTAATTGTTTGATGAAGAAAATCGTCCTCAAACAAAAACACAAAGAACCTAGACGTCATAGGAGATGACTAGCATAGGATTAGGAATTTGGTAGAAAACCACATAACCTTTCCTTAGCTTTACTAGGAACATGCTTAAATATTCTAATTGTGTTTTAAGTGTAGCTTGGGATGACGGGAAGACCCTCCGGTACGCTTTTATTTTATTACAATTTACTTCCCTGCAATTTACTTTATTGCAGATGCACTTTACTTTTCCATGATAAAGCAGCTTGTTGCATGAAAACCCACCTTTAGGATAGTCCTAAAAGCTGAAACCAAAAACTAAGTTAAAAAGTCATTGCAAGATAAAATTCACCGCCACAACATTTCAAAATATAAAACAGCACAAAATTTAATCACAAACGAACACAAAACTACAAATTGCAACTAAATTAAAACGTCTGTTGGATGATCGGGAATACCTCGGATGATGTAACCTACGTGTTGCTAGCAGGATTTCCCACGGTCTAAATGAAAGTGTGGAACTCATTCGGTTGAGTTTAGCAAATTCATCTGGACTAAGTGAATCCGATAAAAATAATGATGCGGAAGGATGGAAGCGTGGGATCTTCGGTGTCGTTATAATCAACTTTAGATTTGTTTTAATCAAAATACAAAACACTCGGAAATTAAGACTTCTCTAAACTGGCTCCTTTCTCATCTCTGATTTATGATTTCTAAAACTAAACCTCTTGCAACAACAAGGAGCTTAGACATGGTGGGCGGCACGGTATCGTCGTCAGCGAAACTTGAACCTACTTGACAAAACCTTCTTAGAATTAAACAACAAAGCCATAAGACTTCGAGGTAGCTTGCCTAGTGCAACATAAATCCTCAACCTCAAGTTAGGCATTTGCATTGCAAATTAAGCCCCTAACGTCGTAGGATTCCAAGGTGGTCGTCCGTCTGACAACTAAACCTCATCTTCTAGGGTATTTGTTTTGATTTTATCGTACAAATATAAGCCCTAATTAATTAAAATTGGCAAGATTGAAATACTAAATAGAAGCATTTAGGACTTTCCTAAATTCAAGCCAAACAATAGGATAGTCGGGGAAATTACCGAAGTTCACTTCGAATCGATTGATTTCTCTACCTTTCTTCCTTTGGATTCACGAAAACAAAATGTTCCAAATTCTGATCCATCCATTATTGAAATTCCAATTCGATCTTTGAAAACCTTAAACTTTGAAATTCTTGAGCAAATTATTGGTTATTAATCGAGAGTTTTCTTAGGTGATTCCGAGAGTCACTTAAGATGTAATTAACCACGGGGCTTGCCCTTATGAGAATTTTAAAGAACCCCGGAGATAATATAAACCTGTTTAATATGTATTAGCGGGGAATTTATCGGCTTATAATTGGTTCGCGGACAAACGGATGTCACAAAACTTCTAGTTTACTTAATCGAGCCCCACCCTCAAGCGGTGTGTCTATCCTTAGGGATAGATACACCGGTTTGTGTGCGGTGCTCGTTTATATAAACTATTTGGGATGTGAGATCGGTTTAGTAATCTCATATCTTAAAACTTTAATTCAAATTATTTTCAAAGTCAAATACTACTTTCTAAATTATATATACATTTAAATCAAATTTAAGATTTAAACTCGCCGACAACACGGTGGCGCCCCCTTTTCAAAATATCACACAACCTAAAAATAGTGCAGGCAACTTAAGGCGACTTTCCGTCGGAGTGATTCCTCTCTCCATTATAATCAAATAATTACGCTTTCAAAAATCGGTAGTGTATCCATGTCCCTAATGGATCAAACTACCCTTCTTTCCGTTGGAATACTATGTTCATTCTATCTTGAACAAGTATGGCTTGACATTCTCTCGGATTTAGGAGCCTTGTTTAGACACCCCCGCGGAGAGGGAGTTCCCGAATCCTTTACCTCATTTTACGAGGTGGGGTGGACCCCCGATAGGTGTTAGTTTAGGAGTGATCCTTCGAGTCGGGAAGTCTTGCTTAAGACTTTCTTTTCCTTTACGAATCGGATTCCTTACCTTCTCTGCACCTTTGAACATTCTGTTCTAAATAAGCAAAACCCTCTAATAAGTGATTCTTTTAACAAATGATTCTTTTTTATAAATACATGAACAAAGAATGAGTTCGGACTCTTTTCAATTCCTTTCTTTCGTCTTAAAGAAAGAAGCACAACTTGGGGCCCGATAACAGAATCTGCCACACGGAAATGGAAGCCCTAGAAAGCTGATTTTCTCTCCTTCACCAACGGGCCCGGACTTCGGCATGCATAAGGATGTTTGCTAGACAATGGGGTCATCCGATTTGGACGAAGTTTAGCTTCTGAACGTCAAGGTCACCGACGTCTCCCTCTTTGCGACAAACAAGGTATCGAAGGCCGAGGGCCACGCGGGTTGACATGGTCGACCCCGAGTTTCCTCCCCTGCCGAAGAGGGTCCCGACTAGGAGAATCTTCTCGTCCGCAGGAGGACTGTTCTTTACTGCCCAGTCTCGTTGTTTTCTTACTGCCGGAAGCACGCAAATCAAAGGGGAAAGAAATCCGAACTATGGTAGGCACATTCTCTTAGTGGAGGTACGGATATTGCGCCAGACCATACGTGTCTTCGAAATCGGGTCCGGTTCGAATTCCGTCGACGACAGACCCAAAGAAGAAATAGAAATAGAAGGATCGCCGAGGAAACGGAAGGCTGGCCGGGGTGCCCTACGGGAGAAATTCCGAGTTGCCGAAATATACACCGCTGCAGAATATGCACACGCACGACCTACGCCTTTTGAGAAGGAAGCGGGTTCCGCTCCCTCAGCCGCAAAGGATGAGGAGAATGTTCGCAAGATTGCGCACGTGCCGCCGGCCCGCATACTACAACGATGGCAGCATGAAAAAGAACTAGAACTACGCCGTTTGCTCATTGCCAAACTTTGGTAGAAAAGGCCCAGCAAAGAAGGAAAAGCTGCCCCATGTCGGAAATTCTACGAAGGATAGGGGCGGTGCCCGATCCAAATCCCGTCTTGGGCCCAGTGGGAGCACGCCGTCATGATAGAAAAGCCAAGCAAAGAGAATGAAGGCTAGCCCGCCTGTCGTAGTATCGGGGATTACGAGATGGGGAGGATACCACCTTCCGGCATTTGGCCAACGGACCATACGGGTCTAGACCTTCTCTTGCTAGAAGGATGGTGACGAAGATCTACTCTACGGGGCGATTGAGATTCGGCTGGCGGCTCGAGAAAAGTCTCGCCGGGGAGGGCACGAATGCGAAGAAAGTGCTCTTGCGATGAAGGGGACTCGTGATGAAAAAGGACCCGACAGCAGCGGCATGACAACCACAAGAATGCGAAAGCTCAGCTAGAAGATGCCATGTAAAAGTTGAGAAGGCAGGCATCCGACGGTTGGCAAAAGAAAGAAGAAGAAAAGTTCGGAGATGAGATCGACTCATCGGAATTCGCGGACAACGGAAGTATCGAGAAATCAACATGGTTGGTCTGGAAACTGTCAAGCACACGGGTGCTCCTGGTGAGAAGAGAGGAGCTGAGCGTGAAGGAACGGCACGGAAAAGGACGGCACCGTCAGCTCAATGGCGGGGATGGAAGAGATGGCCGTAGCTCGGCCACTCTCCGGAGTCAAGTACAACCACATCGAACTGCCCCCGAAGTCATTCACATCGTAGACGGAGAAGGAGATTACATCCGTCAATGGGGATGACGAGCCCGAAAAAGGATACAGCACGAAATGTGATCCAAAAATGATATCAGAACTTGGTAGGCGGCGAGTGGGGCGCCCCGCTTTCGTCGAAGAACGGGACATCCGGTCGGACGGGTAGGCCTTACCGGGCGGTCGACGGCTTGTCCATGCAAACTTGGTACCACCTCTGTTTAAG
Organism: Papilionanthe hookeriana x Papilionanthe teres; assembly: GCA_022702705.1. Lineage (NCBI taxonomy): Eukaryota > Viridiplantae > Streptophyta > Magnoliopsida > Asparagales > Orchidaceae > Papilionanthe > Papilionanthe hookeriana x Papilionanthe teres. Next base: position 138,184,626 of record CM040428.1, read on the forward strand.
ACCTTTGACGGAACGGGAACCCCAGACGGCATGTTGCACACTTTCGTGCCGGTTGTTGCGATGCGGCGGAGCGATGCGCTGCTGCCCGGCCGGTTCGTTGCGTGTCGAATCGCATGGCCGAGCATGCGGAATTGCCCAACGGTTGTGGAAGACATTCTCAGAAGTGAGCGCTCTTCGTTAAGCGATTTAGAGGCTGGCCACCGTCAACATCGACCCGATTTAGTGGTAGAGAGAAACGAGCCGAATGAAACTCTAGTGGATTACATGCTTCAGTGGAGAAATTTAAGCATGAAGTGTGAACCACGACTACAAGAACAACATGGTCGGCATCTTGCTTAAAAGCATTCACGGCCCGATAGCACTTCTCCTCAAGGGATTCACTATTAAGACTTTGAGAAGTTGTTAAGCAGGCGGAAGCTTGCAAGAAGGCGAAGCAATTAAGTTTTGCGGAAAGACGAGACGGACGAGCGAAGCCGGTGAAGACCTTCGAGAAGAAATCCGGGATCGTTGCGGCGGTTGACAAAGGCAAACAGGTAAACACAGCGAACGTACAGCCACCACAACAAAATTACCGGCACCCGGTCCAGCTATCGGTCGTCTCCGCGGTATGAACAACCGTCTCGTCCGCCGCGTACATTGAGGAAGCCACGAGCGAGAGAATACGGGGGGGGGGGGGGTCAGGCGGTACGAAGATGTTCCGCGGCAATGAAAACTCCGATTTCAGTTTTGCCGAGCCCAAAAAGACAGGAGGAAGTCAACAAGAAAGGTGATCCCAACTTTTGCCCTACCATCGGATGCTTGGGCACAAGATAGAGAGAGCGCATTACCTTCGAAAAGTTGGCTCGGTAACCTTCGAAAGGAAATATAAATCCAGGAAGAAAGGTACATGAAGGAACCCCGAAGGGAGGGTTCCGTCAATGTTATCTCAGCCGATCCCGTCATTCCGATAGATCCCTATGCAACCAACGATGGATGGACTACCGCTGGACAAAGGTCTTCGAAGAAGATTTTAGATAACATGCGAACGCTTCGGTGCGAGCTTGATTCGAGTTCGAGACCCGTTAAGCCGGTCTTATCACTTGCGATAGAAGAACCACCTCGACGGGGAGACAATCGAGAAGAGAAGAAAATTGATGAAGAAGAGGCGAGACTCCTAAGGCTAGACTAGGGGCTGCTTATCCTAGGATAGTTGTTGATTTGGGGAGAAATCCTCGAACCTGCGATTTTTGTATGATTATCTGCTCGCCCGGTGGGATCATATAATGATAAGGGTGATGGCGTTGGCTACGTTTTGATTGTTTCTAACGATTACGTAACTAGCGACAATCCGGGCGTCGATTTCGATACCAGCAACAATTCTCGAATCATACAAGATCTCGACGATCAAAATGACGAAGAAGGCATCCATCGAGGAGGCTACGAGTTCGAACGAAGCAACGGATCTATGCGCGTGAGGTTTCGGGAGCTCCGATTACGATAGAAGTTAGAGCCTTCGGAATTTGGAAGATAATCGAGAAGAGCCGGTCATTCCGATTCGGGGAGGAGACAGAGCAAACTCAACACTAGATTCGGGAAGAAATTACGAAGTCAACCAAGAAGTGGAAAAGTTCTACCTCCAAGAATGGGTCCAAAGACAAAGGAAAGCGGTGGTTGTTCAAGAAGAACCAACCCCGGCGGAGAAGACATACCCCGTTCGAGAAGAAGCCGAGACGCATGAAGCAAAGTGGACTACAACGTGCTAGCCCATCTTAGGAAACTACCGGCCAAAGGCGAGCATTTACGATGCTCTCATCTTATCAAAGGAGATGAGGGAAAGCTCGATCGAGAGCCCTTACTTCATCGAAAATTTGTAACTCCATGGCCGGAGATTCCTTAGATGAGGTTTGCTCGTTAAAGGGGCGGCAGTGTGCCTTCACGGACAATATTTCTTACTTGGGACAGTCACAACCGGCAGATTGTACATTTCGATTACAATTGGGAAGTTTACGCTCTCCGGAGTATTGGTGGATCCGGGGCATCAATCGATATAATGAGTCTTCGAACACTAGCATACTTGGAAATTGATGCTCGTGAGCTTAGGGCCGACAAAATGTTGTAAGAGGATTATTGAGAAAGAGGGAGAAGAGCCCTCGGGTCAATAACGCTGCGTCTGAAAGCCGGTGACCCAGCAAAGACAACCGCAAATTTCATATAATCGATTCGAAACGTCGTTCAACGCTCTCTTTGAAGGCCGACCATGGATACATGAAAACAGGATGGTACCATCATCTCTCTGCACCCGGTGCATCAAATATTACGATGGAGGAACGAGTGCATCAGGCGACTTACGGCCATTCTCCGTACATGAGATTGGAATCCATGAAGATGCGGCTTATTATGCAACGCAAAGAAAACGATCTTCTCCGGAGATGCCGTAACAAATGAAGCAAAGAAAGTTGAGGACAACGCGAAGAACCTGAAGTTCTAGTCCAACGAGTCACTCACCACTCCTTCCGGCGAGATGGTGAAGGTTTCTCCCACAACTCGCATCCGAGGTCGAGGCGGGGACGAGGCGTGGTAGGAACACTAGGACAATTGGACGAGAGAAACCAACCATCAATGTTGATTCGGAAGATAGTTAGAAGAAGAAAAAGAAATCGAAGCAGAAACGGCAATAAGTCGAAAGAAGCCGCAATACAAGATTCTCCGATGAAAAGAACGAAGAATACAAATCAATGTACGAGAAGATTAACACTACGTGCTAAATGACTCTAACTACGTCCATTCTAATAAGATCGAAGGTATGGAGGTCAAAAAGGTACGTAGTGACGGTGCAAAGCCGATCAAATTCTACCGCGGTGCTTCTTCCTCAAAGGCGAAAATAATGTACAATTCGAAGATGTCACTTCATCGAATTAATGGAATTACCTTTTGAGTGGTACTCTCCCTGTGTTCAAATTTAATTCAACGTGGTTTCTTACCTCGACAATGGACAAAGGCCCGATCACAACATTTTGAAAAGTTATGGAATAACTCCGGCCGTCCTCCCAATTCAAAGTATGGACTCGGATTCGGCACGGTAGGGTCAGTTGACGATACTGAATTTTGCTTGGTTGTCACTTGCAAGTCCAATGGCCATGGAAACCCTACGGACGAACTTGAAGATTTACAAGTGGAGACGCTCACGGGGTCGAAGAAGAAATTAAATCCACAATAGATGAGTTAACGGAAGTTAACTTAGGTACTAGCGAAGAGCCTAGACCTACCTTTGTTAGCTCCTTACTCAATAAAAGACTCGAAGAAATAATCAAGTTATTAATGGAATTTAAAGGCCCATTTTTTTGGAGCTACGATGAAATGCCGGGGATTAGCTCCGAAGTTGCGGTCAAGCTAAGGGTGGATCCTACTTATATTCCGGTCGGACAAGGTCCCGAAGAATGCGTGCAGAAATCGAACAGCAAGTCATAGCCGAAGTTAAAAAGCTAATAAGAGCGCTAAATTTGTCCGTGAAGAACAATACCCGACACAGTTGCTTGATGTGGTGCCGGTCGGAAAAGAAGAATGGTCGGTCAATTTGTGTGGACTTAGGAGATTTAAACAAGGCATGTCCAAAGATGAATTCCTCTACCGATTCAGGAACTGATGATCGATATTGCTTTAACCATGAAACAAATTCTCGTTCATGGATGGATCTTGAGGATATAACCGAATGGAGATGAAAAACACCGGCATTCAGAACGCTGATCGGAGTATTTTGCTACATAGTGATGCCATTCGGTGAAACAGCAGAACGTACAGCGCAATATTGATTTTTTTGATAATCTCTCATGCGATAAAGTGAGTACTAGGTGGGCGATAATAGTGTCAAAAGCAAAGTAAAAACCATAATTTGAGAATGTTCCGACGTTGAATAAAACCTCAACCTAAGTGAATCACAAAATGCGTACTGGCGTATAAGGAGCTTCTTGGGATTAGTTGTCGAGCATCGTGGAATTGGAAATCGGCCGGGAAGATTAAATGCTCTTAGAAATGCCGCCTCCCAAACCTTAAAACAACTACGATCTTTTCGAGGAAGTGCTTTTATCTTGGCAACACATCTGAGCTTTGTCGAGTAGGTGTCGGCCTTTCTCGGCACTAGTTAAAAAGGACGCCAAATTTATTTGGGAAAGGAAATGCCGGAAGGCACTGAAGACATTAAACAATATTTAATGACACCTCATCTTCGCAGCCCAAGATCTCGGAGTAGACCGCGATACTTCTGCAACGGCTTTAGATGACTCTCTCGGAGCCACAGTAGCCCGGTCAATGATGAGGGTAAAGAAAATGCTCTTTACTACTTAGCGTCGTTTACTTAGAGCCCGAGTAAGGTATCCCGCAATTGAAAAGCATTGTTTAGCCACGATCTTCGCCGCTCAAAAGCTCAGGCACTACATGCTTTTCTCATAAGGTCAACGATCTGAAAGTTTAATCCATTGCAATACTTGATGACTCGTCAACACTTTAAAACGGACTTGCCGGGTGAATTGATGATATTGCCGAATTCGATACTTTCTTTCGTGCCTCTTCGTGCCGTAAAAAGGGACAAGTCTTAGCGGACTTCCTCATGACACACCCTTTGCCGGCCCGAATCTCCTCCTCGATGACGATCTGCTAGATGAACAAAATAATGAACCTAGAAGACCTTGATATTGTGGAAAGCGTTGGGAATTATATTTCGACGGAGCATCTTCAACACACAAAGATGAAGAATCGCAAGTGATAGTGCCCGGTAAAGAGAGCGGGAATCCGGGCTAATCTTTACTCTTCTCGGAGCGGGGATGTTCGTCCTCCTACCACTTGACGAACGGTAATACAAACAACGAGAAAGCGGGAATACGAAGCACTATAACGGGATTGGAATTAACTATTCGAATGGGGATAACGGACATCAACATCTACGGGGATTCACGGTTAATCATTCAACAGTTGCCGGACGATCGGGGAATTTTAAAGCCAAGACTCGAACAATACTTCCGGTATGCCATACGAGTTTGTTGGAACAGATTCCAAAATGTGACAATCTACAAGAATCCTAGAAAAGAGAATGCTAGCAGATGCTTTAACCCCGTCTCGCAAAGAATTTGCACATTTACAAGATGAATCGGTGGAAGTGTCGGTTCACGGACGTCGGGTCCTATCACAACTCGACATAGACACAATACACAAATCGGAAAAGAAAAAGAATCGATCGCGGCCGGTGACGAGGAAAGCACGAGAAAGATTGGCGACGGCCATTGATAGACTACACCTCAAACGGAAAGCTACAAGACGATAGGTCGCTAGCCCATGGATCAAGAAAGAACTCATCCTACGCATTAATAAACAACACATTATACGAGAAGTTCTTTTGATCAAATGTGGCTAAGAGTGCCTAAGCGAATTAGAGGCCCATGGAAATTGTTAAAAGGGTGCATTCGGGACTGCCGTAGGCGCTCACCGATCGGGTCAAAGATGAAAATGAAAATTAAAAGACTAGGGTACTACGGCCCTCGATGATGACCCGAGCGCATGAAAATCACTAGAGGCTGTCATCAATGCCGAGTGCACGGAGTAGTTCTACACCAACCTCCAGATGTGCTACACCGACAATTGCGTCGTGGCCATTTGAAGATGTTGGGGCCTGAGGGATAGTGGGTCCAATGGGAATACCATCTTCAAAAGGACATGCTTCATTCTTGCGGCTACGGTGCTTTTCCCGAGTGGGCGAGAAGCGAGTTCCGCCCAGAAGTGAAAGCACACAACGTCTTACGGTTTTTCGAAACCAAGTTGTCTACACATTTGGTGCACGCGAGATCATCTCAGATAATGGGTCGGCATTCGAGAAGCACATAAATCGACAATTTTGTCGAGAGACACGGAATCGGCGCGTCTCGACAAATTTACTACCCAAGAGCAAACGGTCTCGAGCTTTGTCAGCGCTCTCGTTCAAATCTTAAAGAAAACTACGGGCCGATAATAAGAGAAATTGGCACGAGAAATTGTTAGAAGCCTTATGGGCCTACGGACAACCTTCGAACTCCTACTCAGCCCCCACCTTACGCTGCGGTGTATGGGTCCGGCGATGTTACCTTTAGAGGTTCGCTTCCTTCACTCGAAATTGCGGTGCAAACAAGATCACGACGAGAAAAACGCCGGAATTACGACTCGAAGAATTAGAAAGCTTGGAAGGAAAAAAGACTTGCAGCGCAACGCAATTTAGAACTATACCAAGCTAAGATGGTTCAAGCCCATGACAAGGCGGTCATGAGAACCTTCGAGATGGTGACTTCGTTCTCGTTCTCGAAGACCCTATTCTTGCACACCGCAAGATAGGAGGAAAATTGAACCCACTTGGGAAGGACCATTTGTGGTTGAAGCGGTATACTCGGGAGGGTTCCTACCCGGTTGGTGAATTGCCGGGGAGAACGACATATGCTTCGATCAACGGACGATATTTGAAAAAGTATTCGCTACACGATGTTTGAAGATGAATTCTTCATCCCTAAGAAACACGGGCGAAGTAATTACCTTGATTATGCGAACCCAAAAATAATAAAATGTGCTAAGATAAATAAAATCATGATAATTAAGTTTTCCTTGTTTCCTTTTCCAAATCAAAATCTCTTCCCTCATCTTATCCTGCCTTCATTCTACATTAAATTTAAAAAAAAAAAAAAGAAAAAATCTAAAATGACGAACACCAAATTCACATGAACATTAAATAAACGATAAAATAAAATTTGAACCATTAAAAGATAAACGAAATCAACACAAATCTCAAATTCCATCCTTTCAAATTTCCAATTAAATTTCAAATTCATCTTTCCAAATTCCAAATCAAATCTCAATCAAATTTCAAATCCACTCTCGATCAAATTTCAAGTCTTTCCAAATCCAAGTCAAATCTCAATCAAATTTCAAACCCAATCTCGATCAAATTTCAAACTTGATCTTCCAAATTTCGGAAATCAAATCTTAAAATCGAAATTTCAATCGAGTTGAAACTCATCCTTCCAAATTTCCAAATTCAATCTTTCCGGGCTTCAAGTCTCGGCCAAATTCAAATTCAATTTCTTTCGAATCTCGAATCAAATATCAATCAAATCAAAATTCAAACATTTTGGGTCGAGAAGTTTACATCCAAGGCTGCCTTTGAGATTTAGGATTCTTTCCCTCTTTATAGCCCAAAATACATCGAGTTCAAACCTTTTGGGTCGAAGTTTTACATCAAGACTTCTCTTACTAGGATTCTTTATTACCTTTGAAATACATCAAATTCAAACATTTTAGATTAGGATTTTACATCCAAGTACCTTTACTTTAGGATTATTTTCCTATTGCAACTGAAATTATCAATTCAACTTTTTTGGGTCGAGGATTTTACATCAGGCTTGCCTTGCTAGGATTCTTTCTGTGCCTTTGAAATACATCAAATTCAAACTTTTTGGGTCAGTTTTACATCAAGGCTTGCCTTGCTTTTAGGATTCTTTTTCTATTGCCTTTGAAATACATCAAATTTAACCTTTTTGGGTCGAGGATTTTACATCAGTACACCTTTGCTTTAGGATTCTTTCATATTGCTTTGAAATACATCGAATTTAACCTTTTTGGGTGAGTTTTACATCAGTACATATTCACTTAGGATTCTTTCCTATTGCCTTTGAAATACATCAAATTCAACTTTTTTGGGTCGAGGATTTTACATCAGAGGCTGCCTTTGCCCCAAGTTCTTTCCTGTGCCTTTAGAAATACATCGAATTCAAACTTTTTAGATTCGAGGATTTTTACATCAATTGCCTTTGCTAGGATTCTTTTCCTATTGCCTTTGAAATACATCAAATTCGACCTTTTAAAAGATTGAGGATTTATATCCAAAATTTGCTGTTGCTAGGATTCTTCTCCTATTGCCTTTGAAATACATCAAATTGACTTTTTTGGGTCGAGGATTTATTTGCCTTTGCTTAGGATTCTTTCTATTGCCTTTGAAATGTCAATTGAGCTTTTGGGTCGAGGATTTTGCATCAGTACCTTTATGGATTCTTTTTCTATTACCTTGAAATACATCAAATCCAAACTTTTTGGGTCGAGGATTTTACATCGAAGACTGCCTTTGCTAGGATTCTTTCATTACTTGAAATACATCAAATTCAAACTTTTTGGGTCGGATTTTTACATCCAAGACTGCTTGCTTTAAGTTCTTTCTGTGCCTTTGAAATACATCAAATCCAAACTTTTTGGGTCGAGGATTTACATCCAAGACTACAACGCTTTAGGATTCTTTCTGTGCCTTTGAAATACGCCAAAATCAAACTCTTGAGGTTAAGGATTTTACATCGATACCGCATTGCTGCGAGAGCTCTCCTCATTGCAATGATACAATCTGATCAAATTCAAATTTCTTTCGAGGTTGAAGATGTTACATCTAAAACCTCAAATTAATTTTCATTTCAAATCGAATCCCTCAGTGGTACAGTAAAGACGATCTAAATTAAAAAAAAAAAAACTCCAGTGGGAAATCTAAACTCACACATAAAAATTTAAAACAAAATAAAATCTAAATCGAAGTCTAGGATCATGTGATTTGGGATTCCTCCTTTTCCTTTCCTACCGTGAGAGTTACAAAAGTCTCTAGTTCCAATTATACTTGACATCTCCCCCGGCGAAAACTCTTGCAGCCGTCTAAGTTCGTCACTTGGACATCTGTGTTGGTTTTGTTGATCGCTTCGGTCAACACCAATACGCGGTGTGCTCCGTCGGCTCACCACACCTTTGGGGGTCCATTTGTTGACCTCATTTTTGTTGGGAGTCTTCCTTCTTCTTTTTTATAGTGCTTAGGATCTAGCCTTAGGCTTTTTCTTTGACTATCTTAGAGGACTAGAATTGGGACCCACCTTTTAGAAATTTAAACCACTTCTAAACTCCTGCAAACTCCACAAACTTATTTGTGACCCCTAATCACCTAGAGGGTTGAAATCGGATGTGGAAGTTTAAAGGATGAGTTCTATAGGATTCTTTGGCCTTAGGGCCCTTTGGTGGCAGTGCAGTGAAGGGCTGACTTACACTACACTTACACACTACATTTCCACACACTTCTAAAACCACACTCATACCCAACTTAGCCTCGACTCATGTAGGTGATTCACATGGATGGTCCTTAACCTAAGCCCTTGGCTAAGAGGGTTAGGAACAACATAGTGAATGCCTCAGATGAGTCCTTTCATAACCATATGGGCTTGAAATGGCTTCATGAAGCTCAACCAAAATGATTTCTTCCCACTTAATTCACCCAATCTTCATTTCCCAAATTTTGATTTTGACCCCAGAGACCACACACTACTAACCTATATACAAAAACCCTTGAAAAATTACTCGATTTTGCAAAATTTCCAAATTACCCAAAATTTTCCAAAATAAATCCCAAACATCTCCACATCACTCAAATTGATCATCCATACCCAAAATACTCAAAAGATTCCAAAAATACCTCCCAAATACCCTCAAAATACCAAAATACCCTTCTTGGCCTAAAAATCAAAAATTCGAAAAATTCAGAAAAATCCCAAATATTCCCAATTTCATTTTGTCCAACTACACCATGGGCCAATTTTGTCAATTTGCCTTACTTTTGTCAAAACCCACAATTTCACCCATTTTAACTGAAAGTGAACTCTGATATCGAGCCAGCACATCCAATTGACCCAAATTCTGGTCCCGATTGATTCTAAACTTCAATTCAACATTCCCAATGCCAATCTAGACCAAATCCAAGTCGAATTTAGTTGACATTTTGGATCCAATCTCACTTTTGGCCTTAAAGCCCAATTTGGACCCATGACCCAAACTTAACCCAAACTCACCCAGATTCGACTCGATTAACCTCAAATCTTTTCTAAATCTTCCTTAACATTCCCACAAACAAAGCTCCCCCAACATGATTTGCCCAAAATTTGAACCCAAACCCCACTCAAACTCAACCCAAGGTTAAAGGCCCATTTTTGACCTAAGCCCAAACCAACCCAAATTCAACCCAATTCAATCCAAATCACCCCAGTCCACGTTGTTTCAAATCACTCATGACACATCTATGAGCTAAACCCAACAATTATTTGGCCCAATCTCTTTACAAAATTCCCATCCATAAATTCATTTTTAAACTTAAGGGCCCATTCCTTAAACCATTTTAAAAGCCCACTTCCACCAAATCCAAAACCCCAAAAGTTCTTCCAAAACCCATATGACATTTCCCCTCATCATACTTTCAATTAAAATCATCCCTAAGTCCTAAACCAATGATCAAATATTTCTAAATGAAGCTTCATCCAAATTTCCACCAAACCCAAATGGGTGGATTGACCCATTTAGACTCAAAACTAGCCATGCCCCATTCTACTTTGATTCAACCACTTTACACATGGCATTTGCCAATTGCCTACACTAAACTGACCACGATCACGGCCAAGATGGTATTAGGCACAGCGAACGGCCACCAGGCCGCCGGAAAACACCATGTGAGAGCTCGCATGTGAGCCAACATTGAAATTCTCACTAGCTGAAATTTTCTGCATCACCTAGTGGTCACCATGGCTGTTCTTCTCCTCACCCGAGCAGGCGATCCCAAGCCCTAACTCCCCTGGGAGGCCCCCGACCCGGCTTCTATTAAACTCCACCCTCTCGGCCATGAAGGAGAGAAGCATAAACCTTGCCAAAACTGCCTGATGTTCCGAGACCCTCCTCCACCCTTAGAGCACTTGATCCCCGGTGAAATTCCCCTGCCATTTCTCCTCTGTAAGCTCGATTTCGAGTTGAAATTCACATCAGGGACACTTCTCCACGGTGAGCCAATTCCCAAATTGATTGGCTCTACACCTTCACCGGACCAAGGGAAGGTGTCCACCATCAAAAGCCACATCTCCGGAGCCACCGGTTGCTCCCGGCCTCCAAGCTGCGATCGGGCTTGAGTGAAATCATATCCGAGACAATTCACCGGACCGGGGAGACTCGCCCGGGACGCTCGCCTGCTTAATCGAAGGTGCAACAGCTCTCAGTTGAAGCCACACTTCTACGAGCCAAGGTATGAGCTAACTCTTCATCCCGAGCTTCGGAGATTCTCCATTTCAAATGCTTTAATTTCAATGCATGTTAACCGTATAGATGTGTTCGTCTCTTCAAGACGAATCCGCAAATATAAGAACGTAAAAATCCATTGAGAATCGAGTGAGATCTTAGGGATTTAGTGTGGACGGCTCTCGGGTGAGAACACTTGGGGACGATGAACGGATGTCGTCCGTTCAATACACGCGCGGACGGACGGCTCGGATGGCGTCGGACCGGGAGACGGTACGAGAACGCGGGGCCCGGGGCTGGCGACTCGAGTAGGCGTCGAATGGGAGCGCGCCGCGTGGCCTTTCGGAGAGCACCGCCGAGGATGCGTTGGCGTGACTCGGATAAGTAGAAAATTAGGGATTTTCGATTTATTTAATTCCTAAACTTAGTCGTATCTACGTGGCCAGAAAAATCAAAAAAATAAAATAAAAATACTCTCTTGCTCGGTGAAGAAAGGAGAATAATGTGGAAAGAAATCACTTAATTTCATCAAATATTTTATTTTTATAATTTGTGTTGCTACATTGTTTTAATTCTCCATGCATGCATACAATTCACCATGGCATGAGACCATAGGGCTTTGAAGCCTCACAATTTGGGAACATTCCACAATTTTCAAGGAGTCGGGAGGCCATCCCTATGAAGAGTTCTTGATTTTTCAAGTTCAGGTCACTGTTTTGAGTATTTTAATTCCAGTAAATAGCATGTTGTGTGATAAATTCTAGGAAAATTTGGTGATGTTCCTTATGGCCAGGGAGAACCCTAGGAAAAATAGGTTTTGACTTAGTTCATTTAAAACAACCCTAATTGGCTTAAACACCCAAAATAGGTCTTTAATTAGTAATTAACCAGGAATCAAATTGACTTGAAATCAATTCTCCACTAACCTTTAGGATCGAGAGGAACCCACCATAAAAATTTGAGGTCAATTGGACTTGGTTAGCCCCACTAATTGGGTTGATTAAGTCGCTTAGCCATTTTAAACTTTGAAATTCATAACTTTTAAAATACTTTTCAAAAATTCCCCAAATTGGTTTGGGCCTCTCTGATATCAGGGGAACCTAAGAAAATTAAAATTTCAATTTTCTAAAAAAAGTTGATTTTTAATATTATTTTAATATTTTTAATAATTAAAAATAACTTAAAAATCACAAAAATAATAAAATTCACCAAAATGTCACATTTTGAATTTTAATCACTTAGGAACAAATCCCACATTTTTCTTAGGTCTATTTAGTGAGATATTGAATTTTAAAGCCTAGGGGTAATTTTAAAATTAAAAAAAATGTATTTTCTAGCATTTTCACTAAAATAATTATAACAAATCATAGAGAAATCAGAAAATTGCAAGAATTTGCTTCTCTGGTTTCCTTGATATCAGAGAGATTTTGAAAAATATAAAACCCATTTTTCAACATTTATTTTATTTTAGAATATTAACACTCCAAAACTCAAAATAATTATAATAAAAATAATATAATTCAAAAAATCACCAAAATTGGTGCAAGTGCTTCTCTGGTCATTAGGAATGTCCCCTAATTTTCTTAAGGATAGAAACTTTCTCTTGGTCATGTTATTAAATTTTCCTTGGAAATCTCTATTTTCCTGCGACAATTATATAAATAAATTAAATACAGAAAAATCACATTTCTCCTCTCATGTCTTTATTGATATATGAGTGAAGTCACATAAAATTTCAAGTTCATTTAAGCCCAATTTAGTGAGTTATGAAATTATTAAGCTTGGAGGGCAAAATGGTAATTAAAATTTTAACCCTTAATTAAAACTTTAGGTTTAATAAAATTAACAAGTAAAATATTTGATCTTAATCTGATTTGGATGATTGAAATTTAAATAATTAAAGGAGTAGAAACTCATTAAACAATTTTAAAATGATTAAACTTTAATTAAATAATAGATTAAATTTGGAAGAATAATAAAATTGGAATTATTAAAATAAGGGATATTTATTAAGGAAGAGATTTATTCTTTAATTTAAAAATCCTAAACTAATTATATCATTAACATAACTCTTAATTAAAATGATAACTCAAATTTAAAATATTAAAAGACTTAATTAAATCATTAAATACTTTTTAAAATCTCGATTAAAATTATAAATTAAATTAAATTAAAATTAAATTAAATAAAATTAAATTAAATTAAACAATTAAATTAAATTAAATTAAATTAAATTAAATTAAATAATTAAAGTTAAATTAAGTCAAATGTTAAATTAAATTAAATTAAATTAAATTAAATTAAATTAAATAATTAAATTAAATTAAATCAAATCAAATAATTAAACATCAAAAATCAAAATTAAATTAAATTAAGTTAAATTAAAACTCAATTAAATTAAATTGAATTAAATATAACATCACTAGACATAAAGAAATTAAATATAAAACGGCAGACAACATTTCAGTTTAAACCACTTTAACTTAAATCGAATCGTTTGAATCTTTCCATTTACCCTTGAAAGCACTGATTATTATAACTCCTAAATGAAACATTAAATGAAGTGCTACTTCACTCATAAGATATTCAAATGTCTTCTAATTCACTTGGGCAAGTTAACAAAACTTGAAAACCTCGGACGATTGATTCATTTATATGATTAAATTCATTTGGACTTAAAAAAACAATCCTAAAAATATTGAAAAGATGTTTAAGATTCTTCTTAAGCACTTCCTCAATATGATAGGGTATTTATAAGAACAATTGGATTTAATTGTTCTTTGATGAAGAAAATCGTCCTCGAAACAATGGCTTCCTGAAAAGAACCTAGACGTCATAGGAGATGACTAGCTATAGGATTAAATTTAGTAGAAAACCATAACCTTTCCCTTAGCTTTTACCTAGGAACTTGTTTAAATATTCTAATTCATGTTTAAGTGTAGCTTGGGATGACGGAAGACCCTCCGAATGCCGCTTTATTTTATTGCGATTACTTTCTTGCAATTTACTTCTGCTAACGATTTACTTTATTGCGGATACTTTACTTTTCTTGTATGATAAAACAAGCATTTGCATGAAAACCCACCTTTAGGATAGTCCCTAAAACTGAAACCAAAACTAAGTTAAAAGTCATTGCAGAATAAAATTCATACAACATTTCAAAATATAAAACAACTCAAAATTTAATCACAAACGAACACAAAACTACAATTGCAACTAAATTAAAACGTCTTTGTTGGATGATCGGGAATACCTCGGATGTAACCTACGTGTTGCTAACGGGATTTCCACGGTCTAAATGAGGTATGGAACTCATTCGGTTGAGTTTATCAAATTCATACGGGACTAAGTGAATACGATAAAATAATGATGCGGAAGGATGGAACCGTGGGATCTTAACCGGTGTCGTTATAATCAACTTTAAGATTTGTTTTAATCGAAATACAAAACACTCGGGAAATTAAGACTTCTCTAAGCAGAAAACACTTTTCTCATCTCTGATTTATGATTTCTAAAACTAAACCTGCAACAACGAGGAGCTTGGAGCATGGTGGGCGGCACGGCCATCGTCGTCGAAGCCAAAACTTGAACTACTTCAACAAAACCTTCTTAGAATTAAACAACAAAGCCATAGGACTTCAGGTAGCTTGCACAGTGCAACATAAATCCTCGGCCTCTTCGTTAGGCATTTGCATTGCAAATTAAGCCCTAACCGATCTTAGGATTCCAAGGTAGTCGTCCGTACGACAATAAACCTCACATCTTCTAGGCTATTTGTTTGATTTTATCATACAAATATAAGCCCTAATTAATTAAAATTGGCAAGATTGAAATACTAAATAAACATTAGGACTTTCTAAATTCAAGCCAAACAATGGGATAGTCGGGGAAATTACGAAAGTTTCACTTCGAATCACCTTGATTTCTCCTACCTTTCTTCCTTTGGATTCACAAAACAAAATGTTCCAAATTTGATCCATTCCCTATTGAAATTCCAAAATTCAATCTTTGAAAACCTTAAACTTTGAAATTCTTGAGAGCGAAATTATTTGGTTATTAATCGAGAGTTTTCTTAGGTGATTCCGTCATAAGATGTAATTAACTATAGGGGCTTGCCCTTATAAGGAATTTTAAAAGACCGGAGTAATATAAACCTGTTTAATACTTTTAAATGAAATTTATCAAACTTATAAAATTGGTTCGCAGAGACAAAACGGATGTCACAAAACTGGATTTACTTAATCGACTACCACCGAGCGGTGTGTCTATCATGGGATAGATACCGGTTTGTGGTACGGTGCTCGTTTATATAAACTATTTGGGATGTGAGATGGGTTTAATCTCATATCTTAAAACTTTCAAATTTAAAATTATTTTTCAAAATTAAATACTACTTTCTAAATTATATATACATTTAAATCAAATTTAAGATTTAAACTCGCCGACAACTTCTGTTAGGCGTCCCCTTTTCAAAATATCACACAACCTAAAAATAGTGCCGACATAACATTCATCATCTTTACCTCTTGTAGTAAGCTTCATTTATTTTAAAATATTGAATGTAACAGTTTGATAATTGACTCTCATTATTAATTCTCCTTTTTGCACATCTATCATTGTTCTGCCTATAGATAGGAAAGGTCTCCTTAAAATTATGGGTATCTATTTATCTTCCTACATATCTAGCACAATGAAATCAACAGGAAAGATAAATTAAACCACTTTCACCAAAACATCCTCTATAACTTCTTTAGTATACGTGATCGAATGATCCGCTAATTACAAAGTTACTGTAATAGTGGTTATCTCTCCTAATCCCAGTCTTTTGAATATTGATAATGGCATAAGGTTAATCCTTGCACCCAAATAACCTAAAGTTATTTCATAAAATCGATACGCACATGGAATTATGAAACTACCAGGATCTTTAAGCTTTTCAAAAAGTTTTTTCTAAATTATTGCACATCACTCTTCACTAAGTGCAACAGTTTCATTATCTTTAAACTTGCTTTTTCTGTTAAGAATATCCTTCATAAATTTCACATAGTTTGGCATTTGTTCTAAAGCTTTAGCAAATGGAATATTGATTGTATGCTTCTTAAATATCTCTAAGAACTTTAAAAATTTATTATCTAACTTTTGTTGACGAATTCTCTGAGGAAATGGAGGTGGTAGCTTTTCTAAATCAATCTTAGGTGGAGAAATAGGTCTTTCCAAACCTTTCGGAGTATCCTCTTTTGGTTTTTCAATCTCTTCTTTCTCTACTTCAATCTCTTTTTGAATTCTACCTTCCAACTCTCTTCCATTTCTCGGTTAATTGTACTTATTTTGTTCTTATCTCTTGAATTTACTTCAGTATTATCAGGAAGCATTCCTTGGGATATATTACTTAATTAATTGACAATTTGTCCCAATTGATTCTCAATATTTTTTATTGCAGTTCCTTAACTTTGCAATTGATTTCCCATTTATAACATCACTCTTCAATAAACAACTTCATCTCCTTAAATTGTGAAGTATTGTTAAATCTTATAGGATAGGTTGGTCTATAATAATTATTTCCTTGTAATTCCAGTTTATTGGTTTACTTGATTGTTACAAGTTGTTGATTACTACCACCACGATTATTAGTCTAATTAGATTTAAAGTTTGGATGGTTTTTCCAACCTGGATTATAATAATTAGAATTTGGGTTATTAGGCTTACTTATAGTATTCAAAGTTTCTGGTGAAAGTTTGAGAGTAAACCATTTGGCCTAATGAATTTTCTTCAATCATGGAAATTGGCTGAGAAAAATTCATTCCAAATTAGTTTATTTTTTCTTAAAATTGCAGCAACTTGGTTTGCTAGCATTGAAAAAGCATTATTATCATGAATATTGGCTACCTTTTTAGGATTTAAACATTCAGAAGGCCATTGAAATTTTTTAGCAGTCATTTCTTCAATTAAAGCATAAGCATCTCAACAGCTTGTTTGGGTAATGAACCACCATTAGCGGCATTGATAATAGATCTAAGAGATCAAACTAATCCATTATAAAAAGTCTGAATTATTAACCAATCTGGTATCAAATGATGTGGACACTTTCTTAAGAGATTTTTAAATCATTCAAATGCTTCATATGTAGATTCACCATCAGTGACAAAAGATGGTATCATTTCAAAGCATCACGGTCTTTGATGGTGAAAAATATTCCAACAAATTTAGAAAGAGAGAAAAAAAAAAAAAAAAAAAAAAAAAAAAAAAAAAAAAACTTTTAAATGAGTCCGAAGCTTCTAATAGATTAGGTGCTAATGAGTTTAACCATTTAGCCTTATCATAGTGAAAGGAAAATTCTAAAATTAATAGTATCAAAACACCTTCTTATTTAAAAGTAGCACATAATTCTAAAAATGGCAAGATGTAAATTAGGATCTTCAGTTGGTACTCCCCTAAACTGATTATTAGTTTCCATTCGGATAATAGTAGATTTAACTTCAAATAAATTAGCAACTAAAGCAGGGAGTTGAATACTACCATGAATTTCATCCACTGTAGGGTTAGCATAATCAGTTAATGGTTTGAATTATTGATGGATGTTAACATTTTAATTTTCTTGATTCACCATTTCTTGAATATTTTTTTATCTTTTTCAATATTTCTAATATTTTTAATTTTTTAATTTTTAAAGTTCTCTCTAATTCGAATCATAAGGCACAAGTCCTTGAACCTGAACTACACATACCGTAATAAAATAAGATAAAGTAAAATACACTAATAAAGTAAGAAAAGTAAAAGTTTTAATTTTTCTTAATCTTCTTTATATGAAATTTTAATTAATTTCCCCGGCAACGACACCAAAAACTTGATCCCCGAATATTTATGCTTACATTTTTGACTTTATATTTCTTTTCAATGATTATATCTCTTACCCTTGCAACGAAGCCAAAAACTTGACTCCGAAGCAAATAAGAGATATATTTTAATTGTTTTATACTATGGGATTTAAAGTGTCATGTCGTTATCGAAGTAATATAGGACATTACGATTAATCCAGAGATATTGGTATGAAATACCTAAAAATATAGGGAAAAAAGAAAATTAAACTTTTACTTTTAAATCGATTTTGTAAAGTATGTTTTAAAATAGATAATTTGAAAATTGTTTTTGATTTTTTCTTAATAAAATGGTAAGCAAGCAACTAAAATTAAAAAGATTACTAAATGATATGAAAGCAATGAGAATAAAATATCTTTTTTTCCTCTTTTTAATGAATCGGTAATAGTATAGATTTCATTGTGAGTATTTAAATGTGTTGTGCCAAATAGGGTAATTACATTCTTTACCATTACTTGGTTCTATAAAGAAATTGGTTAATTTGAAGCTTTGAAATTTTGATGGGTTAGGCAGGGAAGATACCAGCTCTGACTCTAGAGTCCCCTCTATTCCCTCCACATGGGAGCTAACATCTCATAACAAAATTTTTCAACTCAAACCAAATTAGCGGGTTTTAGCCTATCACTCCAAAGACCTCTAATTTTACATTCCATTAAAAATATATCTCCTGTTATTTGCTTTCAATTATATAGACTACAATTCTTATCCATACAATTGCATGTGATTCTTTCCAATTATTGATTGAGACAATACAGTATTGGTTATTACATAATCTCACAACAAATTTGAACATCTTAATTGGCCAAATCAATAAGTAAATTAAGTGCAAGGAAATAAATTATCACAACTTCTTCCAAAATTAAACTTATATACTTCAAACAACTTCCTTCCATAATATAATTATTTTATCATTTAAGAGAAAAAAGATAAAGAAAACTACTCAGAACTCATGGAGAAAACTTGATTTGAAAGTAGAAATCATAGTTAAAACACAACAAGTTTTTCTCAAAAACCAAATGTAAAAACAAAGATAAACACTTATCTTAAAATCCTCTGCACAAGAATCTGGAAGTTCCTCTGAAATTTTGCTTTCCACTAAAAGACTCTATAGAGGTTAGCACCCAACTCTGTTGACTCCAACTCTGACTTTAGACTCCAATACAAACTAGATAAATGGATTAAAGAAAATTGGTGAGAAGAAGGCTTCACACCATCCCCTTTCTCCTTTAAAACTCTCTTAAACTAAAAAGACTTAAATAAATGACTTTAAACTGTAAAAGACGGCTCTATAAAGAATAAGGAGGACTTAAAGAAGACTAATAAGGACTAAAAGAAGACTCTAAACTGGTTTCATGTCTTCATTTTAATAATTCTTCAAACGGTGGTTTGGTGTCTCTTCAAATCATGTTCAGATTCAATGTATCCATCAAATAATGCATCTCTTCATTCAAATATGCCTCCCAAAGTAAGTTAAGGTTATTACCACCAAAATTTGTTTCAAATACCCGCTGAAAATGGTGCCAAATTTGATTTAATTTGTATTTTTAAACTGTCATGCCTATGCGCATAACACGCGTCGCTTAGCCGCCACAGGTAAAATTTTCACATAGCATTTTGCTCAATTTGATCCTCTTTTGCTCAGCATCATAATAAGTCATTTAATCATCCCAGCAAGAAAAACACAAAAATAACTTCCATTAAAGTGTAATATCATCAAAAGTAGGTATAAAAATGTGCATAAAAATACTATATATTTTAGGTGTATCAGATGTATGTTA
Source organism: Papilionanthe hookeriana x Papilionanthe teres (assembly GCA_022702705.1). Lineage (NCBI taxonomy): Eukaryota > Viridiplantae > Streptophyta > Magnoliopsida > Asparagales > Orchidaceae > Papilionanthe > Papilionanthe hookeriana x Papilionanthe teres. The sequence goes on from CM040428.1 coordinate 138,204,341, forward strand.
TTAGAACACTCCTTTTTTAGATGCTTTACTATAAAAGGTAGGGTGTAGTTAATTTTTTATATGTCAGGATAATACCATGATCTAAGTCTAGCCAAAAATTTTATTTGTTTAGCTTTTAATGTTTATCAACTGTGAAATTTATGCAATATCATGTTAGTGGCAATTTTCTTATAGAATAACTTGTCCATTAGAGAGGAGTATCACGATTTAAACAAATGTATTTTTCTATAGATGTTACTTAGCTTTTCTCTTACTATTAATGATTTTATTATACGTTTCATGGGATAACCCATGCTAACTCTTGACAGTTGTTCAGGTCCTTTTTTTGAGATGTTTGTATGTACTTTATTTAGAGTCTACAGGTTGGAGTTTGTATCATAAAATGGTACAATTATATGTTCCCAAGTTGCTTGATAAGTGAAACCACTTGGTGAGGACTAAAAGTATCATTTCCATGAATCGTACCTTAATTCTAAGCTCATGTTTTTATATAGAAACCATGATTAAGTCTGTATACGCGGAGCTTAATCACAGTCCTTCTTTTCATCTAGGATTTATTGTCAATCCAGTGAACATAGACATTATTTATTTTATTATGTGTTTCTTTTCCATTGTAAAGTGTGTTGAATTTCATTTTATTATATTTGTGGAATTTTTTTATTTTGTTGCATTTATGCTTTGGCTCTTTAGGATAAAATTATTTCTGTAAAGTTCTAATAATAAAATGCTCACCTAAATCAAATTAAGGATTGAAACTATATCTTTTTAAAATGAACATTTTATTTCTTGTTTATTATTCTTTCGTGGCCTTCGAGTCAGATTTAAAATAGCTTTGTATTACATGAACTTATCCTAAGTCATAATAATATGGCCTCCATATTAAGGACCCCTCTAGATAATAACTCATATTTGCATGTGCCAAGAAATACACTTGCTCTTCTAAAATGACTGGCCAAAAATATATTTACATGCTAAAATGGTTATCTAGAAAGTCTAGGGTGTTGGAGGCTTTCCGAACCCATATGCAGTGTAAATCCTTTGAGTGATGTTTTAGTTTTATAGCTGGACCATTTTTTCTCGTTCATTCCAATGGCTACCTTACCATTTTTGAGCTGTTATATGTCTCACTTCTATGAATTTCATTCAAATAATGTCATAAGGTATTAGATATTCCACTCTTCTTAGTTATGAATCCTAAGATTTCTTGAAAGACATAACACATGTGTTGTTGGTAAGGGATCTCTAATTAAGTTGCATTGACTAACTCTACCAAGTAGACATAGAGTCTTAATAGCTTGAGGTGGCAAATCAATGATTTCCTGACTTGGTTATCTCTTCCTACCTAGGAATTACTCACATATTTTTAATATACTTCTTTTGAGCCCATTCCACTTCTTTGACACATCATTCATGTCATTTCAGAGGGACTATTTGTTTATAGACAACAACCCATTTCAGATACAGTGATTCACCATATCTTTTGGCCAAAATGGCTTTGAAGTTTTGTATGATCCTATATGAGATGATAATATATATCTCTGATATTCATTTTCATTAGATATCAAAATGTAAGTGATATTTCATTAATCGATAATATGTTTTTGTACCTACTATGATGTAAATATCTAAAGGGACACGTTCCTTTTAGAGTTGCTCCCAACCTTAGAATAAAATAAATAAATTTGATTTTCTTGTTAAATATGTGGGTAATTTATATAAGATTTTCATCATGGATGTGCTTTCAAAATATTTTGACCAGATCATATTTTGGGCATGCAGTCTTGATCTATCTTATGATGTTTATCTTATAAAAGTTCTCCACATTCTTTTTTCTTTTATTTATCTATTTTTGTTTTATTTTTTCCCTTTCTACTCACTCTTCTTTTTTGAATCATTTCAATAAGCCAAAAAAGAAGAATTTTTAAAAAGAATTTTTTGGAAATGAGAATTCTAAAAGAAAAATTAAACAAGTTGATGACTTCGAGTTAAAATTGACCAAAACAAGCCCGGACAAAGCAAACATAAACATCATAAATCAATGTATCAATCAAACTATAAGATGATGATTGGGTTGCCTCTTAAGTAGTTCTTTGTTTTATGTCCATAGCTAGAAACAATCAAATCTTTCATGGAGTTTTTCTCTTTGATCAAATTGTCATCTTAATATTCCCCAATCAATCACACAATGCTTTAGATGTACTTGAGACTCTCCAATTTCAATTATATTTAATCACAAATATTTATTTATTTGAAATATTAGTTCATTATTTTCCTAATGCTTCCTCAAAATATGTAAATTTTCAATTTTAATTCTAAGAAACTTATTACCTATGGTGAAATTGAATTTTAAAATTTAAAATTCAAATAATCATCTAGAGTTCTAATTGTTAACTTCCCTTTCTACAAATCAATATTTACCTAACAATTTTTTAAGAAAATATTTGTAAAAAATAATTGGATCACAACATCTTTCTTCATATCCAAAATAATAAGATCACTTTGAAGATGAACTTACCAATCTTGACTAGGATATCCTATATAACCCTTTAGGAAAACTCAAAGAATGGGTAGCTATTGATGGCTCATACTGGTACGTTGAAGCTTTCCTAAACCTAGTCATTTAAACACTAAAAAATGTATTAAATTTATGATACCACTGACGTGAAAAAATTTTACATGATTTCACATTCATTTTACCCTACATTGTACTTGTTGGTTTTTTTTCTTTATCACAAATTTACAATTTAGAAAGAATTTTCTTGATGTTGTGCAGGTTGCAGGTACAGAAAATGATTATTTTTGAATTAGAAAAACCAATGGAAAAGTAGACTAAAATGGTGCGACCACGCCACCTAATTAATAGTTGTGGGTGATCACGTCAGAGTCAGGCCTAACCACACCACTCTCTTCAACACTTAGGCGTGATCACGCCCACGAGCAGGAAAACAGATTTGAAAGAAAATTTGCTTGCCAAATCAGTAATTTTTGCTATAATAATGATTTTTAGGACTTCTTCAAGAAGGAAATAGTCTATAGATGAGTTAGAGACGGTTGGAGGTAGAGTTTAGGGAGATTTAGTGCACTTACCCTTATGGTTTTCTTCTTCCTTAGGTTGAAACCTTTATGAGGATTTTTCTAAATTCTTGTCGTGTGATTTGTGAGAGATTATTGTATGAGAGAAATGGCTATTGCTGTTGTAGAGAAGACAAGTTATTGTAAGTTTATATATTTCTATTACTTGTAGTGAAATCGTGCATAGTTTTCTTTGGTTTTGTTTTCTCAATGACCTAATTTCCTTGTGCCTTTATGATGTAATGGTAGTGGATTTAATCGTGATTTTCTGAATTATTTTTCTTCCATCATTTTTTCCTTGCCATGACCTATGTTGTTGGTTAACATATAAACTTCATTTATTAGGATTCTAAAGCATTTCATGACGCCACGACCATTAATGGTTCCATAATAGAAACAATGGGTTAACCACAGAAACTTGAGAGGATAGAAATATTCAAAAGAGATTCTGTAATCTTTCTAGATGATTGGAACATTCATGCAGAGTGTCATGGAGATTGAGGAAACCTCAACTTAATAGATTCTAGGTTTATTTTAACCTATACATAGGCATAAGAAATAATATATCTCTGATTGATAACAATTCATAGGAAAACATTTAGGAAAATAACGATCATCATGATCTCTAAACCACTAATGCACGAACCTCATCATTCTTGAAAATCTCTGATGTTTATTTCCCCATATTTCTATATTATGTTGTCTGCTCTATGCTTTACTTTGATTGAAATTTTGAGGACTTTTAACCTTCTTTACAGTCACGCTAAGCTAGGTTCACTAGATTAGTAAAACTAGAGATTTTTTTGCAGAAATAACTATTAAGAATTTCCTTGTGGGATCAATACATGTACTCTTAGATAACATCCTACCTGACATGTGCACTTGCGTTGTATGACCAACTTACTTCGCAGTGCGTTTGGTGCATCTTTGGCACCATTTCCTGTGAAAACGTTAATAATTATTTTTTATTATTAGCATCACTTTAATTGAATGAATTAGAATTGGTTTGACAGTTTTATTTTTCTTATTTTCCTTTTTATTTTCTATTTAGTTATTGTCGGCATATTTTTAGGTTGTGTTGTATTTTAAAAGGGGGTCGCCTAACAGAAGTTGTCGGCGAATTTAAATTTTAAATTTGATTTAAATATATATATAATTTAGAAAGTAGTATTTGACTTTGAAAATAATTTTAAATTTGAAAGTTTTAAGATATGAGATTAAACCGATCTCACATCCCAAATAGTTTATATAAACGAACACCGCACCATAAACCATGTATCTATCCCTAATGATAGACACACTGCTTGACGGTGGGGCTCGATCAAATAAACTAGAAGTTTTGTGACATCCGTTTGGTCTGCGAACCAATTTTATAAGCCGACAAATTCCCCTGCTTAATATGAAAGTATTAAACAGGGTTTATATTACCTGGGTTCTTTAAATTCCCTATAAGGGCAAGCCCCTATAGTTAATTACATCTTAAGTGACGGGAATCACCTAAGAAAACTCTCGATAATAACCAATAATTCTTCTCTCAAGAATTTCAATGTTTAAGTTTTCAAGGGATTGAATTTTGGAATTTCAATAGGGAATGGATCAAATTTGGAACATTTTGTTTTGGGAATCCAAAGGGAGAAAGGTAGGAGAAATCACAGATTCGAAGCGAACTTCGGTAATTTCCCGACTATCCTATTGTTTGGCTCGAGTTTAGGAAAGTCCTAATGTTTATTTAGTATTTCAATCTCGCCAATTTTAATTAATTAGGGCTTATATTTGTATGATAAAATCAAACAAATAGCCTAGAAGATGTGAGGGTTTATTGTCGTATCGGACGACTACCTCGGAATCCTAAGACCGGTTAGGGCTTAATTTGCAATGCAAATGCCTAACGAAGAGGTCGAGGATTTATGCTGCACTAGGCAAGCTACCTCGAAGTCCTATGGCTTTGTTGTTTAATTCTAAGAAGGTTTTGCTGAAGTAGGTTCAAGTTTTGCCGACGACGATGGCCGTGCTGCCCACCATGCTCCAAGCTCCTTGTTGTTGCAGAGGTTTTAGTTTTAGAAATCATAAATCGGGAGATGAGAAAAGTGTTTTGGTTTAGAGAAGTCTTAATTTCCAAGTGTTTTGTATTTTGATTAAAACAAATCTTAAAGTTGATTATAACGACACCGGTTAAGATCCCACGGTTCCATCCTTCCGGCATCATTATTTTTATCGGATTCACTTAGTCCGTATGAATTTGCTAAACTCAACCGAATGAGTTCCACACTTTCATTTAGACCGTGGGAAATCCCGTTAGCAACACGTAGGTTACATCATCCGAGGTATTCCCGATCATCCAACGAGACGTTTTAATTTAGTTGCAATTGTAGTTTTGTGTTCTCGTTTGTGATTAAATTTTGAGTTGTTTTATATTTTGAAATGTTGTGGCGGTGAATTTTATCTTGCAATGACTTTTAACTTAGTTTTGGTTTCAGTTTTAGGGACTATCCTAAAGGTGTGGGTTTTCATGCAACAGCTTGTTTTATCATGCAAGAAAAGTAAAGTGCATTTGCAATAAAGTAAATTATAGGGAAGTAAATTGCAAGAAAGTAAATCGCAATAAAATAAAAGCGTACCCTGAGGGTCTTCCCGTCATCCCAAGCTACACTTAAAACACAATTAGAATATTTAAGCAAGTTCCTAGGTAAAGCTAAGGGAAAGGTTATGGTTTTCTACCAAATTCCTAATCCTATAGCTAGTCATCTCCTATGACGTCTAGGTTCTTTGTGTTTTTGTTTGAGGACGATTTTCTTCATCAAAGAACAATTAAATCCAATTGTTCTTATAAATATCCTATCATATTGAGGAAGTGCTTAAGAAGAATCTTAAATATCTTTTCAATATTTCTAGGATTGTTTTAAGTCCAAATGAATTTAATTATATAAATGAATCAATCGTCCGAGGTTTTCAAGTTTTGTTAACTTGCCCAGTGAATTAAGACATTTTAATATCTTATGAGTGAAGTAGAACTTCATTTAATGTTTCATTTAGGAGTTATAATAATCAAAGCTTTCAAGGGTAAATTAGTATTCAAATGATTTGATTTAAGTTAAAGGGTTTAAATTTGGAATAGTTGTTCAAGTTGCTTTATATTTAATTTATTTTATGTCTTAGGTGATGTTATATTTAATTCAATTTAATTTAATCGAGTTTTAATTTAATTTAATTTAATTTAATTTGATTTGATGTTTAATTAATTTGATTTCGATTTAATTCAATTTAATTATTTAATTTAATTTAATTTAATTGTTTAATTTAATTTAATTTAATTATTTAATTTAATTTAATTTAATTTAATTTTATAATTTTAATTGAGATTTTAAAAGAGTTTAATGATTTAATTAAGTCTTTTAATATTTTAAATTTGAGTTATCATTTTAATTAAGAGTTAAGTGTTAATGATATAATTAGTTTAGGGATTTTTAAATTAAAGAATAAATCTCTTCCTAATAAATATCCCTTATTTTAATAATTCCAATTTATTATTCTTCCAAATTTAATTTATTATTTAATTAAAGTTTAATAATTTTTAAAATTGTTTAATGGGTTTCTACCCTTTAATTATTTAAATTTCAATCATCCAAATCAGATTAAGATCAAATATTTTACTTGTTGATTTTTTATTAAACCTAAAGTTTTAATTAAGGGTTGAAAGTTTAATTACCATTTTACCCCTTAAGCTTAATAATTTCATAACTCACTAAATTGAACTTAAATGAACTTGAAATTTTTATGTGACTTCACTCATATGTCAATAAAGACATGAGAGGAGAAAATGTGATTTTTCTGTATTTAATTTATTTATATAATTATCTTTGGTGGAAAATAGAGATTTTCAAGGAAAATTTGATAACATGACCAAAGGAAAGTTTCTGTCCTTAAGAAAATTAGGGGACATTCCTAATGACCAGAGAAGCACTTGGACCAATTTTGGTTATTTTTTGAATTATATTATTTTTATTATAATTATTTTGAGTTTTGGAGTGTTAATTAATTTAAAAATAAAATAAATGTTGAAAAATGGATTTTATATTTTTCAAAAATCTCTCTGATATCAAGGAAACCAGAGAAACAAATTTTGCAATTTTCTGATTTTTCTATGATTTATTATAATTATTTTAGTGAAAATGCTAGAAAATACATTTTTTTTAATTTTAAAATTACCCTAGGGCTTTAAAATTCAATATCTCACTAAATAGACCTAAGAAAAATGTGGGATTTGTTCCTAAGTGATTAAAATTCAAAATGTGACATTTTGGTGCATTTTATTATTTTTGTGATTTTTATTATTTTTTAATTATTAAAAATATTAAAATATTATTAAAAATCAACTTTTTTAGAAAATTGAAATTTTAATTTTCTTAGGTTTCCCTGATATCAGAGAGGCTCCAAAACAAATTTGGTGAATTTTTGAAAAGTATTTTAAAAGTTATGAATTTTTAAAGTTTAAAATGGCTAAGCTGACTTAATCAACCCAATTAATGGGGCTAACCAAGTCCAATTGACCTCAAATTTTTATGGTGGGTTCCTCTGATCCTAAAGGTCAGTGGAGAATTGATTTCAAGTCAATTTGATGCCTGGTTAATTCTAATTAATTAAAGACCTATTTTGGGTGTTTAAGCCAATTAGGGTTGTTTTAAATGAACTAAGTCAAAATCTATTTTTCCTAGGGTTCTCTGGTCATAAGGAACATCACCAAATTTTCCTAGAATTTATTTCACAACATGCTATTTACTGGAATTAAAATACTCAAAACAGTGACTCGAACTTGAAAAATCAAGAACTCTTCATAGGATGGCCTCCGACTTTGGAAAATTCGGGGAATGTTCCCAAATTCAGAGGCTTCAAAGCCCTATGGTCTCATGCCATGGTGAATTGTATGCATGCATGGAGAATTAAAACAATGTAGAGAGTAAATAAATTATAAAAAATAAAATAATTGATGAAATTAAGTGATTTCTTTTCCACATTATTCTAATCTCTTCACTGAGCAAGAGGGTATTTTTATTTTATTTTTCTGATTTTCCTACACAGAGATATGAATTTTTTAAGTTTAGGGAATTAAATAAATCAGAAAATCCCTAATTTTCTACTTATCCGAGTCGGCGCCAACGCATCCTCGGCAGCCTCCGAAAGGCCACGCGGCGCGCTCCCATTCGACGCCGCCACTCGAGTCGCCAGCCCGGGCCCCGCGGTTCTCGTACCGTCTCCCGGTCCGACGCCATCCGAGCCGTCCGTCCGCGCGTGTATTGAATGGACGCGCATCCGTTCATCGTCCCCAAGTGTTCTCACCCGAGAGCCGTCCACACTAAATCCCTAAGATCTCACTCGATTCTCAATGGATTTTTACGTTCTTATACTCTATGGATTCGTCTCAAGAGACGAACACATCTATATGGCTAACATGCATCGAAATTAAAGCATTTGAAATGGAGAATCTCCAGAAGCTCGGGATGAAGAGTTAGCTCATACCTTGGCTCGTAGAAGTGTGGCTTCAATCCGAGAGCTCGTTGCACCTTCGATCGGGTCCCGGCAGGCTCCGCATGAACTCTCCCGGTCCGGTGAATCGTCCGGATATGATTTCGACCAAGCCCGATCACAAAGCTTCGAGGCCGGAGCAACCGGGTGGCCCGGAGATGGGGCTTTTGATGGTGGACACCTTCTCTTGGTCCGGTGAAGGTGTAGAGCCAATCAATTTGGGAATTGGCTCACCGTGGAGAAGTGTCCCGGTTTTGGGTGGAATTTCAACTCCGAAATCGAGCTTACGGAGGAGAAATGGCAGGGGGATTTCACCTGGGATCAAGTGCTCTAAGGATGGAGGAGGGTCCGGAACAATTTTGGCGAGTTTTGGCAAGGTTTATGCTTCTCTCCTTTCATGGCCGAGAGGGGTGGAGTTTAAATAGAGCCGGTCGGGGCCTCCCTGTGGGGAGTTAGTGGCTTCGGATCACCGCTCTGCGTGAGGAGAAGAACAGCCATGGTGACCACTGGGCATGGGGCAGCTCAGCAAGTGAGAATTTCAATGTCGGCTCACATGCGAGCTCTCGGCCATGGTGTTTTCCGGCGGCTCGGTGGCCGGCCGCCAGTGCAATGGTCACCATCTTGGTCAGTGGGTCGTGGCACGAGGTTTAGTGTAGTCAATCGGCAAATGCCATGTGTAAAGTGGTTGAATCAAAGTAGAATGGGGCATGGCTAGTTTTGAGTCTAAATGGGTCAATCCACCCATTTGGGCTCGGTGCACCCTTCAAGGTGGCTTTGGATGCCGTGGGGATCAAAGGGATCGACTAGTTTGGCATGGAGAAGTCTCCATCCAAATATATTTGGATTAAATTTAAGTTTAGGTGAAACATGATTAAGGCTAATGAGCTTTAGGGATTAAGGAAAGCTCCCCCTCTTCTTACCCAATATGGCATGGTGGAGTGTCCAAAGCTCTCATGGCTCACATGTGGCTCATGCATGGCTTCATGGCTCACCTTTGGCTTGGCAAAAAGTTTGGTCAATTTCATAAAAAAGGATTTTAAGGATTTTGGATAATTTGGTGGAAATTTGGATGAAGCTTCATTTAGAAATATTTGATCATTGGTTTAGGACTTAGGGATGATTTTAATTGAAAGTATGATGAGGGGAAATGTCATATGGGCTTTGGAAGAATTTTTGGGGCTTTGGATTTGGTGGAAGTGGGCTTTTAAAATGGTTTAAGGAATGTGCCCTTAAGTTTAAAAATGAATTTATGGATGGGAATTTTGTAAAGAGGTTGGGCCAAATAATTGTTGGGTTTAGCTCATGGATGTGTCATGAGTGATTTGAAACAAATTGGGGGTGATTTGGATTTGAATTGGGTTGAATTTGGGTTAGGTTTGGGTTTAGGTCAAAAATGGGCCTTTTAACCTTGGGTTGAGTTTGAGTGGGGTTTGGGTTCAAATTTTTGGCAAATCATGTTAGGGTTTTGTTTGTGGGAATGTTAAGGAAGATTTAGAAAAGATTTGAGGTTAATTGGAGTTGAATTGGGTGAGTTTGGGTTAAGTTTGGGTCATGGGTCCAAATTGGGCTTTAAGGCCAAAAGTGAGATTGGATCCAAATGTCAATCAAATTGGACTTGGATTTGGTCTAGATTGGTATTGGGAATGTTGAATTGAAGTTTAGAATTGAATTGGACCAGAATTTGGGTCAATTGGATAGGTTTGGTTCGACATCGGGTTCACTTTGGGTTAAAATGGGTGAAATTGGGGTTTTGACAAAAGTAAGGTAAATTGACAAAATTGGCCCATGGTGTAGTTGGACAAAATGAAATTGGGAATATTTGGGATTTTCTGGAATTTTCTGGGAATTTTCTGAATTTTTGGATTTTTAGGCCAAGAAGGGTATTTTGGGTATTTGGAGGGTATTGGGAGGTATTTTTGGAATCTTTGGTATTTTTGGGTATGGATGATCAATTTGAGTGATGTGGAGATGTTTGGGATTGATTTTGGAAAATTTCGGGTAATTTGGAAATTTTGCAAAAATTGGGTAATTTCATGGTTTTGGTAGGTTTAGTAGGTGTAGGGTCCCTGGGGTCAAAAATTGAAAATTTGGGAAATTGAAGATTGGGTGAATCTAGGTGGAAAGAAATCATTTTGGTTGAGCCATGAAGCCATTTCAAGCCCATATGAGCCATGAAAGGACTCATTTGAGGCATTCACTATGTTGTTCCTAACCCTCTTACCAAGGGCTTAGGGTTAAGGACCATCCATGTGAATCACCTACATGAGTCGGAGGTTAAGTTGGGTATGGGTGTGGTTTTAGGAAGTGTGTGGAAATGTAGTGTGTAAGTGTAGTGTAAGTCAGCCCCTTCACTGCACCTGTGCCACCCAGTAGGCGCTCTAAGGCCAAAGAGTCCTATAGGAACTCATCCTTTAAACTTCCACATTTGATTTCAACCCTCTAGGTGATTAGGGGTCTATAGTCAAGTTTGTGGAGTTTGCAGGGAGTTTAGAAGTGGTTTGAATTTCTAAAAGGCGGGTCCGAATTCTAGTCCTCTAAGATAGTCAAAGGAAAAGCCTAAGGCTAGATCCTAAGCACTAAAAAGAAGAAGGGAAGACCTCATCAAAAATGAGGTCAACAAATGGATCCCCAATAGGTGTGGTGAGCTGACGGAGCACACCGCGCGTATTGGTGTTGACCGAAGCGATCAACAAAACCAACACAGATGTCCAAGTGACGAACTCAGGACGAAGTAGAAGAGCTTCACTGGGGAGTGTCAAGTATATCTCTCGGAACCGGAGATTCTCGAACTCTCGCCGGGGAAAGGAAAAGGAGGTGAATCCCAAATCACATGATCCGGGGAATTTCGATTTAGATTTTATTTTGTTTTAGTTTAAGTTTTAATGTGTGAGTTTAAATTTTAGTTCGGAGTTTCAATTTAGATCGAAGTTTGTCAAAATTAATTTGAAGGATTCGATTTGAAATGAAAATTGGAATTTCGAGGTTTTAGATGTAACATCTCCAACCTCGAAAGAAAATTCAATTGATTAGATTGAATCGTTGCAATGAGAAGAGATCTCGCAGTAATGCGGTATTGGATGTAAAATCCTTAACCTCAAGAGTTTGATTTCGATGTATTTCATTGCGATAGGGAAATGATCCTAAAGCATTGCGATCTAGGATGTAAAAGCCTTAACCCCGGAATTTGATTTGATGTATTTCAAGGCAATAGGGAAAGAATCCTAAAGCAAGTGCAGTCTTGGATGTAAAATCCTCGACCCAAAAGTTTGAATTTGATGTATTTCGCATGCAATAGGAAAAGAATCCTAAAGCAAGGCAGTCTTGGATGTAAAATCCTCGACCCAAAAGGTTGAATTTGATGTATTTCAAAGGTAACAGAAAAGAATCCTAAAGCAATGCAGTCTTGGATGTAAAATCCTCGACCCAAAAGGTTGAATTTGATGTATTTCAATGGCAATAGGAAAAGAATCCTAAAGCAAGGCAATCTTGGATGTAAAATCCTCGACCCAAAAGGTTGAATTTGATGTATTTCAAAGGCAATAGGAAAAGAATCCTAAAGCAAGGCACTTGGATGTAAAATCCTCGACCCATAAGGTTGAATTTGATGTATTTCAAGTGCAATAGGAAAAGAATCCTAAAGCAATGCAGCTTGGATGTAAAATCCTCGACCCAAAAGGTTGAATTTGATGTATTTCAAGGCAATAGAAAAGAATCCTAAAGCAAGGCAGCTTGGATGTAAAATCCTCGACCCAAAAGTTTGAATTTTATGTACTTCAAGTGCAACAGGAAAGAATCCTAAAGCAAGTGCAGTCTTGATGTAAAATCCTCGACCCAAAAGTTCGAATTTGATGTATTTCAAAGGCAACAGGGAAGAATCCTAAATGAAAGGTACTGGATGTAAAATCCTCGACCCAAAAGTTCGATTTCGATGTATTTCAAAGTGCAATAGGGAAGAATCCTAAAGAAGATACTTGGATGTAAAATCCTCGACCCAAAAGTTTGATTTTGATGTATTTCGTGCAATAGGAAAAGAATCCTAAAAGTGCAGGTCTTGGATGTAAAATCCTCGACCCAAAAGTTTGAATTTGATGTATTTCAAGGCAATAGAAAAGAATCCTAAAGCAATGCAGTCTTCGATGTAAAATCCTCGACCCAAAAGAGTTTGATTTTGATGTACTTCAAAGGCAATAGGAAAAGAATCCTAAAGCAAAGCGGACTTTGATGTAAAATCCTCGACCCAAAAGAGTTCGAATATTGATTTGATTGATATTCGATTCGAGATCCGGAAGAAATCGAATTTGAATTTGATCGAGACTCGAAGTCCGGAAAGATCGAATTGGAAATTTGGAAATTTGGAAGGATGAGTTTGAACTCGATTGAAATTTGATTTAAGATTTGATTTGAATTTGGAAGATCAAGTTTGAAACTTGATCGAGATTGGATTTGAAATTCGATCGAGAATTTGATTTGGAATTTGTAAAGATGAAATTTGATTTTGAAGTTTGGAAGGATGGAATTCGAGATTTGTGTTGATTTCGTTTATCTTTTAATGGTTCAAATTTTATTTTATTGTTTATTTAATGTTCATGTGAACTTGGTGTTTGTCATTTTTCGATTTTTTTTTAGAAAGTTTTCTTTTATTCTGTTTTATTTCTTTTTCTGTTCTTTGTTCGAAGTTCATTTAACTTTAATGGCGTTTCCCAATCAATTTGCACAAAAGAGGTGAAGGCCAAAAACGCGACATGGTCACTTTCATTCCAATCATGTTGAAAATACGTCGTACAACTCGATCTCGGAATATATTTCATACAATCCATGTAGACTCAAAACTGGACCGTGTATGATCTTTGTTGATCCATCAAAAGAAGCATCTCGTCAAAAAATCCATGTCCGAATAGTAGGTACATGGTCAATAACATCACCTTCCAAGCCATCCTCGGCAAGGATGCCGACTGGATGTACGTCGGAGGTGTGATATTTCCCATGTAACTCACAGCTCGTAAGGCCGGAGGTTCTCTAGCCTCCGGGTCCGGCCGGAAATGGTAAGGTATTTCGTTGTCGTCCATCCTCCCGAAAGTAACCGAGATTCGCTCCACCGGCACTCCCGGTATGCAATGCTTTGCGATATCTCGCTCCGTTACCCCGCAGCATCATGACGGAACCCACCGGTAAAGGTATCTTTACCGGCCCTCGGAACTCACCCGGCCTCGCTATCCGGAGGTCGGATCCGAACATGATGTTACACTCATTCAGGAAAGAGACCGTGAGGCAGTGTCCGACGAAGTCGTGGTGATCAATATGCGGGGTATGCAGTCACCCCGTTTGTAGATATTGATAATGCAACTATTGGGTATGCAATCTGCCGCAGTACTCTCCATGTTATCAATCTTTTTACCATTCTCTCGATGACTAATGGCATCGGATCTACTTGCCCATGACGCGAGTATCCCCGGTGGGTTTCCCTTCCCGTCTTCAAGATAGTTGTAGCAAGCATCCGCATTGTATTGTGATTCTTCCTTTCCCCGGCATCCATCTCCGGGGTTCCGAGTATGTGTTTTCCTCAGCGGCCCTCGCTCGGCCCATTCTCTTCGGATCCCGGATACAATCCACGATTTGTCGTTGTTCATACTCCGAGAATACGTCGGTATGTAGCTCGAGGCCTTCTAGTATGTTGATTCTTCTTCCTTTAATTCTCTCGAAGTATTCGAAAGTTTTCTTTTCAACATTCTCGCATCCTCTCCACTCGTATTCCGGAATGATCCGCAGATGGCGAGGCCTCGTGACATATTGTGGGATATATGGTTCGATCCCTTCACGTTCCCCCGCATACCTCGGCTCCTCGTGGATGATGTCCGTCGGACATCCCCCGGGCTGCTTCGCAACAAGGTCATGCACCGTCGGTGGTTCTATCCGGTGGCGTGGTAGCCTTCTTTCTTCGATCTTCCGGAGATTTCCCCGGTTCTTTCGTCATCCTAGAGCCGGCCTCCTTTCTTCGTGTTCCCGGTGAACCGGTGTCCTTGAAGTGTATGTGCCGGCATCAGCAATTGTCTCGCCGCGCCGGTCCGCAGCCTAGTTTTGTTAACATCTTACGGATACGGCGATTCTTATTCCTTCGTTGCGCGGCCGCGAGAGTAGCCCTCCGAACTTCGAATCTCTCGCGGGCGCGGCGCCGACAAGCCCGCCCTCCGCCGTAGCGACTACGGACTTCATTTTCTTATCTTCTTCGGTGTTTGCTTTTCTTTTCTTGTTGTTGGATCGGTGGCTTGGGCCACCCACTTTCATCACCGTCTCGTCCGGCAGCTCTTCTCGCTAACCGGGACCCAGCCACTTTCCTCGTATCGTAGGCCCGCTCGGTGCGAAATCCGAGTCAATCTCGATTATCGCTCCATCTTTCACCCTCTTTTCATCGAGTGCAAGGCTTACGCCATTCTTAAAGTTCAAGACCAACCGCCCGTTCGACATTTCCCCGCGAAAAGACAAGGAAAAGGATCGTGGGTCGTACTAAGAACAAGAACATTAAGAAAATGTTTATTAAAGATACATTTTTATTATTCTTATATTTTGAAATTTAACAGAATGAAGTAGGATAAGATGAGGGAAGAGATTTTGATTTGAAGAAGAAAACAAGGAAAACTTAATTATCATGATTTTATTTATCTTAAGCACATTTTATTATTTTTTTTGGGTTCGGACTCCAATCATAAGTAATTACTTTCGCCCGTGTTTCTTAGGGATGAAGAATTCATTCCTTCGAAACATCGGGTAGCGTAATACTTTTTCAAGTATCGTCCGTTGATCGGAAGCATATGTCGTTCTCCCCGGCAATTCACTAGCCGGTAGGAACCTCCCGAGTATACCGCTTCAACCACAAATGGTCCTTCCCAAGTGGGTTCAAATTTTCCTCCTATCTCGCGTGTGCAAGAATAGGTCTCTCGAGAACGAGAACTAAGTCACCAACTTTGAAAGTTCTCAGGCGACCAGCTTGTCATGGGCTTGAACCATTTTAGCTTGGTATAGTTCTAAATTCGTTGCGCCGCAAGTCTTTTCCTTCCAAGCTTTCTAATTCTTCGAGTCGTAATCCGGCGTTTTCTTCGTCGTGATCTTGTTTGCAATCGCAAGTCCGAGTGAAGGAAGCCGAACCTCTAAAGGTAACACCGCTCGGACCCATACACCGCGAGCGTAAGGTGTAGCTTCGAGTAGGAGTTTCGAAGGTTGTCCGCAGGGCCCATAAGGCTTCTAACAATTTCTCGTGCCAATTTCTCTTATTATCGTCCAAGGTTTTCTTTAAGATTTGAACGAGAGTTTTATTAAAAGCCTCGCCGAGACCGTTTGCTCTTGGGTAGTAAATTGTCGAGTATCGCCAGCCGATTCCGTGTCTCCCGACAAAATTGTTGATTTGTGTGCTTCCGAATGCCGACCCATTATCCGAGATGATCCCCGCGCGGCACTCCGAAACGGTAGACAACTTGGTTCTCGAAAACCGTAGCACGTGGTGTGCTTTCACTTCTCTAAGTGGAACCGCTTCGCCCACTTGGAAAAGTAATCCGTAGCCGCAAGAATGAATCGATGTCCTTTTGAAGATGGTGGTTCTATCGGACCCACTATATCCGTGCCCCAACATTCAAATGGCCACGACGCAATTGTCGGTGCAAGCACATTCGGAGGTCGGTGTAGAACCACCCGTGCACTCGGCATTGATGACGCCTCTCGGCGATTTTCATGCAGCCGGTCATCATCGAGGGCCGTAGTACCCTAGTCTTTTAATTTTCATTTTCATCTTGGACCCGACCGGTGAGCGCCACGCAGTCCCGAATGCACCTCTTTAACAATTTCACGGGCCTCGACCCGCTTAGGCACCTTAGCCACATTCGATCAAAAGACCTTCGTATAATGTGTTGTTTATTAATGCGTAGGACGCAGTTCTTTTCGATCCGATGGGCCAGCCGACCTATCATCCGGTAGCTTTCCCGTTTGCGGTGTAGTCTATCAATGGCCGTCGCCAATCTTCTCGTGTTTTCTCGTCATCGCCGCAATCGATTCTTTTTCTTTTTCTCGATTTGTGTATTGTGTCTATGTCAAGCCGTGATAGGACCCGACGTCCGTGAACCGACACTTCCATCGATTCATCTTGCAAACAGCAAATTCTTTTGCGAGACGGGCTAAAGCATCTCGCTAGAGCATTTTCTTTTCTCGGGAATTTTGTAGATCGTCACATTTGGAATCGTTCCAACAACTCGTATGGCATACCGGAAGTATTGTTCGAGTCTTGGTTTAAAAATTCCGTATTGTCCGGCAATCCGTTGAATGATTAACCGTGAATCCCCGTAGATGTTGATGTCTCGTTATCCCCATTCGAATAGTTAATTCCAATCCCGTTATGAGGGCTTCGTATTCTCGCTTCGTTGTTCGTACACGGTTCTCGTCAAGTGGTAGGAGTATCTTAACATCCCCCGCTCCGTGTTATAAAGATTAGCCCGATTCCCCGCCTTACCGGCACTATCACTTGCGATTCTTCGTCTTTGTGTGCCGAAGATGCTCCGTCGAAATATAATTCCCAACGTCGATCATCAAGGTCTTCTAGGTTCATTATTTGTTCATCCGGCAAATCATCATCGAGAGGAGATTCCGCCGGCAAAGGGTGTGCCGCGAGGAAGTCCGCTAAGACTTGTCCCTTTACGGCACGCAGAGGCACGAAAGTTATATCGAATTGCAATAATATCATCGACCATCCGGCAAGTCCGCCGAAAGTGTCGGACGAGTCATCAAGTATCGCAATGGATTAAACTTCGAAATCAAGTTGACCTTGTGAGAAAGCATGTAGTGCCCGAGCTTTCGAGCGGCGAAGATCGTGGCCAAACAATGCTTTTCAATTGCGGGATACCTTACTTCCGTCTGAAGTAAACGACGGCTTAAGTAGTAAAGAGCATTTTCTTTACCCTCATCATCGACTCCGGCTAACAGTGCTCCGAGAGAGTCATCTAAAGCCGCGGTGTAAAGTATCGCCGGTCTACCCGAGATCGGGGCCGCTAAGACAGAGGTGTCATTAAATATTGTTTAATGTCTTCGAAGGCCTTCTCGGCATTTCTCTTCCCAAATAAATTCGGCGTCCTTTTAACTAGTGCCGAGAAAGGCCGACACCTACCCGACAGTGCTCGAGATAAAGCGTCGAAGATATGCCAACTTCCCTTGAAAAGATCGTAGTTGTTTTAAGGTTTCTGGGAGGCGGCATTTCTAAGATAGCTTTAATCTTCTCCGGATCGATTTCAATTCCACGATGCTCGGACAACGAATCCTAAGAATTTCTCGGAGGTGATGCCGAAGGCGCATTTTAAGGGATTCATCTTAAGGTTAAATTGTCTTAATCGTTCGAAAACAATTCTCAAATCATACAAAGTGGTTTTCCTTTACTTTGCTTTCGATAAACGACATCGTCCACGTAGCATTCGACTCGATCGTGGATGAGATCATCAAAATTTCTTGTCATTGCTCTTTGGTAGGTCGCTCCCGCGTTCTTCAGTCCGAATGGCATCACCGTGTAGCAAAATACTCCGATCGGCGTTCGAATGCCGTAAGCTTTTCATCTTCTCGGAGCCATTTTTATCCGGTTGTATCCCGAAGATCCATCCATGAATGAGAATATTTCATGTGTCGAAGCAATATCGATCATCGCTTCCGGAATCGGCAGAGGGAATTCATCTTTTGGACATGCCTCGTTTAAATCTCTCGAAGTCCACACAAATTCCCGATCCGACCATTCTTCTTTCCGACCGGCACCACATTGGCTAACTGTGTCGGGTATTGTTCTTCACGGACAAATTTAGCGTCTATTAGCTTTTTAACTTCGGCTATGACTTGTTGTTCGATTTCTAGACGCATTCTTCCGGGACCTCGTCCGATCGGAACGAAGTAGGATCCACTCCTAGCTTATGGACCGCAACCTCCGGAGCTAATCCCGGCATTTCATCGTAGCTCCAAGCAAAACAAGCCTTTAAATTCCATTAATAACTCGATTATTTCTTCGGAGTCTTCTTTATCGAGTAAGGAGCTAACAAAGGTAGGTCTAGGCTCTTCGCTAGTACCTAAGTTAACTTCCGTTAACTCATCTATCGTGGATTTAATTTCTTCTTCGAATTCCGGTGGAGCGTCTCCAATTTGTAAATCTTCGAGTTCGTCCGTAGTTTCCATGCAGCTTATCGGACTTGCAAGTGACAACTAAGCAAAATTCGCATCGTCAACCGACCCTACCGTGCCGAATCCGAGTCCATACTTTCGAATCGGGAGGACGGCCGGAGTTATTCCATAACTTTTCAAAATGTTGTGATTGGCCTTTTGTCCATTGTCGAGGTAAGAAACCACGTTGAATTAAATTTTGAACACAGTGGAGAGTACCACTCAAAAGGTAATTCCATTAATTCCGATGAAGTGACATCTTCGAATTGTACATTATTTTCAGCTTTGGAGGAAGAAGCACCGCGGTAGAATTTGATCGGCTTAGCATCGTCACTACGTACCTCTTCGACCTCCATACCCTCGATCTTATTAGAATGGATCGGAGTTAGGGTCATAGTAGATGTACGTAGTGGTTAATCTTCTCGTATATTGATTTGTATTCTTCGTTCTTTTCATCTTCGAGGGAGATCTTGTATTGCGGCTTCTTTCGACTTATTGTTGTCGCTTCTTGCTTCGATTTCTTTTTCTTCTTCGTAACTATCTTCCCAATCAACATTGATGGCCGGTTTCCTCCGTCCAATTGTCCTAGTGTCTCTACCACGGCCTCGTCCCCGCCTCGACCTCGGATGCGAGTTGTGGAGAAACCTTCACCATCTCGCCGGAAGGGAGTGGTGAGTGATCGTTGGACTAGAACTTCAGTGTTCTTCGTTGTCTCGAACTTTCTTTGCTTCATTTGTTACGGTATCTCTCGGAGAAGATCGTTTTCTTGGCGGTGCATAATAAGTCGCATCTTCATGGATTCCAATCTCATGTACGGAGAATGGTTGTAAGTCGCCTTGATGCACTCGTTCCCCTCCATCGTAATATTTGATGCACTGATGCGCAGATGATGGTACCATCCCGTTTTCATGTATCCATGGTCGGCCCAAGAGAGCGTTGAACGACGTTTCGAATCGATTATATGAAATTTTGCGGTTGTCTTTGCTAAATCACCGGTCTTCATCAAGCAGCGTTATCGACCCGAGGGCTCTTTCTCCTTTCTCGGTCGAATCCTCTTAATAACATTTTGTCGGCTCGAGCTCACGAGCATCAATTTCCAAGTATGCTAGTGTTCGAAGACTCATTATATCGATTGATGCTCCCGGATCCACCAAAACTCCGGAGAGCGTAAACTTCCCAATCATGAATCGAAATGTACAACTGGTCGGTCGTGATCCGTCGTCCCAAGTAGTAGGTCATTGTCCGTGAAGGTAACACCTCGTCGTTCCTTTAACGAGCAAACCTCATCTAAGGAATCTCCGGCCATTCGAGCTAAGCAAATTTCCGGATCAAGTAAGGCCTCGATCGCAGCTTCCTCATCTCCTTTCGATAAGATGAGAGCATCGTAAATGCTCGCTCGGCCGGTAGTTTCCTAAGATGGGCTAGCACGTTGTAGTCCACTTTGTTCTCCACGCGTCTCGCTTCTTCTCGAATGGGTATTTCTTCTCGCCTGGGTTGGTTCTTCTTGAACAACCACCCGCTTTCCTTTGTCTTTTCGGACCCATTCTCGGAGGTAGAACTCTTCCACTTCTCAAGTTGACTTCTCGTAATTTCTTCCGAATCTAGTGTCGAGTTTGCTCGGTGTTTCCTCCCGAATCGGAATGACCGGCTCTTCCGGATTATCTTCAAAATCTGAAGGCTCTAACTCTATCGTAACTCGAGCTCCTCGAAACTCGCGCATAGAGCCGTTGCTTCGTCGAGCTCTCGTAGCCTCCTCGATGGATGTCTTCTTCGTCATTTTGCTCGTCGAGATCGTGTATGATTCGAGAATTGTTGTTGGTATCGAAATCGACGCCCTGGATTGTCGCTAGTTACGTAATCGTTAGAAATGAGTCAAAACGTAGCCAACGCCATCACCCTTATCATTATATGATCCCACCGAAGTGAGCAGATAATCATACAAAATCGAGGTTCGAGGGATTTCTCCCCCGACCGGAAACAACTATCCTAGATAAGCGCCCCTAGTCTAGCCTTAGAATCTCGGTCCCCTCTTCTTCGTCAATTTTCTTCTTCTCTTCGATTGTCTCCCGTCGAGGTGGGTCTTCTATCGCA
The DNA here is from genome assembly GCA_022702705.1 of Papilionanthe hookeriana x Papilionanthe teres. Classification (NCBI taxonomy): domain Eukaryota; kingdom Viridiplantae; phylum Streptophyta; class Magnoliopsida; order Asparagales; family Orchidaceae; genus Papilionanthe; species Papilionanthe hookeriana x Papilionanthe teres. The sequence continues at coordinate 138,225,194 of CM040428.1, forward strand.
AGTGATAGTACCGGCTTAATGTGTCTCGAACTCCGAATCGAAGCTCGCACCGAAGCGGTTCGGATGTTGTCTAAAATCTTCTTCGAAGATCTCGTCCGAGCGGTAGTCCATCCATCGTCGGCTGCATAGGGATCCATCGGAATGACGGGATCGGCTGAGATAACATCGACGGAACCTCCTTTCGGGGTTCCTTCATGTACTCCTTCGGGATTGTTATATTTCCTTTCCGAAGGTTGTCGTCGAGCCAACTTTTAAAGGTAATACAATCTTCTATCTTGTGCCCAAGCATCCGATGGTAGGGGCAAAAGTCGGGATCACCTTTCTTGTTGACTTCCTCCGGTCTTTCGGGCTCGGCAACTCGGAAATCTGGAGTTTTCATTAAGCTACGGAACATCTTCGGCATCGCTTCATTTTTGAACGGATATTCTCTCGCTCGAAGCTCCCTCAATGTACGTTGCGGACGAGACGGTTGTTCATACCGCGGAGACGACCGATAGCCGGACCGGGGTTGCCGGTAATCTTGTCGTGGTTGTCGCGGCCGTTCTGGTGGTATTTGCATACGGCTGTTTGCCTTTGTCAACCGCTCGCAACGATCCCGGATTTCTTCTCGAAGGTCATCACCGGCTTCGCTTGTCCGTCTTGTCGGCAAAACTTAATTGCTTCGCCTCTTCTTGCAAGCTTCCGGCCTTGCTTAACAACTTCTCAAAAGTCTTAATAAGTGAATCCCTCGAGGAGAAGTGCTATCGGCCGTGAATGCTTTTAAGCAAGATGCCGACCGCATGTTGTTCTTGCAGCTCGTGGTTCACACTTCATGCTTAAATTTCTCCATCGAAGTATGTAAACCACTAGAGTTTCATTCGGCCTTTGTTTCTCTACCACTAAATCACCTATAGTGATGTGGTGCCGAGCTCCGCAAATCGCTTAATGAAGAGGCTCTCTAGCTCCGAGAATGTCTTCACGTAACCGTCGGGTAATTCCGCATACCCGCCGAAGGTGATTCCCGACGCATCGCTAACGAACTCGTCGGAAGAGTAGCGCATCGCTCCCGCCGCATTGCAACAACCGGCACGAAAGTGTGCAACATGCCGTCGGGGTTCCCTGCTCCGTCGAAGGTCTTAAACCGAGGTGGTACGAAGCCTTTCGGTATCGGACAGCCGTCGAACTCTTCTCGGTAAGGTCTACCCGTCCGAATGGATGTCCCGTTCTTCGATTGTGCTAAGGCTTCTCGCACCTGCTCGCTCTACCAAGTTCTTGATATCCTTTTCGTGGATCATACTTCGTGCCGTATCCTTTTTCACCGGTCATCCCCATCGACGGATGTAATCTCCTTTCCTCCGTCTACGATGTGAATGACTTCCCGGGGTGTCTCTCTATGTGGTCGTACTTCGACTCCGGAGAGTGGCCGCAGCTATGGCCATCTCTTCCATCCTCTTCGCCATTCGAGCGATCGTGTCGTCCTTTTCCCCGAAGCCGTCTCTTCATCGCCCGGTCCTCTCTTCTCGCAACCGCAGGAGAACCTCGAGGAGCCGATGAAGCTCGTGTCTCAACCATGTTGATTTCTCGCATATTCGTTGTCCATGAATTCCGATGAGTCGATCTCATCTCCGAACTTTTCTTCTCTTTCTTTCGCCAACCGTCGGATGTCGATTCTCAACTTTTCCATGGCATCTTCTAGCGGAGCTTCCGTGTATCTTCGTGGTTGTCATGCGATGGTCGCCGGGTCCTTTTTTCACGAGTCCCCTTCATCGCAAGAGCACTTTCTTCGCATTCCAGCCTCCCGGCGAGACTTTCTCTCTCGGCCGTCGTTTCAATCTCAATCGCCCCGTAGTGGGACGCCACACCATCCTTCTAGCAGCAGGCAGGTCTAGGACCGCATGGTCCGTTCGCCAAATGCCGGAAGGTGGTATCCTCCCTAATCTGTAATCCCGATACTACGACAGCGGGCTAGCCTTCATTCTCTTGCTTGGCTTTTCTATCATGACGGCGGGTTCTACTCTGGGCCCAAGACGGATTCGACCGGCACCCGCCCTATCCTTCGTAGAATTTCCGACACGGGCAGCTTTTCCTTCTTTGCTAGCCTTTTCTACCAAAGTTTGCAATGAGCAAACGGCGTAGTTCTAGTTCTTTTCTTGCGGCTATCGTTGTAGTATGCGGGCCGAGGTAATGTGGCAGCAATCTTGCGAACATTCTCCTCATCCTCTCGCGGCGAGAGGGGATGGAACCCGCTTCCTCTCAAAAGTGGTATGTAGTCAGCAAGGGTGTATATTCCGGTAGCGGTGTATATTCCGGCAACTCCGGAATTTCCTCCAGAAGGCAATCTCTGCAGCTTCCGGCTTCCCCGGCGATCCTTCTATTTCTATTTCTTCTTGGGTCTTTGTCGCCGACGCGAATCTTCGAACCGGACCCGATTTCGAAGACGTAAGGTCTTACAGAAGATCCGTACCCTCCACGGCAACAGTGTTTATCATAGTTCCGGATTTCTTTCCCTTCGATTTGGCGAAGTCGGGCAGGTGCGAAACAACTAGACCAGATGGGGGTAGTGAGAATGCATCCTCCCGCGGACAAGCAGCATTCTCCTAGTCCGGACCCTTTGCAGGGAGGAAACTCTGGGTCGACCTAAGGTCGAACTCAAGCGATGGCTCCTCGCCTTCGATACCTTGTTCGTCGCAGCAAAGAGGGAGACGTCGGTGACCTCGACGTTCGTGAGCCAAATCCTCGTCCAAATCGGATGACCCCATTGTCGGCAGCTTCATCCTTATAGACAACGAAGTCCAGTCCGTCGGTGAAGGAGAAAATCAGCTTCGGGGCTTCCATTTCGCAGGTAGATTCCGGTCGTCGGTCCCAAGTTATGCTTCTTTTCTTCAGGACGAAAAGAAAGGAATTGAAAAGAGTCCGAACTCATTCTTTGTTCATGTATTTATAAAAAAGAATCATTTGTTAAAAGAATCACTTATTAGAGAGTTTGTTTATTTAGAACGGAATGTTCAAAGGTGTAGAGAAGGTAAGGAATCTGATTCGGAGAGGAAAAGAAAGTCTTAAGCAAGACTTTCCGACTCGAAGGATCATTCCTAAACTAACACCTATTGGGGGTCCACCCCACCTCAAAAATGAGGTAAAAGGATCTCGGAACCTCTCTCGTTTAGGGGTGTCTAAACAAATGGCTCCTAAATCCGAGAGAATGTTAGCTATACTTGTTCAAGATAGAAATGAACATAGTATTCCAACGGAAGAAGGGTAGTTTGATCCACAAGGGACATGGATACACTACCGATTTTTGAAAGCGCAATTATTTCGATTATAATGGAGAGAGGAATCTTCCTCAAATGAGTCGCCGTAAGTTGTCGGCACTATTTTTAGGTTGTGTTGATATTTTAAAAGTGGGTCGCCTAACGAAGTTGTCGGCGAATTTAAATTTTAAATTTGATTTAAATATATATATAATTTAGAAAGTAGTATTTGACTTCGAAAATAATTTTAAATTTGAAAGTTTTAAGATATGAGATTAAACCGATCTCACATCCCAAATAGTTTATATAAACGAACACCGCACCATAAACCATGTATCTATCCCTAAGGATAGACACACTCGCTTCGACGGTGGGGCTCGATCAAATAAACTAGAAGTTTTGTGACATCCGTTTGGTCCGCGAACCAATTTTATAAGCCGACAAATTCCCCCGCTTAATATGAAAGTATTAAACAGTGGTTTATATTACCTCGGGTTCTTTAAATTCCCTATAAGGGCAAGCCCCTATAGCTAATTACATCTTAAGTGACGGGAATCACCTAAGAAAACTCTCGATAATAACCAATAATTCTCGCTCTCAAGAATTTCAAAGTTTAAGTTTTCAAGGATTGAATTTTGGAATTTCAATAGGAATGGATCAAATTTGGAACATTTTGTTTTGGGAATCCAAAGGAAGAAAGGTAGGAGAAATCACGGATTCGAAGCGAACTTCGTAATTTCCCGACTATCCTATTGTTCGGCTCGAGTTTAGGAAAGTCCTAATGTTTATTTAGTATTTCAATCTTGCCAATTTTAATTAATTAGGGCTTATATTTGTATGATAAAATCAAACAAATAAATTTCAGAAGATGTGAGGGTTTATTGTCGTATCGTACGACTACCTCGGAATCCTAAGACCGTTAGGGCTTAATTTGCAATGCAAATGCCTAACGAAGAGGTCGAGGATTTATGTTGCACTAGTGCAAGCTACCTCGAAGTCCTATGGCTTTGTTGTTTAATTCTAAGAAGGTTTTGCTGAAGTAGGTTCAAGTTTTGCCGACCACGATGGCCGTGCTCGCCCACCATGCTCCAAGCTCCTCGTTGTCAGCAGAGGTTTTAGTTTTAGAAATCATAAATCGGAGATGAGAAAAGTGTTTTGGTTTAGAGAAGTCTTAATTTCCAATTGTTTTGTATTTCGATTAAAACAAATCTTAAAGTTGATTATAACGACACCGGCTAAGATCCCACGGCTCCATCCTTCCGCATCATTATTTTTATCGCATTCACTTAGTCCGCATGAATTTGCTAAACTCAACCGAATGAGTTCCACACTTTCATTTAGACCGTGGAAATCCCGTTAGCAACACGTAGGTTACATCATCCGAGGTATTCCCGATCATCCAACATGACGTTTTAATTTAGTTGCAATTGTAGTTTTGTGTTCGTTTGTGATTAAATTTTGAGTTGTTTTATATTTTGAAATGTTGTGGCGGTGAATTTTATCTCGCAATGACTTTTAACTTAGTTTTGGTTTCAGCTTTAGTGACTATCCTAAAGGTGTGGGTTTTCATGCAACAGCTTGTTTTATCATGCAAGAAAAGTAAAGTGCATCTCGCAATAAAGTAAATTGCAGGAAGTAAATTGCAAGAAAGTAAATTGCAATAAAATAAAAGCGTACCCTGAGGGTCTTCCCGTCATCCCAAGCTACACTTAAAACACAATTAGAATATTTAAGCAAGTTCCTAGGTAAAGCTAAGGGAAAGGTTATGGTTTTCTACCAAATTCCTAATCCTATAGCCTAGTCATCTCCTATGACGTCTAGGTTCTTTGTGTTTTTATTCGAGGACGATTTTCTTCATCAAAGAACAATTAAATCCAATTGTTCTTATAAATATCCTATCATATCGAGGAAGTGCTTAAGAAGAATCTTAAACATCTTTTCAATATTTCTAGGATTGTTTTAAGTCCAAATGAATTTAATATATAAACGAATCAATCGTCCGAGGTTTTCAAGTTTTGTTAACTTTCCTAAAGAATTAAGACATTCGAATATCTTATGAGTGAAGTAAGCACTTCATTTAATGTTTCATTTAGGAGTTATAATAATCAAAGCTTTCAAGGGTAAATTAAGTATTCAAATGATTTGATTTAAGTTAAAGGGTTTAAATTTGGAATAAGTATTCAAGTTGCTTTATATTTAATTTATTTTATGTCTTAGGTGATGTTATATTTAATTCAATTTAATTTAATTGAAGTTTTAATTTAATTTAATTTAATTTAATTTTGATTTGATGTTTAATTAATTTTTATTTATGATTTAATTCAATTTAATTTATTTAATTTAATTTAATTTAATTTAATTTAATTTAATTTAATTGTTTAATTTAATTTAATTTAATTATTTAATTTAATTTAATTTAATTTAATTTATAATTTTAATTTGAGATTTTAAAAGAGTTTAATGATTTAATTAAGTCTTTTAATATTTTAAATTTGAGTTATCATTTTAATTAAGAGTTAAGTGTTAATGATATAATTAGTTTAGGGATTTTTAAATTAAAGAATAAATCTCTTCCTAATAAATATCCCTTATTTTAATAATTCCAATTTATTATTCTTCCAAATTTAATTTATTATTTAATTAAAGTTTAATAATTTTTAAAATTGTTTAATGGGTTTCTACCCTTTAATTATTTAAATTTCAATCATCCAAATCAGATTAAGATCAAATATTTTACTTGTTGATTTTTTATTAAACCTAAAGTTTTAATTAAGGGTTGAAAGTTTAATTACCATTTTACCCCTTAAGCTTAATAATTTCATAACTCACTAAATTGAACTTAAATGAACTTGAAATTTTTATGTGACTTCACTCATATGTCAATAAAGACATGAGAGGAGAAAATGTGATTTTTCTCGTATTTAATTTATTTATATAATTATCTTTGGTGGAAAATAGAGATTTTCAAGGAAAATTTGATAACATGACCAAAGGAAAGTTTTTGTCCTTAAGAAAATTAGGGGACATTCCTAATGACTAGAGAAGCACTTGGACCAATTTTGGTGATTTTTTGAATTACATTATTTTTATTATAATTATTTTGAGTTTTGGAGTGTTAATTAATTTAAAAATAAAATAAATGTTGAAAAATGGATTTTATATTTTTCAAAAATCTCTCTGATATCAAGGAAACCAGAGAAGCAAATTTTGCAATTTTCTGATTTTTCTATGATTCATTATAATTATTTTAGTGAAAATGCTAGAAAATACATTTTTTTTAATTTTAAAATTACCCTAGGGCTTTAAAATTCAATATCTCACTAAATAGACCTAAGAAAAATGTGGGATTTGTTCCTAAGTGATTAAAATTCAAAATGTGACATTTTGGTGCATTTTATTATTTTTGTGATTTTTATTATTTTTTAATTATTAAAAATATTAAAATATTATTAAAAATCAACTTTTTTAGAAAATTGAAATTTTAATTTTCTTAGGTTCCCCTGATATCAGAGAGGCTCCAAAACCAATTTGGTGAATTTTTGAAAAGTATTTTAAAAGTTATGAATTTTTAAAGTTTAAAATGGCTAAGTGACTTAATCAACCCAATTAGTGGGGCTAACCAAGTCCAATTGACCTCAAATTTTTATGGTGGGTTCCTCTGATCCTAAAGGTTAGTGGAGAATTGATTTCAAGTCAATTTGATGCCTGGTTAATTCTAATTAATTAAAGACCTATTTTGGGTGTTTAAGCCAATTAGGTTGTTTTAAATGAACTAAGTCAAAATCTATTTTTCCTAGTGGTTCTCTCGGTCATAAGGAACATCACCAAATTTTCCTAGAATTTATTTCACAACATGCTATTTACTGGAATTAAAATACTCAAAATAGTGACTCTGAACTTGAAAAATCAAGAACTCTTCATAGGATGGCCTCTGACTTTTGGAAAATTCAGTGAATGTTCCCAAATTCAGTAGGCTTCAAAAGCCCTATGGTCTCATGCCATGGTGAATTGTATGCATGCATGGAGAATTAAAACAATGTAGAGAGTAAATAAATTATAAAAAATAAAATATTCGATGAAATTAAGTGATTTCTTTTCCACATTATTCTCCTCTTCACCGAGCAAGAGGGTATTTTTATTTTATTTTTCTCGATTTTCCTACACAGAGATATGAATTTTTGAAGTTTAGGGAATTAAATAAATCGAAAATCCCTAATTTTCTACTTATCCGAGTCGCCGCCGCCGCATCCTCGCAGCTCCGAAAGGCCACGCGGCGCGCTCCCATTCGACGCCGCCACTCGAGTCGGCCAGCCCGGGCCCCGCGGTTCTCGTACCGTCTCCCGGTCCGACGCCATCCGAGCCGTCCGTCCGCGCGTGTATCGAATGGACGCGCATCCGTTCATCGTCCCCAAGTGTTCTCACCCGAGAGCCGTCCACACTAAATCCCTAAGATCTCACTCGATTCTTAATGGATTTTTACGTTCTTATACTCTATGGATTCGTCTCTCAAGAGACGAACACATCTATACGGCTAACATGCATCGAAATTAAAGCATTTGAAATGGAGAATCTCCGTAGCTCGGGATGAAGAGTTAGCTCATACCTTGGCTCGTAGAAGTGTGGCTTCAATCCGAGAGCCGTCGCACCTTCGATCGGGTCCCGGCAAGCTCCAGCATGAAGTCTCCCGGTCTCGGTGAATTGTCCGGATATGATTTCGACCAAGCCCGATCACAAAGCTTGGAGGCCGGAGCAACCGGGTGGCCTCGGAGATGGGGCTTTTGATGGTGGACACCTTCTCTTGGTCCGGTGAAGGTGTAGAGCCAATCAATTTGGGAATTGGCTCACCGTGGAGAAGTGTCCCGGTTTTGCGGTGGAATTTCAACTCCGAAATCGAGCTTACAGCAGGAGAAATGGCAGGGGGATTTCACCTGGGATCAAGTGCTCTAAGGATGGAGGAGGGTCCGGAACAATTTTGCGCAGTTTTGGCAAGGTTTATGCTTCTCTCCTTTTCATGGCCGAGAGGGGTGGAGTTTAAATGAGCCGGCTTGGGGCCTCCCTGTGGGGAGTTAGGGCTCTGGGATCACCGCTTCTGGTGAGGAGAAGAACAGCCATGGTGACCACTAGGCATGGGGCAGCTCAAGCAAGTGAGAATTTCAATGTTGGCTCACATGCGAGCTCTCGGCCATGGTGTTTTCCGGCGGCCTCGGTGGCCGACCGGCCGAGCAATGGTCACCATCTTGGTCGGTGGGTCGTGGCTGGGGTTTAGTGTAAGCAATCGGCAAATGCCATGTGTAAAGTGGTTGAATCAAAGTAGAATGGGGCATGGCTAGTTTTGAGTCTAAATGGGTCAATCCACCCATTTGGGCTTGGTGCACCCTTCAAGGTGGCTTTGGATACCGTGGGGGATCAAAGGGATCGACTCGGCTCTGCATGCAGAAGTCTCCATCCAAATATATTTGGATTAAATTTAAGTTTAGGTGAAACATGATTAAGGCTAATGAGCTTTAGGGATTAAGGAAAGCCCCCCCTCTTCTTACCCAATATGGCATGGTGGAGTGTCCAAAGCTCTCATGGCTCACATGTGGCTCATGCATGGCTTCATGGCTCACCTTTGGCTTGGCAAAAAGTTTGGTCAATTTCATAAAAAGGATTTTAAGGATTTTGGATAATTTGGTGGAAATTTGGATGAAGCTTCATTTAGAAATATTTGATCATTGGTTTAGGACTTAGGGATGATTTTAATTGAAAGTATGATGAGGGGAAATGTCATATGGGCTTTGGAAGAATTTTTGGGGCTTTGGATTCTGGTGGAAGTCGGTTTTTAAAATGGTTTAAGGAATGGGCCCTTAAGTTTAAAAATGAATTTATGGATGGGAATTTTGTAAAGAGGTTGGGCCAAATAATTGTTAGGTTTAGCTCATGGATGTGTCATGAGTGATTTGAAACAAATTGGGGGTGATTTGGATTTGAATTGGGTTGAATTTGGGTTAGGTTTGGGTTTAGGTCAAAAATGGGCCTTTTAACCTCGGGTTGAGTTTGAGTGGGGTTTGGGTTCAAATTTTGGGCAAATCATGTTAGGGTTTTGTTTGTGGGAATGTTAAGGAAGATTTAGAAAAGATTTGAGGTTAATTGGAGTTGAATTGGGTGAGTTTGGGTTAAGTTCGGGTCATGGGTCCAAATCGGGCGTTAAGGCCAAAAGTGAGATTGGATCCAAATGTCAATCAAATTGGACTTGGATTTGGTCTAGATTGGTATCGGGAATGTTGAATTGAAGTTTAGAATTGAATTGGACCAGAATTTGGGTCAATTGGATAGGTTTGGTTCGACATCGGGTTCACTTTCGGGTTAAAATGGGTAAATTGGGGGTTTTGACAAAAGTAAGGTAAATTGACAAAATTGGCCCATGGTGTAGTTGGACAAAATGAAATTGGGAATATTTGGGATTTTCGGGAATTTTCTGGGAATTTTCTGAATTTTTGGATTTTTAGGCCAAGAAGGGTATTTTGGGTATTTGAGGGTATTGGGAGGTATTTTTGGAATCTTTGGTATTTTTGGGTATGGATGATCAATTTAAGTGATGTGGAGATGTTTGGGATTGATTTTGGAAAATTTCGGGTAATTTGGAAATTTTGCAAAAATTGGGTAATTTCAAGGTTTTGGTAGGCTTAGTAGGTGTAGGGTCCCGGGGTCAAAAATCGAAAATTTGGGAAATTGAAGATCGGGTGAAACTAGGTGGAAAGAAATCATTTTGGTTGAGCCATGAAGCCATTTCAAGCCCATATGAGCCATGAAAGGACTCATTTCGAGGCATTCACTATGTTGTTCCTTACCCTCTACCAAGGGCTTAGGGGTTAAGGACCATCCATGTGAATCACCTACATGAGTCGGAGGTTAAGTTGGGTATGGGTGTGGTTTTAGGAAGTGTGTGGAAATGTAGTGTGTAAGTGTAGTGTAAGTCAGCCCCTTCACTGCATCAGGCCACCTGTGGCAGTCCTAAGGCCAAAGAGTCCTATAGAACTCATCCTTTAAACTTCCACATTCGATTTCAACCCTCTAGGTGATTAGGGGTCTATAGTCAAGTTTATGGAGTTTGCAGGGAGTTTAGAAGTGGTTTGAATTTCTAAAAGGCGGGTCCCAATTCTAGTCCTCTAAGATAGTCAAAGGAAAAGCCTAAGGCTAGATCCTAAGCACTAAAAAGAAGAAGGGAAGACCTCATCAAAAATGAGGTCAACAGTTATTTCTTTCATTGCATCTGTATTATAGTTTTGTATTCATGTGAGTGCTAAATAAAAGTTAAAAAAACTGGAAAAAAAAATTATAATGCCTAAATGCAAAAAGATATTTGTTAATAAATTTGTTGTATTTTCTTTTATTACATATTTCTTGTGCATTGCATGTGTGCTTATTGACTGACTCACGTGGGTCATTGTAACTGATCATTGCATAAGTTTGTTAAATTTTCCTTTTATGTTTAGGGTTATTGAGGTTGACCCTCAGATTGATCGCACCTTTAGACGTCATAGAAGAGCATATTCACTTACTGAAACATCCACTGAAATTGTCAACCCTAACACCCCTATCATGAAATCACTCAAGGGATATGTTAAACCTTTTGTTGATGAGATTCATATGAACATCAATTACCCATATGTAGAAGCCGATACCTTTGAGTTGAGAACCATGATAATCTAAATGATCCAAAGCAACTAGTTTGGGTGATATTCTTCTGAATACCCATATATTCACTTAACCAAATCCTTGAAAATTGTGCCACCTTTTGGTACAATAAAGTCTCAACAATGCTGTTAGAATTAGACTCTTTTCCATTTTATTTAAGGGGAAAAGCTAAGGGATTGCTTAACTCATTTCCCTCAAGATCAATAATGGCAAGAATGACTTGGCCCAAAACTTTCTAGCAGAAAGCAATCCACCATCAAAGACTATAAAACTTAGGAACGCCATTTCCTCATTTATATAAATTGATGGAAATTCCATTTACAAACTTTCCCCTAAGATCAATCATGCCTAGAATGACTTGGCCCAAAAATTTCTAGCAAAAAGCATTCCACAATATAAGATTATTAAACTTAGGAATGAATTTTCTTCATTCATACAAATGGATAGAAATTCCACATCTAAACTTGTGAGAAATTCAAGGAATTACTTAGAAGGTGCCTACACCACATCCTGCCTGATTGACTCATTATCCAAACCTTTTATAATGGATTGGTAGGTTCCCTAAGGTCCATAATAGATGTCAATGTAGAAGGATCTTTGTTTTCTAAGCCTTTCGATGAAGCATTCCAACTGATAGAGGAAATGGCCACGAGCAATTTTTGAAGGCCTGCTGAGAGAGTTACACCCTGAAAAGTAGTGAGCAGTATGAATTTAATGTATTAACAATCCGTGCAATCCAAGTAGCTCCTATTTATAAGAAGGTAAATAATTTGAGGAGGAAATCAATGTAAGAAATTTCACCTAGTGAGGGACTGATACATGAACCAGTCATAGATCTAAGCATCTGACAATAGAATTTGTTAATGTTATAATAAAATATGGCCACAATCCCTATTCCAACACTTAAAACCCAGGCTAGAGGGTGACCCAGGTAGTAAAAATCTTATCTATTGAACTAAATGACCTATACCTGGAAGAGAAAATGACAATGTGGAATCTGACTGTTGATAATATTACTCTACCTTTACGAGAAGCCCAACCACTAGTTTACCTCTTGAAATCGCGGAGGATTAGTTGATTGAAAGTGATAGGTAATCCCTTCAATATTTATTCTTACATTTTATATATGAATTGATACTTCTTTTTAATGATATTATAAAATGGGATACTACACAAGTATACGTATCGTTATCGAGTAATATAGGACTTTCTGATTAAGCCCTGAGATATTGAACCCACAAGAAAGTATTAAATAAAGAAAACAGAAATTTAACTTCTTATTTTTTAAGAAAGATCTTAACCAAACTAAAGATAATATTCTAGGAAATAAATTTGATTCTTTTTGTTAATTTTTATAATTTTAAATGAAAGTAAACTTTTTTATATAAATTTTTATAAGATGTAAGAAAATACAAGTAAAATATCTTTTTCCCTTTTATGAATCAGTAACAAGTCATGGAAAATTTCTTGTGGAAATATGTAAAATGTTGTCGGCATATTTTTAAAGTTAAGTTGTATTTTGAAAATGGGTCGCTCGACGTAAATTGTCAGCGAATTTTAAATTTAATTTAAATTTAAATATATATATAGTTTTAGAAAGAAGCATTTGATTTTGAAAATAACTTTAAGTTTGAAAATTTTAAGATATGAAATCAAACCGATCTCACATCCCAAATAGTTTATATAAACGAGCACTACATCACAAACTGTGTATCTATCCCGAAGAATAGACACACTGCTTGATGATGGGGCTCGATTAAATAAACTAGAAGATTTGTGACATTCATTTGGTCTGCGAATCAATTTTATAATCCGACAAGTTCCCCTGCTTAATATAAATGAATTAAATAGGGTTTATATTACTTGGGTTCTTAAAGTTCCCTATAAGGGCAAGCTCCCTATAGTTAATTACATCTTAAATGACGGGAATCATTTAAGAAAACTCTCGATAATGATCAGTGGTTTTGCTCTCAAGAATTTCAAAGTTTAAGGTTTTCAAAGGATTAAATTTTGGAATTTCAAGAGGGATTAGCTCAAATTTGGAACAATTAATTTTAAGAGTGCAATGGAAGAGAAGTAGGAGAAGCTGAGGATCCAAGAGGAATCTTGGCAACCTCCCAAACTATCCTATTATTTGGTTTCAATTTGAGAATTTATTTAACGTTGCAATCCTGCCAATTAAGTTAATTAGGACTTATACTTGTATGATGCAATCACATCAATAGCCTTGAAGATGTGAAGGTTTATGTCGTACCAAACGACTACCTCGGAGTCCTAAGACCGGTTAGGGCTTAATTTGCATAACAAAGTTATGCAAATGCCTAACAAAAAGTTGAGAATTTATGTTGCACTAGGAAAACTACCTCGAAATCCTATGGCTTGGTTATTTAATTCTAAGAAAGTGTTTAGCTGAAGTAGACACAAGTTTTACTGACGACGATGGCCGTGCTACCCACTATGCTCCAAGCTCCTTGTTGTTGCAGAGGTTTAGTTTTAGAAACTGAAGTTCAGGAGATGAGAGAAGTGTTTTGGTTTAGAAAAGTCTTAAAGTCTAAATGTCTTTAATGTTTTACTTTGGGGAATCTTAAATTTGATTATAACAACACCAGTTAAGATCCCAGGTTCCATCATTCCGTCACCGTTATTTTTATCGGATTCACTTAGTCCAGTTGAATTTGCTAAACTCAATTGAATGAGTTCCACACTTTCATTTAGACCGTGAGAAATCTCGTTAGCAACACGTAGGTTACATCATCTGAGGTATTCTCGATCATCCAACAAGACGTTTTAATTTAGTTATAGTTGTATTTTTGTTGTTCTGTTTGTAATTAAATTTTAAGTTATTTTATATTTTGAAATGTTGTGGCTGTGAATTTTATCTTGTAGTGACTTTTAATTTAGTTTTGGTTTCAGTTTTGTGGCTATCTTAAAAGGTTTCAGTTTTCATGCAACAATCTTGTTTAACATGCAAGAAAAGTAAAGCCCAGTACATGTAAGTAACTTGCAATAAAATAAAAGTGTACCTAGAGGGTCTTCTCGTCATTCCAAGCTACACTTAAAGCACATGTTAAGGCATTTGTATAATTTGCAAGGAAAATACCTATGTAAAGATAAGGGAAGTTTTGGTTGTCTACCAAAGTCCTAATCCTATTGCTAGTCAATCCCTATGACGTCTAGGTTCTTGTGTTTTATTAAAGATGATTTTCATCATCAAATAACAATTAAGTTCAGTTGTTCTTCTAAAACATCTCATTATATTGAGAAAGTGCTTAGGACGAGTCCTAAACATCTTTTCAATACTTCTGAAATTATTTGGAGTCCAAATAAGTTTTATTGTACTGGTGAATTAATCATCCAAGAATTTAGTTAAATTTTGCTTCATGCTTAGTGAATTAGGATGTTTGATTATCCTAAGATTGGAGTGACATTTCACTTAATGCTCCATTTAAGAGTTATGATAACGAAACCTTTAAGGGCAAATTAGTTCATTAAGATTTTAATGACTTAAAATTGGAATTGATGATTTAAAATGGTTTAATTTAGTTATGAAATTTTAATAATTGTATGTTTGGGATAGTGTTCAAGTTATTTTAATTTAATAAAACCTTTACATTTTAAATGATCTCAATGAATTAGATTATTCTGGGTTGAAAGAGGTGCTTAGATTATTCAATTTAGATTTTAATGATTTAATTTCAATTTAATTGAAATATTTTAAGTTAATTTTAAATTGGTTTGATTTTTAATTATGAATTATTTTTTGGGTTGATTTTGATGTTTCAAGTTTTTTTTAGATTTTTTTTCAAGTGATCTTTGAGATTAATTTTTAATGTTTTAAATTTATTTCAATTTGATTATTAAATTACTTAATGTTTTTAGCTTTTAATTTAATTAAAGTTTATTTTCCTTTTAATTATTTCATTTATTAACTTCAATTATCGTTTTTGAGTTTGATTAAGAGTTGAATATTATTAAAGTGATTCATTTAGGGATTTTAAATTAAAGAATTGATATCTTCTTAAATCATATCCCTAATCTTAATAATCCAATTTTTAACTTATTCTTCCAAAATTTAAATTGTTTAATTAATTAAAATTTACATTAAATATTTTCAAGATGATTGATGGGTTTCTACCCCTTAACTCCCTAGGTTTCAGTCATTTAATGAAAAATCTAAAATTAGATATTTTACCCTTACCTTAATTAAACCTAAATATTAATTAGGATTAAAATTCTTTAATTACCTTTATGTCCTTTTAAGCATGTTCATTTCATAACTCATCAAATTAAGCTCAAATGAACTTAAAATTTTTATATCACTTCACTCACATGTCAATTAAGATATTAGAGGATAAAATGTGATTTTTCTGAATTTCATTTAATTTATATATTTATTTTTATGAAAAATATGAGTTTTCAATAAAAATTTAATAACATGACCAAGGTAAGGTTTCTATCCCTAGGAAAATTATGAGATGTTCCTATTGACCATAGGACCATTTGGACCAATTTTGGTGATTTTTCACATTATATTTTATTTATTATGATTATTTTGAGTTTTGGAGTGTTAATTAATTATAAAATAAAGCTAAAGTTAAAAAATGAATTTTATATTTTTCATAAATCTCTCTAACCTGAAGGAGTTCAAAGAAACAAACTTTATATTTTTCTAATTTTTCTTTGATTTATTAGAATTAATTTAGTGAAAATGTAAGGAAATTCATTTTTTAATATTGAAAATTGTTATAAGCCTTTAAAATTCAATATCTTAACCTATAGACTTAGGAAAAATACTTGTTTTGTTACTAAGTGATTAGGAATCGAAAAATGACATTTTTATGATTTTTAATATTTTTATGATTATTATTAAAATATGATTAAAAATGAAGATTTTTAGAAAATTTTAATTTTAATTTTCTTAGACTCCTCTAACATCAGAGAAGCCCCAAAACTATTTTGGTGAATTTTTAAAATTAATTTTTTGAGTTATGAATTTTTAAAGTTTAATTTTGGTCATGTAACTTAATTAGTCCATTTAGTGGGGTTAATCACCTCCAATTGGTTTCAAATTTTTATGTGAGGTTCCTCTGATCCTAAAGACTAGTGGAGAATTATTTTCAAGTTATTTTTCTGTGTGGTTAATCCTAATTAATTAAACCTCCGTTTTGAGTATTAAGCCAATTAAGGTTATTATCTTAATGAATTAACTCAAACCATAATTTTCCTAAGTTCCTCTGGTCCTAAGATTCTTCCCCAAATTTTCCTAAAATTTTCTGAGTAACATGCTAATTACTGGAATTAAAATATCAAAACAGGAACAAAAATTTAGAAAATCAATAACTTACCATAGAGATGGCCTCTGACCTTGGAAAATTTAGAGAATATTCATAAGATCAGAGGCTACAAAAGCCCTATGGTCTCATGCCATGGTGAATTGTCTATACAAATGGAGAATTAAAACATTGAAATGAGTAAATAATTAATTAAAAATAAAATACTCATCAAATTAACTAAATTCTTTTTCTACATTGTTCTCCTTTGTTCACTGAGCTAGAGGGTATTTTAAGTTTATTTTTATGATTTTTCTATGCAAAATTATGGATTTTTCAATTTCTAGGTATTTAAATAAATAGAAAATAGTTTATTTATCTATTTATCCAGCGCGGCGCTGACTCAACCTCAGCGGATCCGAAAGCCCACGCGACGGGCTCCCATTCGACGCCTCCATCTGACTCAGATGCCATGCGGCCGACGGTCTTGTTCCATCCTTTGATCCGGCGCAATCTCGACTGTTCACTCGATACACGCGCGATCGGACGACACCTGGTCATCTTCTACGACTGGTGTGTCCCGTGAGCTGTCCACACTAAAACCCTAAGATCTCTCTCATTTCCAATGAATTTTCGTGTTCTTAGGCTTTATGGATTTGTCTTAAGGAGACGAACACATCCATACAGTTTATATGCTATGAAATTAAGCCAAGCAAAATAGAGAATTGCTGGAAGCTCGGGAGGAAGAGGGGGTCCATACCTTGGCTCTGAGAAGTGAAGCTTCATTCAGAGAGTTGTGGCACCTTCGATTGCACCTAAGGAAGCTCCAGATGAAGTCTTTAGCTCTGGGGAATTGCCTAGGTATGAAAGTGACCAAGGCCGATTTCAAAGCTTGGCCGATAGAGAGGATGGCTGGCCTGATGAGGGGGCTTTCACTGGGGAACTCCTTCTCTAGGTCTTGTGCAGGTGTGTTGGTGAGTTTAATTTGATTTTGGTGGAGGTTTTAGATTTGTCCTGGTTTTTGGGTAGATTTTTGACTGAGAAATTGAGCTCTGTTAATGGAGGTTAGGGCAAAGGGACACTGAGATTCAATTGCTCTGGGTTAGGAGAAGGCTCTAGAGCAATTTTGGCAGAGTTTTGTTAAGCTCTGGTTCATTACTTTATTTGGCCAAGAGGGGGTGGAGTTTAAATAGAGCTGGCTGGAGGGCTTCCCAGGGGCAGTTAGGGCTTGGGATCAACTGCCTTGGTCAAGGGAAGAATAGCCACAGTGGCCATTGGGCATGGAGAAGCTCATCCAGGGAGAATTTGGTAGTTTGACTCACATGGAGCTCTCGGCCATGGCATTTTCTGGCGACCCAGGCGGCTGGCCGACAGAGTCAGGTCACCATCTTGACACAGTGAGTCCAGGGATTGAGTTTTGTGCAAGCAATTGGCTTTAGCCATGTGTAAAGGATTTGATTTAAGTGGAAAGTGCATAAGACTTATTTTGGCTTGACTTGGTCCAAGGCATGGTTTAGTCTAGGTGCACCTCCCCAAGGCTTGACTTTGGGCTAAGGGAGAATCATTTGGGTCAGCTAGGAAGGCGTGGTGAAGTCCCCATCTAAGGTAATGTGGCTAAACTTGGTTTAGAATGTAGCATAAATGGGGTTAAAAGGGCTTAATGAAGGCTTAGGAAAGGCTCCCCTCTTCTTCTCATAAATGACTAGGTGAGGTGTCAAAACTCTCATGGCTTCATATGGCTTGTAAATGGCTCACATTTGGCTAACATTTGGCTTGGAAAAGGTTGGCTTGTTTCATGAAAAAGGGTTTTGGCATTTTTGATGAATTTAGGGGAAATTGGCATGTGGCTTGATTTGGAATGATTTAAAAATTGATTTAAAACTTAGGGATGGCTTCAATTGAAATGAATGATGGAAAGAGATGCTATGTGGGCTTTAGGGTTAATTTTGGGCTTTTGGAATTGTTTAGGCATGGGCTTTTAAAGGCTTTAGGCAAGTGGGCTTTTAGATTTTAAATCAAGTTGATGAATGAAAATTTTGGTAAATATTGGGCCTTACAAATATTGGGTTTAGTTTAGGGATGTGTCATGAGTGATTTGGAATAGATTTGAAGTAATTTGGAGTTGAATTGTGTTTAATTTGGACTTCCTTAGTGATGGGGTCAAAGTGGGGCAAATTGGGCTAACTTAGGCTAATGTTGGGCTAATGTTGGATTTGATGTAAAATTAATGTTGATAAATGTTTAGGGTGTGTAACAAAGTGCTTTCTACTTTGGATGGGCTTTGGTTTTGGGATTTGGGCCTATTTGGATTCATGGTGGGCTTTAGGCAAAATTGGGGATTTTTATTTAGGTTAGATTTGAGTGAATTTTGTGTTCAAATTTTGGACAAATAAAGTTAGCGTTTTGTTTGTGTGGGTGTTAGGAAGGTTTTAGAAAAGATTTGGGGCTAATTGGAGTTGAATTGATCGGGTCAGCTAAGTTTTGAGTCATGAGCCAAAATTATGCTTTAAGCTTCAAATTAAAATTGGATTGACATATTGGTAAGATTAGGCTTCTATTTGGTCTAAATTGATATTGGGGATATTGAATTGAAGTTTAGAATTGAATTGGATCAACATTGAGGTCAATTGGGTTGGTTTGGTTGGACATTGGGTCCACTTAGGTTAAAAATAGGTCAAATTGGGGGTTTTGGTAAAAGTGGGCCAAATTGACAAAATTAGCTTATGGTGTAGTTGAATAAAATGAAATTGGGAATATTTGAGATTTTCTGGAATTTTATAGGAATTTTCTAAATTTTTGGAATTTTTGGGTTAAAAGGGTATTTTTGGTATTTGGAGGGTATTTAGGGGTATTTTTGGAAATTTTGGTGTATTTGGTTATGGATGATCAATTTGAGTGGAGGGAAATGTTTAGGACTGATTTTGATGAATTTTGTGTAATTTAGGCAATTTTGCAAATTTTGGGCAATTTCAATGGCATTTAGTAGATTTGGTGGGTTTAGGTCCCCCGGGGTCAAAAATTGAAATTTTGGAAAAGTGAAGATTGATCAAGTATGAGTGAAATGAAATCATTTTTATTGAGCCATGTAGCCATATTAAACTCACAAAATCCATGAGAGGACTCATTTTAAGCACTCAATATGTTGTTCCTAACCCTCTTAGCCAGGGGCCTAGGGGTCAAGGTCCATCCATATGAGTTACCTACATGAGTCAGGGAGTCAAATTGGTTAAAGGTAGTTTTAGGGTTTGGAATGTGTGTGAGAGTGTGGTGTGTGCTAGCTTACCCTCACCAGACCAGGCCATCCAGGGTAATCTTAAGGCCAAAGAGTCCTATATGAAACTCATCATTTAAACCTCCACATTTGATTTTAACCCTCCAAGTGGCTTTGGGGTTTACAATCAAACTTGTGGGGTTTGAAGGGAACCAAGAAGTGTTTTGAATTTCTAAGTGATGGGTCCAATTTCTAGTTCTCTATGATAGTTAAGGAGAAGCCCTATGGCTAGATCCTAAGTACTAAGGAGAGAGAAGAGAAAAGACCTCATAAACATGAGGTCAACAAATGGACCCCCAATAGGTGTGGTGTACTAACCAAGCACACCGCGCATATTGGTGTTGACCGAAAAGATCAACATAACCAACACAGACGTCTAAGTGACACACTCAGAACGAAGTATAGAAAATTTCCGCTAGGGAGTATCGGGTAAATCTCAAAGACTGAAGATTCCAGAACTCTCACTGGGGAAGAGAAAAGGAGGTAAATGTTTTATCACAAGATCTAGAGATATTCAATTTTAGATTTGTTTCATTTTCTATTTCAAGTTTTAATGTGTGAGTTTGGATTTTGGTTTGAGTTTCAATTCCGATTGAAGTTCGATTAAAGATTTATTTGAAGAGGGATTTCGTGGAAATCCGGGATTTGAGGTGAGTGTCGGAACCTAGGTTCCAACCTCGAGATTTGAAGAGAAATAGAATTTAGGCTCTAGCCTCAAGAAGAGAGTTGGAATTTGAAGAGAACTAGAATTTAGGCTCTAGCCTCAAGAAGAGAGTTGGAGTTTGGGCTCCATGCTCGGAAATTTGAAAGAGAGCTAGAAGTTCGGCTCTAGCGTCGAAGAGAACTGGAAGTTTGGCTCTAGCCTCGGAAGTTTGAAAGAGAGCTAGAAGTTCGGCTCTAGCCTCGAAGAAGAGAATTTGAATTTATGCTCGAACCTCAGAAGTTTGAAAGAGAGCTAGAACTTCGGCTCTAGCCTCGAAGAGAGCTGGAAGTTCGGCTCCAGCCTCGAAATTTGAAAGAGAGCTAGAAGTTCGGCTCTAGCCTCGAAGAGAACTCGGAAGTTCGGCCCAGCCTCGGAAGTTTGAAAGAGTGCTAGAAGTTCGGCTCTAGCCTCGAAGAGAACTGGAAGTTCTGCTCCAGCCTCGGAAGTTTGAAAGAGAGCTAGAAGTTTGGCTCTAGCCTCAAAGAGAACTAGAAGTTCGGCTCCATCCTCGGAAGTTTGAAAGAGAGCTAGAAGTTTAGCTCTAGCCTCGAAGAGAACTAGAAGTTCAGCTTCAGCCTCGGAAGTTTGAAAGAGAGCTAGAAGTTCGACTCTAGCCTCGAAGAGAACTGGAAGTTCGGCTCCAGCCTCAGAAATTTGAAAGAGAGCTAGAAGTTTGGCTCTAGCCTCGAAGAGAACTGGAAGTTGGGCTCCAGCCTCAGAAATTTGAAAGAGAGCTAGAAGTTCGGCTCTAGCCTCGAAGAAAACTGGAAGTTCGGCTCCAGCCTCGGAAATTTGATCTGTAAGAAGAGGGACCCAATCCCACGCCAGAACTAAATCAAACAAAGTTCGTGGCTCCATGTCAATAAGACTAGTCGATCCTCTAACACACAGAGGAAGGAGAATTGAAAGGTTGGAATTGAAGGATTTAGAATGAAAATCAGTCTGAGATCTAGATTTATTTTAGTGATTCGATTTCATTTTTCGTCTATTTAGAGTTCGTGTTAATTTGGAGTTTATTTTGACATTCAGATTCTTAAAACGAAGGAGTTCCTTATTCATTATCTTTCTCTTTTTGTTCTTTGTTCGAAGTTCATTTAGCTTAATGGCGTTTCCCAGTCAATTTACACAAAAAGAGGTGAAGGCAGAACATGACATGATCATTCTAATTCCAATCTATTGAAAATACATTATACAACTTGATCCAAAACATGATGATATTTTCCTGGAAAATTCAGTATCTCATACAATCCTCATAAATCCAAAAAGGATTGTGTAAGATTCTTGTTGATTCTTCCAAAATCATTTGTTAAAATCCATGTCTGAATAGTAAGATACATGGACAATAACATCACCTTCCAAGCCACCCTTGGCAGGAATACCGTACGGATGTGCATTGCAGGTGTGCTATCTCCCATGTAACTCACAACTCGTAGGGCCGGAGACTCTCTAACTCTGGATCTGGCTGAAAATGAAAAGGCATCTTACTGTCATCCATCCTTCTGAAGGTGACGGAGATTCGCTCAACAGGCACTCCTGGGATGCAGTGTTTTGCTATGTCTGCTCCATTTCCTTTTAATACCATGACGGAACCTACCAGTAGTGGTATTTCCACAGGCCCTCAGAATTTTCCAAGGCCCACTATCTGGAGGTTAGATCCGAACATGATATTACACTGGTTGACAAAAGAGATTGTGCAGAAAGTTCTGACAAAGTCGTGATGTTCTATGTGTGGAGGTATGCAGTCATCCTCCTTGTAAATGTTAATGATGCAGCTGTTAGGTATGCAATCTTCAGGTAATACCCTTTATGTCACCATCCTTTTTACCATTCTTTTGATAATTCTTGGCATCGGATCCACCTCAGCGTGACGGAGTATCCCTGGTGGATTTCCTTTTCTGTCTTCTGCGAGGTTGTAGCAACACCCGCATTGGATCGTAACTCTTCCTTTTCCTGGCATCCATCTTCGGGGTTCTGAGTAGGTCTTTTCCCTCAGACGACCAGATCGACCCATTTTCTGAAGCTCGATAATGCAGTCTACAATCTGCTGTTGTTCGTAATCTGAGAACACATCCATATGCAGCTCAAGGCCTTCTAAGATGTTGACCCTCTTGCCTCAAATTCTCTCGAAGTATTCAAAAGTTTTCTATTCAACTTGCTGTAATTTCTCTAGCTCGTATTCCGAGATTATCTGAAGTCCCCGGGGTCTGGTAACATACTGCGGGATGTACGGCTCAATCCCAGCACACTCTCCTGCATGTCTCGGCTCCTCGGGGATAGTCTTTGTCGGGACATCCTCCGGGGTTGCTTTCACAACAAGACTCTTCAAAACTAGTAGCTTTATCTGGAGTCGTGGAACTATCTCCATTTCTATTTTCCTCGGGATTTCTTTCTTCCTTTCAGCTGTTCTTGGAATCGACTTCCTCCTTTCTAGCTCTTGACGAACTAATTTCTTCGAAGTACTTGCATTTACGGTAGCAACTGTCTCTTCATGCTGATTTGCTACCAGCATAGTCAGCATCTTGCGAATGCGACGGTTCTTGTTTCTTCATTGAGTAGGAGTGAGAGTGGCTCTCCTCACTTCTTGAATTTCTGTAGGCATGGTGCTGACAAGCCTGCCCTCTGCTGTAGGAACCACAGACTTCATTTTCTTGTCTTCTCCCATTGCATGAACGGTGTTTGCTTTCCTTTTCTTGCTAGTAGACGACTGACTCGGGTCACCAAATTTCATCACTGTATGACTGCGGAGCTCTTCCCGATCAATCAGATTCCAATCAGTTTCTTCATATTGTAGCCCGGCTGGTGTGAAATCAGAGTCAATTTCAATCATGACTCCATCCTTCATCCTCTTTTCATCGAGTGCTAGACTGACGCCATTCTTAAAGTTCCGAACTAACCGCCCGTTTGACATTTCCCTGCGAAAAAAAAGGAATGGATCAGGGGTTGTACTAAGAACAAGAAAAATAAGAAAGCATTTATTAATGAAAAAAATTTATTTATTTCTTTTAAATTTTAAAGAGAGAAGGAAGAGATGAGGAAAGTTCAGGAATGAGCTAATTTAAAGGAAAATATCGAAATTTTACCATTTCACATATTTTCTTTTTAACACATTTTTTTGTTAATGATTTTTATTTTATCATCTATTTTCTTTTTATATTTTGGGTTCGGACCCAGTTACGAAGGATTAATCTACCCGTATTTCTAGGAATGAGACTCCACTTTTAAAGTTCATCCTTCGAAACATCAGGCTGCATAATATTTCTTCAAATATCGTCCATTAATTGGAAGCACAGGTCGTTCTCCACGACAGTTAACAGGATGGTAGGAAGCCCCTGAGTAGACTGTCTCGACCACGAACGACCCTTCCCAAGTGTATTCAAATTTACCTCGTATCTTGCGGTGTGCAAGAATAGGTCTTCTGAGTACTAGAACATCTTGGCTTGATACAGTTCCAAATTTTGCGGACCAGTTTATCGTGGTCCTGGATCACCTTGGGCGGACAAGTTTATCGTGGTCCTGGATCATCTTGGCTTGATACAGTTCCAAATTTTGTTGTGCTGAAAGTCATTTCCCTTCTAAGATTTCCAATTCTTCTAGTCGTAATTTGACATTTTCTTCTGTAGTGATCTTTTTCGCAACGGCAATTCTGAGTGAGGGAAGCTGTAACTGTAAGGGTAAAACGGCCTCGGACCCGTACACTAAGGCGTAAGGTGTAGACTGCGTAGGAGTTCTGAAAGTCGTTCTGTAGGCCCATAAAGCTTCTAACAACTTCTCAAGCCAATTTCTTTTATTGTCATCCAAAATTTTCTTTAATATTTGGATGAGAGTTTTATTAAAAGCTTCGGTCAAGCCACTCTCTCTTGGGTAGTAGATCGTTGAATAGAACCTGTCGATCCAGTGTCTTTTGACAAAATTGTTGATCTTCGCACTCTTGAATGCGTACCCATTATCTGAAATAATTCTGCGCGGTACCCCAAAAAGGTAGAAAACTTGATTCTTGAAGAACTGTAGCACGTGGTGTGCTTTCACTTCTCTGAGCGGTACTGCTTCTGCCCTTTTGGAAAAGTAATCTGTAGCTGCAAGAATGAAGCGATGTCCTCTTGAAGATGGTGGTCCTATCGGACCCACAATATCTGTGCCCCTACACTCAAATGGTCACGATGTGATTGTCGGATGTAGCACATTTGGAAGTTGATGTAGAACCACTCCATGCACTTGGCACTGGTGACAACTCTTAGCGACCTTCATGTAATCGGTCATCATTGAGGGCCAGTAGTACCCTAGTCTTTTAATTTTTATTTTCATTTTCGGACCCGACTGATGAGCGCCACAAAGTCTTGAGTGCACTTCTTTAACAATTTCACGAGCCTCGGAATCGCCCAGGCACCTTAGTCACATATGATCGAAAGACCTTCTATATAAGGTATTATTTATTAATGCGTAAGACAGAGTTCTTTTCTTGATTTGATGGGCTAATGACTTATTGTCCAGTAGGTTTCCTGTTTGCAGGTAGTCTATTAGCTGCTGATTTCGGTCTTCAATATTTTCTGTTATTGCAGCAATTTTTTCTTCTTGTTTTCCTGACTTGTGTATCGTGTCCATGTCGAGCTGTGAGAGAACTTGACGTCCCTAAACTGACATTTCAACTGATTCATCCTGTAAGCAGGAAAATTCTTTTGCAAGGCGGGCTAACGCATCTACAAGGGCATTTTCTCTCCTGGGAATCTTGTAGATCGTTACATTCAGAATCTGCTCCAACAATTTCATGGCATACCGAAAGTACTGCTCGAGTCTTGGCTTTAGAATTCTGTATTGTCCTGCAACTGTTGAATTATCAACTGAGAATCCCCATAGATGTTGATATCCGTTATCCCCATCTAAATGGTTAATTCCAATCTGGTTATAAGGGCTTCGTATTCTGCTTCATTGTTTGTACAGGGTTCTGTTAAGTGGTAGGAGTACCTTAACATCCCCCGCTCCGTTGTTATAAATATTAGTCCGATTCCTGCCTTACCTGGCACTATCATTTGCAATTCTTTATTTCTCTGTGCTGAAGATGCTCTGTCGAATTAAAGTTCCTAACGTCGATCGTCGGGGTCTTCTAGGCTCATTATCTGCTCCTCTGGCAAGTCGTCATTGAGGGGCGACTCTGCCGGTAAAGGGTGTGCTGCGAGGAAGTCTGCTAGGACTTGTCCCTTTACGACACGAAGAGGAACGAAAGTTATATCGAATTGCAATAGTATCATCGACCACTTAGCAAGTCTACCGGAAAGCATCGGTCGGGTCATCAAATATTGCAATGGATTAACTTTCGAGATAAGGTTGACCTTATGAGAAAGCATGTAATGCCTGAGCATTTGGGCGGCGAAGATCAGGGCCAAACAATGCTTCTCAATCGGGGGATACTTCATTTCCGTCGGGATTAGACAACGACTTAAGTAGTAGAGGGAGTTTTCTTTCCCCTCGTCATTGACCTGGGCTAGCAGGGCTCCAAGGGAGTCGTCTAAAGCTGCAGTATAAAGTATCAACAGTCTACCCGAGACTAGGGCTACTAAGACAAGTGGTGTCTTTAAATATTGTTTGATGTCATCGAAGGCATGTTAACATTTGGAGTCCCAAGTAAACTTGGCATCCTTCTTAACCAAAGCAGAAAAAGATTGACACCTTCCTGACAAATTCGAAATAAAGCATCAAAGATATGCCAACTTCCCTTGAAAGATCGTAATTGTTCATGGTTTTGGGAGGCGGCATTTCTAGGATAGCTTTAATCTTCTCTGGATCGATTTCAATTCCACAATGTCGGACAAAAAATTCTAAGAATTTCCCAGAGGTGACGTCGAAGTCGTATTGCAAGGGATTCATCTTAAGCTTATATTGTCTTAATCGCTCGAAAACAATTCTCAAATCATACAAAAGATCTTCTTTCAGTTTGCTTTTGATGATTACATCATCCACGTAGCATTCAACTTGGTTGTGAATGAGATCATCAAAATTCTCGTCATAGCTCTTTGGTATGTTGCTCCTGCGTTCTTCAATCTGAAAGGCATCACTATGTAGTAGAATATTCCGATTGACATTCTGAAGGCTGTGAGCTTTTCGTCTTCCGGTGCCATCATTATTTGGTTGTATTCTGAAGATCCATCCATAAAAGAGAAGACTTCATGCATTGAGGCGATGTTGATCATTAATTCTTGGATTAGTAGTGAGAATTTATTCTTTGGACACGCTTTGTTCAAATCTCTGAAATCTACGCAGATTCTGATCTGTCTATTCTTCTTTCTGACTTGTACCACGTTGGCTAACCAAGTTGGATATTATTCTTCACGAATGAATTTAGCGTCTATTAGCTTCTTAACTTCAGCTATAACTTGTTTTTCAATTTTTAGACGCATTCTTCTCGGAGCTTGTCTGACTGGAATGACAGTGGAATCCACTCCTAGTTTGTGAACTGCGACTTCTGGAGCTAATCCTTGCATTTTATCATAACTACAAGCAAAACAGTCCTTGAATTCCATCAGTAGCTTGATCATTTTTTCGGAGTCTTCTTTGATGAGTAAGGAGCTAACAAAGGTCGGCCTAGGCTCTTCGCTAGTACCTAAGTTAACTTCCATTAACTCGTCTACTATAGATTTAATTTCTTCTTCAAATTCTGGTGGAGCATCTCCGATTTGCAGATCTTCAAGATCATTTGAGGTTTCTAAGCAAACTTCATTAGGCTCGCAAGTGACAACCAAGCAAAATCCCATATCATCAACTAATCCTACTGTACCGAATCCGATACCATGTTTTGAATTGGGAGGCCGACCGACGTTATTCCATAATTTTTCAAAGTGTTGTGATCGATTTTTTGTCCATTGTTTAGGTACGACACCACATTGAATTAAATTTTGAACACAGGGAGAATACCACTCAAAAGGCAACTCCACTAATTCAGAAGAAGTAACATCTTCAAATTGTACATCATTTTCAGTTTTGGAAGAAGAAGAACCACGGTAGAATTTGATTGGTTTATTACGGCCACCATGTACCTCCTTGACCACCATACCCTCGACCTTACTAGGATAGATCGGGGTTAGGGTCATATTATGCACATATTGATTAATCTTTTCATACATTGATTTGTATTCTTCGTTCTTTTCTTCTTCAAGAGAGATCTTGAACTGTAGTTTCTTCTGATTTATTGTTGCTACTTCTTTCTTAATTCTTCTTCTTCAAAACTATTCTCCCAATCAACTTCTATGACCAGTTTCTTCTGTCCAACTGTTCCAACGTCTCTTCCTCGACCTCGTCCCCGGCCTCGACCTCGGGTGCGAGTTTTGGAGAAACCTTCACCATCTCGCCGTAAGGGAGTGGTGAAACTGTTAGACTAGAATTTTAGGTTCTTCGTCATCCCGTACTTCTTTTGCTTCATTTGGTACAGTATTTCTGGAGAAGATTGTTTTCTTCGGAGGCGCGTAATAGGCTGCATCTTCATGAATTCCAATCTCGTGTACAGAGAATGGTTGTAAGTCACCCTTAATACACTGTTCTCCTCCTTCATAATACTTTATGCACTGGTGCAGAGACGACGTACCATCCGATTTTGATGGATCCATGGCCGACCCAGTAGAGCGTTGAACGATGTCTCATAATCAATTATGTGGAATTTTGCGGTTGTCTTTGCTAAGTCACCGGTCTTCATTAATAGTGTTATCGATCTAAGAGCTCTTTCTCCCTTCTGATTGAACCCTCTTAATAACATCTTATCTGCTTCAAGCTCATGAGCATCAATTTCCAAATATGCTAACGTTCAAAGATTCAATATGTTTATTGATGCTCCTGGATCAACCAACACTATAGAGAGCGTAAACATTCCAATAGTGACTGAAATGTACAGCGGTCAGTTGTGATCAGTTATTCCAAGTAGTAAATCATTGTCTGTGAAGGTAACACCTCACTGTTCTTTCAATGAGCAAACCATATCTAAGGAATTACCGGTCATTTGAGCTAAGCAAATTTCTGGATCAAGTAAAGCCTTGATCAGAGTTTCCCTCATCTCCTTTGACAGGATCAGAGCGTCGTAGAAGCTTAGTTTGGCTGGTAGCTTCCTAAGATGGGCTAACACGTTATAATCCACCATATTACCATGTTCTTCAATTTCTTCCCAAACGGGCAATTCTTCTGCTGGGTTGGCTCTTCCTAAGTAACCACCTGCTTTCCTTTATCCTTTGGACCCATTCTCGGAGGTAGAACTTTTCCGCTTCTTAGGTTGAATTAAGTTACTTGTTCTAAATCTGGTGCTGAATCTACCAGTGTCTCTTCATGAATCAGAATGACTGGCTTTTCTAGAATTGCTTCGAAATCTGATAATTCCAATTCTATTGTGATTGGAGCTCCTCGGAATTCACAAATAGATTCATTGCTTGTTGAGGTTTCGTAGCCATCTTTGTGAGCATCTTCTCCTTCGCCGTGGTCATCGAGGTTTAGTATGATTTGATAATTGTTTATCGTATCGGAATCGAGATCCGGATTAGGTTGGTTGTCGTTAGTTACGTAATCGTTAGAAATAGTCAAGATGCCAACACCAAAACTCTTATCATTATAAGATCCCACCGGGGCGAGCAAATAATCATACAGAGTCAGAGGTCCGAGGTATTTCTCTCTCGAATCGAAAACAACCATCTTAGGATAAGCAGCCCCTAGTCTACCCTTTGGAGCCTAAGTCTTCTTATTTTCCACGATCTTCTCCTCCTTCTGGGGCGGTTCTTCAATCGCAAGCAATAGCACCGGCTCGACAGGTTTCAAACTCTGAGTTGAAGTGCACACCGAAGCGTTCTAGATATAATCCAAGATTTTCTTTGAAGACTTTGTCCAGACGGTATTCCATTCATCATTGGTCGTGTATGGGTTTATCAGAACAATAGGACCAGTTGAAATGACATTGATGGAACCTCCTTTTTGGGGTTTCTTCATGTATTCCTTCGGGATCGTTATGTTCCCTCATCAGAGATTACCTTCGAGCCAATTCTTAAAAGTGAAGCAGTCTTCAATCTTGTGTCCAATCATCCGGTGGTAAGGGCAGTAGATCGGATGATCTTTCTTGTTGACTTCTTCTGGCTTTTTAGGCTCTGGTAATTGAAAATCAGGTGTCTTCATCAAACTGCGAAACATCTTAGCTACTGCTTCCGTCTTAAATGGATAATCCCTGTTTAGAAGTTCCTCCAGGGGACGTGACAAACGAGGTAGTGGTTGACTATGCTGCCATGGCTGATGGCTCGGTTGAGGCTGTTGATAGCCCTGCTGAGGTTGCTGATAAATCTGTTGTGGTTGTTGGTAAGTCCGTTGCAGTGGTTGATAACTAGGCTGTGGTTGCTCTGGCTGTATCTACACTGGCTGCTTGCCTTTATCTACTGCCACGACGATTCTGGATTTCTTTTCAATGGCTTTTGCAGGCTTCTGCTTATCGGTCTTGTCTACGTAATTTAGCTGTTTGGCTTCCTCCTGCAAGCTCCCGGCCTTGCTAAGCAATTTCTTGAAAGTCTTGATTGTAAATCCTTTAAGGAGAAGTGCTATCAGGCCATGAATACTTCTCGCACCTGCTGTTCTACCATGTTTTTGATATCCTTTTTGGGAATCATGCTCTGTGCAGAATCATTCTTCGGTTGCTCATCTCCATTAATAGATGTGATCTCCTTTCCTCCATCCACAACATGGATGATCTCTGGGGGTGTTTCTTTCTGAGGTTGCACCTGACTCTGGAGAGTGGCTAAGGTAGCCACCATCTCTTCCATCATCCTTGCCATTTGATAAATTGTGTTATCCTTCTCTTGAAGTTGTGCTCTCATCACTTCCGGTTCATCTCTTTCTGCTGTTGCCGGAGCATCTTGCTAAGCTGACGACGCTCGTGTCTCAACCATGTCGATCTTAGCATAATCTTCATCCATAAATGCTGATGAATCTACTTCAGATTCCAATTTTTCTCCTCTTTCCTTTGCCAACCATCGGATGTCCGTTCTTAGCTTGCCTATGGCATCCTCTAGTGGCCTCTTCCAAACGGTTTCACGGTTGTCATGTGATGACTGTTGGACTTCTTTCTCAGGAGTTTCCTTTAATGTAGTAGCACTTTCTTCAGATTCTGGCTTTCTGACGAGACTCTTCTTTCCAGAACACTGTGCTTGTATTGGTTCAGCAATAATAGGTCGCCACACCATCCTTCTCGCAGTAGAAGGCCTAGGACCAGATGGTCTGTCGGCTGTGCGTCGGTAGGTGGTGTCTTCCCTAATATGGTGTCCCGATACGACAACAGGTGAACTAGCTTGTACTTTCTTCCTTGGCCTCTCTGGGGCAGTGACGGGGTTCACTCGTGATCCGAGGCGAGATTTGACTGCCACTCATCCCATTCTTCTTAAGATCTCTGATACGGGGCATCCTTCCATCTTAGATAGTTTCTCTACTACAGCTCGCAGTCGGGTAAGCGGCGTAGTCTTGTCCCTCTTCCTCTTACAGTCACTATAGTATGCAGGTTGGGGTAATGCAGCGGCGATCCTCCGGACATCTTCTTCATCCGATGCAGTAGAGAGAGGGTGGAACCTACTTCCTCCCAACAGTGGTGAAATTTCAGGTAGTTTTTCTTCTTCCTCAGGAATCTCTTCCGTAAAAGCAACTTCGGCGACTTTAGCCTTCTCAATCTTGGCGATCTTTCTGCTCCTATTTCTTCTCTGAGTCCGAGTCAGGGGTGCAACTCTTGAACTGGACCCAATCTCGAAGACAAAAGGTATTGCAGCAAAATCTGTACCCTCCACGGTGGCAGGCTCATCACAGACTTCGACACCATTCCCTTTCAGTTTGGCAGGAGCCGGGGTAGGTGCAGAGATGACTAGACCGGTGGGGGTAGAGACAACAGTCCTCCTACGAACAGTGGTGTCTCTTTCAGCTGGGACTTTTCGTAGAGAAGGGAACTCTTAAGTTGACCTTAGGTTAAACTCAATCACGGGCTCCTTAGTTTCTGGTACTTTTTTCATTAGTGTGAAGAGGGTGACGTCAGCGAACTTAATATCTATATTGTCAACTCCTTGTCCAAAACGGATGATTCTATTGTTAGGCAGTTCATCCTTATAGACGACGAAGTCCATTCCATTGGTGAAGGAGAAAAATAACTTTGGTGCAGTCATTTTCTGCAGGGTAAATTCTGAATGAATTATGCTTCCTTTTGTTGCAAAACTTAAGACGAAAAAGAAAGAGTACGAACACATTTTAGTTTATCTTAGTATATTTGTTATTTAAAAGAGTTCGTTAATTAAAAGGTTGTTTATTAGAGGATTTGTTTGTTAGGAACAAAATGATTAAAGGTATAGAAAAGGTAAAGGACCCGATTCAGAATTGGAAAGGAAAAGAAAGTCTCGTAAGACTTCTCAACTCAAAAGACTGCTCCTAGGCTAACACCTATTGGGGATCCACCCCACCTCAGAAAGAGGCAAAAAGGATTTCAGAACCTCTCTATTTAGGGGTGTCTAAACAGTGGCTCCAAAATCCAAAAGGGATTGACTATACCCGTTCAAAACAGAAATGAACGTGGTATGCCAACGAAAAGAATGGTAGTTTGGTCCAAAAGGGGTATGGACTCACTACCGATTTATGAAAGCAAAACCATCTGATCAAAATAGAGAGAGGAACTAGTCCCTAGAAGAGTCGCCAGAAGTTGTCGGTATATTTTTAGGTTAAGTTGTATTTTGAAAATGGGTCGCCTAACAGAAATTTTCAGCGAATTTTAAATTTAATTTAAATTTAAATATATATATATATATATAGTTTTAGAAAGAAGCAATTCATTTTGAAAATAACTTTAAGTTTGAAAATTTTAAGATATGAAATCAAACTGATCTCACATCCCAAATAGTTTATATAAGCGAGCACTACATCACAAACCGTGTATTTATCCCGAAGAAAAGACACACTGCTTGATGATGGGGTTCGATTAAATAAACTAGAAGATTTGTGACATCTTTTTTGTCTGCGAACCAATTTTATAAGCCGACAATTTCCCCTACATAATATAAATGAATTAAACAGGGTTTATATTACCTGGGTTCTTAAAGTTCCCTATAAGGGCAAGCCCCAATAGTTAATTACATCTTAAATGACGGGAATCATTTAAGTAAACTCTTGATAATGATCAGTGGTTTTGCTCTCAAGAATTTTAAAGTTTAAGGTTTTCAAAGGATTGAATTTTGGAATTTCAAGAGGGATTAGCTCAAATTTGGAACAATTAATTTTAAGAGTCCAATGGAAGAGAAGTAGGAGAAGCTGAGGATCGAAGAGGAATCTTGGCAACTTCCCAAACTATCCTATTATTTGGTTTCAATTTGAGAATTTATTTAACGTTGCAATCCTGCCAATTTAGTTAATTAGGACTTATACTTGTATGATGTAATCACATAAATAGCCTCGAAGATGTGAGGGTTTATGTTGTACCAAACGACTACCTCAGAGTCCTAAGACCGGTTAGGGCTTAGTTTGCATAACACAGTTATTCAAATGCCTAACAAAAAGTTAAGGATTTATGTTGCACTAGTCAATCTACATCAAAATCCTATGGCTTGGTTATTTAATTATAAGAAAGGGTTTAGTTGAAGTAGACACAAGTTTTGCTGATGACCATGGCCGTGCTGCACACTATGCTCCAAGCTCCTTGTTGTTGCTGAGGTTTAGTTTTAGAAAGTGAAAATCAGGAGAAGAGAGAAGTATTTTAGTTTAGAAAAGTCTTAAAGTCCAAATGTCTTTAATGTTTTACTTAGGGGAATCTTAAAGTTGGTTATAACAACACCGATTAAGATCCTACTGTTCCATCATTCCAGCACCGTTATTTTCATCGGATTCACTTAGTCCAGATGAATTTGCTAAACTCAACTGAATGAGTTCCACACTTTCATTTAGACCGTGGGAAATCCTGTTAGCAACACGTAGGTTACATCATCCGAGTTATTCCAGATCATCCAATAAGACGTTTTAATTTAGTTATAGTTGTAGTTTTGTTGTTCTGTTTCTGATTAAATTTTGAGTTGTTTTATATTTTGAATTGTTGTGGCAATGAATTTTATCTTGTAGTGACTTTTAATTTAGTTTTGGTTTCAGTTTTGTGGCTATCCTAAAAGGTTTCAGTTTTCATGCAACAATCTTGTTTAACATGCAAGAAAAGTAAAACGCAGTACATGTAAGTAACTTGCAATAAAATAAAAGCGTACCTGGAGGGTCTTCCCGTCATTCTAAGCTACACTTAAAGCACATGTTAAGGCATTTATATAATTTGCAAGAAAAATACCTAAGTAAAGCTAATGGAAGGTTTTGGTTGTCTACCAAAGTCCTAAACCTATTGCTAGTCAATCCCTATGACGTCTAGGTTCTTGTGTTTTGTTAAGGATGATTTTCTTCATTAAAGAACAATTAAGTTTAGTTGTTCTTCTAAAACATCTCATTATATTGAGAAAGTGCTTAGGACGAGTCCTAAACAACTTTTCAATACTTCTGAAATTATTTTGAGTCCAAATAAGTTTTATGGTACTGGTGAATTAATCATCGAAGAATTTAGTTAAATTTTGCTTCTTGCTCAGTGAATTAGAAAGTTTGATTATCCTATGAGTGGAGTGATATTTCAGCTAATGCTCCATTTAAGAGTTATGATAAAGAAAGCCTTTAAGGGCAAATTAGTTTATTAAAGATTTTAATGACTTAAAATTGGAATTGATGATTTAAAATGGTTTAATTTAGTTATGAAATTTTAATAATTTTACGTTTGGAATAGTGTTTAAGTTATTTTAATTTAATTAAACCTTTACATTTTAAATGATCTCAATGAATTAGATTAATCTGGGTTGAAAGAGGTGTTTAGATTATTCAATTTAGATTTTAATGATTTAATTTCAATTTAATTGAAATATTTTAAGTTAATTTTTAATTGGTTTGATTTTTTAATATGAATTATTTTTGGGGTTGCTTTTGATGTTTCAAGTTTATTTTAGATTTGTTTTTCAAGTTATCTTTGAGATTAATATTTAATGTTTTAAATTTATTTCAATTTTATTGTTAAATTACTTAATGTTTTAAGCTTTTAATTTAATTAAGGTTTATTTTCCTTTTAACTATTTAATTTATTAATTTCAATTATCATTTTTGAGTTTGATTAAGACTTGAATATTATTAAAGTGATTCATTTAGGGATTTTAAATTAAAGAATCGATATCTTCTTAAATCATATCCCTAATCTTAATAATCCAAATTTTAACTAATTCTTCCAAAATTTAAATTGTTTAATTAATTAAAATTTACTTTAAATATTTTCAAGATGATTGATGGGTTTCTACCCTTTAACTCCCTAGGTTTCAATCATCTAATGAAAATTCTAAAATCAGATATTTTACCCTTCCCTTGATTAAACCTAAATATTAAATAGGATTAAAATTATTTAATTACCTTTATGTCCTTTTAAGCATGTTCATTTCATAACTCATCGAATTAAGCTCAAATGAACTTAAAATTTTTATGTCACTTCACTCACATGTCAATTAAGACATTAGAGGAGAAAATGTGATTTTTCTGAATTTAATTTAATTTATATATTTATTTTTATGAAAAATATGAGTTTTTAATAAAAATTCAACAACATGACCAAGTTAAGGTTTCTATCCCTAGGAAAATTATGGGATGTTCCTATTGACCAGAGGACCATTTGAACCAATTTTGGTAATTTTTCAAATTATATTTTAATTATTATGATTATTTTGAATTTTATAGTGTTAATTAATTATAAAATAAAATTAAAGTTAAAAAATGAATTTTATATTTTTTATAAATCTCTCTAACCTCAAGGAGTTCAAAGAAGGAAATTTTATGTTTTTCTGATTTTTCTTTGATTTATTAGAATTAATTTAGTGAAAATGTAAGGAAATTTATTTTTTAATATTGAAAATTGTTTTAAGCCTTTAAAATTCAATATCTTAACCTATAGACTTAGGAAAAATATTTGGTTTGTTGCTAAGTGATTAGGAAGTAAAATATGACATTTTTGTGATTTTTAATATTTTTATAATTTTTATTTTTTTTAATTATTAAAATATTAAAATATGATTAAAAATGAAGATTTTAGAAAATTTTAATTTTAATTTTCTTAGACTCCCATAATATCAGAGAAGCCCTAAAACCATTTTGGTGAATTTTTAAAATGTATTTTTGGAGTTATGAATTTTTAAAGTTTAATTTTGATCACGTAACTTAATTAGTCCATTTAGTGGGGCAAATCACCTCCAATTGGTTTCAAATTTTTATGTAAGGTTCCTCTGATCCTAAAGAGCAGTGGAGAATTGTTTTCAAGTTATTTTAATGGGTGGTTAATGCTAATTAATTAAAATTCATTTTTGAGTATTTAGCCCAATTAGGGTTATTCTTAATGTGTTAACTCAAACCATAATTTTTTTATGGTCCTCTGGTCCTAAGATACTTCCCCAAATTTTCTTAGAATTTTCTAAATAACATACTAATTACTGGAATAAAAATATCAATACAGGCATAAAAATTTGGAAAATCAATAACTTACCATAGAGATGGCCTCTGACCTTGGAAAATTCAGGGAATGTTCCCAAGATCAGAGGCTATAAAAGCCCTATGGTCTCATGCCATGATGAATTTCTTATGCAAATGGAGAATTAAAACATTGAAATGAGTAAATAATTAATTAAAAATAAAATACTCATGAAATTAACTCAATTATTTTTTTCACATTGTTCTCCTCTTTCAATGAGCAAGAAGGTATTTTTAGTTTATTTTTATGATTTTTCTATGCAAAGTTATGGATTTTTCAATTTATGGGTATTTAAATAAATATAAAATAGCCTATTTATCTATTTATGCAGCACGACGCTGACTTAACTTCGGCGGATCCGAAAGCCCAATCGGCACGCTCCCATTCGACGCCGCCATCTGACTCGGATGCCACGCGGCCCACGGTCTTGCTCCATCCTTTGATCCGGCGCAATCTGGACCGTCTACTCGATACGCGTGCGATCAGATGGCACCTGGTCATCGTCTACGACTGGTGTGTCCCGCGAGCCGTCCACACTAAAACCCTAAGATCTCTCTCATTTCTCAATAGATTTTTGTGTTCTTAGGATCTATGGATTCGTCTTGAGCAGACGAACGCATCCATATGGTTTATATGCTATAAAATTAAGCCAAGCAAAATAGAGAATCGTTGGAAGCTCGGGAGGAAGAGGGGGTCCATACCTTGGCTCTGAAGTGAAGCTTCAATCAGAGAGTTGTGGCACCTTCGATTGCACCCAAGGAAGCTCCAGATGAAGTCTCTAGCTCTGGGGAATTGCCTAAGTATGAAAGTGACCAAGGCCGATTTCAAAGCTTGGCCGATAGAGAGGATGGCTGGCCTGGTGAGGGGGCTTTCACTGGGGAACTCCTTCTCTAGGTCTTGTGCAGGTGTGGGTGAGTTTAATTTGATTTTGGTGGAGGTTTCAGAGTTGTCCTGGTTTTTGGGTGGATTTTTGACTGAGAAATTGAGCTCTGTTAATGGGGGTTAGGGAAAAGGGACATTGGGAATCAATTGCTCTGGGTTCGGAGAAGGTTCTGGAGCAATTTTGGCAGAGTTTTGTTAAGCTCTGGTTCATCAACATATTTGGCTGAGAGGGGGTGGAGTTTAAATAGAGCTGGCTGGAGGGTTTCCCAGGGGGAGTTAGGGCTTGGGATCAGCTGCCTTGGTCAAGGGAAGAACAACCACAGTAGCCGTTAGGCATGGGGCAGCTCAGCCAGGGAGAATTTGGGAGTTTGACTCACATGGAGCTCTCGACCATGGCGTTTTTCAGCAACCCATGCGGCTGGCCGGCAGGGTCAGGTCACTATCTTGACTCAGTGAGTCCAGGGATTGAGTTTGGTGCAAGCAATTGGCTTTGGCCATGTGTAACGGATTTGATTTAAGTGGAAAAGGGGGAAGGCTTATTTTGGATTGA
Organism: Papilionanthe hookeriana x Papilionanthe teres; assembly: GCA_022702705.1. Taxonomy (NCBI): domain Eukaryota; kingdom Viridiplantae; phylum Streptophyta; class Magnoliopsida; order Asparagales; family Orchidaceae; genus Papilionanthe; species Papilionanthe hookeriana x Papilionanthe teres. The sequence continues at coordinate 138,262,321 of CM040428.1, forward strand.
TTTGGTCCAAGACATGGTTTAGGCTAGGTGCACCTCCCCAAGGCTTGACTTTGGACTGAGGGAGAATCATTTGGGTTAGCTAGGAAAGGGTGGTGAAGTCCCAATCCAAGGTGATGTGGCTAAACTTAGTTTAGAGTGTAGCATAAATGGGGTTAAAAGGGCTTAATGAAGGCTTAGGAAAGGTTCCCCTCTTCTTGCGATAAATGACTAGGTGAGGTGTCAAAACTCTCACGGCTTCATATGGCTTGTAAATGGCTCACATTTGGCTTACATTTGGCTTGGAAAAGGTTGGCTTGTTTCATGAAAAAAGGTTTTATTATTTTTGATGAATTTAGGGGATATTGGCATGTGGCTTGATTTGGAATGATTTGACCATTGATTTAAAAATTATGGATGGCTTCAATTGAAATGGATGATGGAAAGAGATGCTATGTGGGCTTTGGGGTCAATTTTAGGCTTTTGGAATTGTTTAAGCATGGGCTTTTAAAGGCTTTAGGCAAGTGGGCTTTTAGATTTTAAATCAAGTCGATGGATGAAAATTTTGGTAAATATTGGGCCTTAAAAATGTTGGGTTTAGTTTAGGGATGTGTTATGAGTGATTTGGAATAGATTTGAAGTAATTTGGAGTTGAATTAGGTTTATTTTGGACTTCCTTAGTGATAGGGTCAAAGTGGGGCTAATTGGGCTAGCTTGGGCTAATGTTGGGCTAAATGTTGGATTTGATGTAAAATTAATGTTGACAAATGTTTATGGGTTTGTAACAAAGAGCTTTCAAATTTGGATGGGCTTTGGTTTTGGGATTTGAGCCTATTTGGATTCATGGTGGGCTTTAGGCCAAATTGGGGATTTTTTATTTGGGTTAGATTTGAGTGAAGTTTGGGTTCAAATTTTGGACAAATAAAGTTAGTGTTTTGTTTGTGGGGGTGTTAGGAAGGTTTTAGAAAAGATTTGGGGCTAATTGGAGTTGAATTGGATTGGTTTGGGCTAAGTTTAGGTCATGGGCCAAAATTGGGCTTTAAGCTTCAAATTAAAATTGGATTCACATATTGGTAAGATTAGGCCTAGATTTGGTCTAAATTGATATTAGGGATATTTAATTGAAGTTTAGAATTGAATTGGATCAACATTGAGGTCAATTGGGTTGGTTTGGTTGGACATTGGGTCCACTTAGGTTAAAAAAAGGTCAAATTGAGGGTTTTGGTAAAAGTGGGCAGAATTGACAAAATTGACTTATGGTGTAGTTGATCAAAATGAAATTGGGAATATTTGGGATTTTCTAGAATTTTTACGGGAAGTTTCTGAATTTTTGGAATTTTTGGGTTAAAAGGTATTTTGGGTATTTGGAGGGTATTGAGGGGTATTTTTGGAAATTTTGGTGTATTTGGTTATGGATGATCAATTCAAGTGAGGGGAAATTTTTAGGACTAATTTTGAGGAATTTTGGGTAATTTAGGCAATTTTGCAAATTTTGGGCAATTTCAAGGGCATTTAGTAGGTTTGGTGGGTTTAGGGCCCCTGGGGTCAAAAATTGAAATTTTGGAAAAGTGAAGATTGATCTAGTGTGAGTGAAATGAAATCATTTTGGTTGAGACATGAATCCAAATTGAGCTCACAAAAGCCATGAGAGGACTCATTTTAGGCACTCAATATGTTGTTCCTAACCCTCTTAGCCAGGGGCCTAGGGGTCAAGGTCTATCCATATGAGTTACCTACATGAGTTAGGGAATCAAATTGGTTAAAGTTAGTTTTAGGGTTTGGAAAGTGTGTGACAGTGTGGTGTGTGTAAGCTTACCCTCACCAGACCAGGCCACCCAGGGTAATCCTAAGGCCAAATAGTCCTATAGGAAAGTCATCCTTTAAACCTCCACATTGGATTTTAACCCTCCTAGTGGCTTTGGGGTTCACAATAAAACTTATGGGGTTTGAAGGGAGCTAAGAAGTGTTTTGAATTTCTAAGTGATGGGACCCATTTCTAGTCCTCTAAGATAGTCAAGGAGAAGCCCTATTGGTAGATCCTAAGTGCTAAGAAGAGAGAAGAGAAAAGACCTCATCAAAAATGAGGTCAACAAATGTGCTGTGCCAAAAAAGAGCAATTATATGCTTTACCCTTACTAGAGATGCTATAAAGAACATATGATAATTTATTGTTTTATAAATCTTCAAGACGGGTTAGACAAGAAAAATACTCTCTCTCACTCTAGAGTTTCCTCAATTCCCTCCACCTCGGGGCTAACATCTCATATCAAAACACAAAACAATAAATCAAATTGGGGGCTATAGCCTGTCACTCTAATGTCCTCTAATTCTATACTCATCAAAGTATATCTCTCTATTTATTTGCACTCAACCATGTGTATTACATTCTATCCCATATATTTTCATGTGAGTCTTTCCAATTGTTGACTAAGACAACACCATACCGGTTCTTACATGTTCTCACAACATATTTTAACATCTTAATTGGCCAAATCAAGAAGTAAATGAAGTGTAAGGGTTTGAATCATCATGGCTTCTTCCAACATTGAAATCCTATACTACACACATTATACTTACATAACATTATTACTTCATCATATTAAGGTAAAAGATAAAGAAAATTACTCAGAATTCCTGGAGAAAATACAATCATAACTTGGTTTAAAAGTAGAAATCATAGTGAAAACATTAGTAGTCTTAATTAAAAACTAAATGTAATAACAAAGATAAAGACTTATTTTTAAATCATCTACACCAAACTCTTGAAGTTCCTTTTAAAACTTTGCTTTTCATTACAATACTCTTTAGAGGTTGGAGACCAACTTTGAGGACTTAAATTCTCTAATCTAATCCTAATATAAACTATATTTAAGTAAAAATGGTGAAGTGGAGTGGTAAGTTAATGAAAGAGCTCTCTTACACTAACTGCACACTCTGCAACAACCACAACTCACGACACAATAAACTCTCTAAATTACTCTCTAATTATATCCTCTAAAATTCCTTTCTTTTTCTGATATTCAAGTCTTCCTTTTATATTTTACTAACAAGTGGCATCGTATCTCTTCAAATTATGTCCAGATTCATTGAATCCTCTAAGAGATGCATCCATTCAAATGTAACTTAAATTAATTTTGGCACCAATATGGAGTTACCCATGTTCTTACCAAGAGATGCCTCAAATACCTCTTCAAATGATGCTAAATGTTAAATAACTCCTTTTTAGTAACTGCCCGCATGTAAGCGCGAGGATCCGACCGTTAGCCGCGAGACTTCTAGCATGTAAGCTCTAACTCTGGTGCATAGTCGTGAGTTCTAGTGCGTAAGTGCCATCTGAGTGCTTAGCCACCACAAATCAATTTTGCACCTTTCATCATTTTTGCTCCAATTTTGATACTTTTTTACTCCTTTCATCACATTTATCCATTTAATCATACCTGCAAGAAAAGTAAAAAAAATAACTTCTATTAAAGTGTAATATCATTAAAAATAGGTATAAAAAAGTGCATAAAAACACTATATATTTTAGGTGTATCCCTCCAAACTTGAAATGTTACTTGTTCTCAAGTGACACATTAATCATATAAAACTCATATAATTATATTATGTGGATGAGTTTCTTTAGGAGTTTTTAAAATTTTTTTCTTGAAATGTAGTAGTCCAATTTAGAAATAATTTAAGTAAATGAGACTAATTTAAAGTTTAGAAATCTCTTAAATAAAGGTCAATGAAAAATATTAGTTCCTATCTTATTCAGAAATACTTGTAGGATTTTCAAAATATAGGGCTTAAGCATTTTATTTTATTTACTTAAAAATCTTTACTAAAAATAATTATACTAACTATATTATATTCATAAGGTTCAAAATTTTCTCAAATCTTACACTCTAAAAAGATAAGGTGGAGCCATTTTTTGATTAGGCCCTTAAAACCTTAAGCTTCTCCTTCTTTTTCACTTACTATATTTCATTTTTTTTTCATTTTTTCTTTTTCTTTTCTTTTTCTTTTTCTCTTCTTTATAAAGCAAGGATTACTATATCTTGATAGACCTTTAATAAATTTGAATTCCACCCTTCCTTTCCTAAAGCATAAGGTAATTATATATATTTTACTTAAAAAATATAATAAATGTTTTGAAAAATGTTTTCAATAAAAGAATCATAAGTATTAAAAAAAAATGTTTAATCCTTTTATTTTTTCTAAAATACAACTTTTCCTACTGAAGATAGTTACACAATATTCATCATTTCTCCATTAAGAAATGTTTAAATTTAAATTTTTCATCCTTACTATAGATTTTAACTAAATTCTCTTAGTCATTTCTATATTCAAAATTTTATTTCTCTAATATCACTTCATTCACATTATTATTTTACAATCAAAATCCAAAATTTTGTTTATAATATTTTTAAGAACGATTAAAATTTGAAGTTTTTGAAAAATATGTTTCATCCCCTCCCCCCCCCCCACCCAATCATTAAACATTTTGTTATGGAAAAACAATTAAGCATAGTTAAAATGATACATGGGTAAGAATTGAAAACTATAAGTATCATGGTTGCAGGAATTTTTATATCCTTAAAATACAGGTATAATAATTAAAAACAGGGATGAAAAGAACTAGATCAAATTTTTAACTTTTCATTTTTATAGAAATTTAAAAGACTTCTTAAGTAACGGAGGAAATAAAAGCAAATTCACACATACTTAAACAAAAATCCATAACATAAATATATGGTAGTAAATTTAAAAGTTTAGCATGAAATTTAAATAGTGGTTTTTAAAAGTTTCTTAAACCTTATGAAACAGTTCCTGGAATAAGTACTAAACCAACAAATAAAATACAATACCATTTTTTTATTTTTTTAATACATTTACAACCACAAAGAAATATAAACATTCACATCACATAACACAAACAAACAACATCCATAAATAACATAAAAACAAACTAATGTAGCTCAACAACTATTACATCAGTCACATCTATAACAGAATAGTCCACTTAACAAGCATAAATAATAAATAAAAAATACATACAAAATAAAAATTCTAACACACATCACAAAACAAATCACAATACAACAAAAACTATAAATCCTAATCCTCATCTTCTTCCTCATAATCAACCCCTTCATTCCAGGTATCGGTAGGTACATATGGAGTAAATTGTGGATAAGATGGTAACACAACACTATAGTCACCTCTGATCAATCTATCGATATAACTGTGATAGTTCATCTCATACTCACTATGTCTCTGAAGATAATCCCCAATATGATCTATCTTACCTTCTATATCATGAACTCGATCCATAGTATAATTGATATTGTCTTTCATTTTATTTAAAAGTTTAGTTTGCGAATCAGAAAATTAACTTGATGATTTCTTAGATGTGGAAGCACGAGATGTAGAAGCAACAGAAGTAGATGCACTAGATGCTCTAGAGAATTCTCCTCTCTAGCCAAAAAGTGAAAGCTCAGTATAAGTTTTCACATTTGCACTAGAAATAGGCTTAAGTGGAAGATGGACCTCTTCCCAATTTTCAGATCTAACACCAGCCCTCTCACACAGTGAATGTATAAAAGAAGTAAATCCCATACCTGCATTGGTGGCAGCTTTAACATACATTCAAATACAATCATAAATAATCTTCCCAATATCAGTCACCTTCCCCTATTGAATACAATAATTCAAAGTAGCTCTTTCTCTCGTCACCTCGCTCAAATGATTGGTAGGAATTGATCTACCTTAAAATTAACCATTTTTATGGATAGATTATTCTCATATTTTTAAAGATATTATGCTTTAATGAAATGTATTTTTATGTTTTTGTTTGCAGGTATAAGAAGATGAGTTTAAGAACAAAAAGAAGCAAAATGAAGCAAAATTAGGGCTTTATGAAGAAAAATGAAGAAACTCATTCTGGCGCCTAGGCACCAAAACTGGCGCCTACACACCAGAGACTATTAGAGTAGTTAAATTTTGAATTTTGTCGGTTCTAAAGTATTCTAGAAGGCCCCAGATGATAGAGCACGTTTTTAAAGGGTTATACAATGAATCTAGACACACTTTAATGAAGAGATGTGTACCTTGAAGCAAAAAGGCAGGTAATTGAAGCATTTGAGTTAGGGCCTATGCGCCAGACTTGGAGCCTAGGCGCAACAGTAACTTTCTAGAAGATTCGTTGTATGTGGTCAAATTTTGAAAAGATGTCTGAAGCAACCCTTGGTCATTTTTGAAGCTCTATAAATATGAAGTAATTCTACAGTGGAGGAGAGTCATTTTAGAGTGATTCTTAATTAATATGTAGTTTCTTTTACTTAAATTTTATGTTTTCAAGAGTTTAGTGAGTGCTTGTGGTTCCCTAAAGTTTAATGTTTCTATAAAGTGTGTGAAAGAGTTAGAGAGCTCAGAGAACTATAGAGGATTGCTTTGGTGAACATTCAAGAAAAGTATTTGTAACTTAACTCTTAAGTTGTGTGCATTGGTTTTAATGTTTATAAATATGTTTTTCTGTGTTAATCGAATGCTTTTACGAGTAGTTTTCTTCTCTTTCTCTTTACAAATATAATGTAATTAAATCAAGAGGTTTGAATTTTTGTTTACAAATTTTTCTTTTTGTTACCTAAAATTGTGATGATATTTTATCTAAACTTCTTTTACTTTAAAACTTTACCAATTCTATCGTTAAAATATGTGGGGAAATCTTATAGACCTGGCCGTGGGCTAAGATTTCTTAACTTGTAAGTATCACATTTCACTTTAGAAGATTTGTTGTTATCATCTGAAGGGAAATGCAAATAGATAGGGAGATAAGATTTGATGGGCGTAGAATTGAATGTTTTTAGAGTGACAGGCTAAATTCTATCAATTTGGTTTAAAGTGAGGAAAACGGGTCACTGGTAGGTCCTACAGAGCAGGCACAATGGGTAATCTAGAACTGAGAGCCTAGAATCTACTCAGCGCTACTAATGACACATCCGACACGAACCTTTAGTCTAGCCAATGTTTTTTATGCTTGGACTAAATGGTAAAGATTTTTTTGCTCCTATTTGTCACAATACACCATTTAAAAGTTCTAAATAAATTGAATTCCTCTACTTATTTCATAGATATTTGCATAGAGAAAGTATCTTAAATTAAATATTTTATTTGTGTTCTTAGACATTTACTTGCATAATTCTGAATGTTTAGTAAGTTTTAATTTTTCTCTTGTTTTGTTATTAAGAATTATCACTTCTTATTATTACTTTATAATTGAAGTTTTCTTTTAATTTATGCTAATTTCCTCGTGGGATCAATATATGGGTTTTAAAAAGAAAATCCTATATTACTTCAAATGATACATATACTTGGGTAGTACCCCTAGTGTGTTTATTATTATCTAAAAAATATTTAAATATTGCACACTAGTCACTTATTTTAGGGTCAAGTTTACTTATCTTTTATATTTAAATTATCTGTGTAATTGCGAGTTGGGTCAAGTTTTTGGAGCCGTTGCTTGGGGAAATTAATTTTAAATTAAGAGAATTTTCTTAAATATAAAATTATAAGAAGAAAGAACTAATATATATATATATATATATATATATATATATATATATATATATATATATATATATATATATATATATACAGGATGCTTGGCGCTGGTAGTGCTCTGCTAGGGTTTGGGCATGGCTGGTACCTGTGCTGCCTGGTAAAGAAAGCTGGTGGTGGTCTTCAGAAGCTCCCTGACATTTTCTATATGCTAGGGTGGTTGTCAAGGGACCTTCACCTCTTAAGGACCCTGCTCAACTAGTGTTCCCTCAAGTTTTACATGATGCAGCTGTTGGTAAGGGCACATGCCCGTTTATTAATCCTATTGGAGTTAAAGATGGTTGTCCTGTTGTCTTCTTCTCAGAGCAAGAACTTGAGGCCCTTAATGCAGTGGTTAAGCTCACCTTCATTGGAAAATTTTCTCTAGGCCATCCTAAATTGGATTTGGTCAGAAGTTATTTTGATTCCCTCAATTTCGTTGGCAACTGGAAGATTGGACTTCTTGGTGGCAGACATTTACTTATCCATCTGACAGCTGAGGAGGATTATGTCAGGTTATTTGCTAAGCAGGTGGTTTCTATTGCAGGAATGGAGAAGAAGCTACTTAAGGGGACACTTGATTTTGACCCAAGTAAGGACCCCTAGTTGTCCCTATTTGGTTCAAGTTCCCCAACCTCCCCTATAGATTTTTCAATAAGAATGCCTTATTCCATGTTGGAAGAGCTATTGGAACACCTCTGAAATTGGATGTTGTAGCCTTTAACAAAGCCAAACCAGAAGCTGCCAGAATTCTAAATTGAGAGAGATATCTCTCTTCCAGAAATCAAGAGAATTTGGATTGGATCAGCTCTAGAAGGAATTTGGCAGGAGGTGATTATGCAAGAAAAACCTTATTACTGTTCCCACTGTAAGATTTTTGGGCATACTATTGAGAGATGCTACAGGCTCCAGCCAACCCCTAAGAAATCTCCTCATACTGCTAGAGATGTCCCTTCTACTGGCATCACTGCAAATTCACCTGTTGGCCTCCAGAATGGATCAACAAACCCCTTCTTCTACTGGAATCATGGCAAATTCACATGCGGTCATTACTTTTGGGGACATTCTTATTGTCAATAGGCCAGCATCAACTTCCCCAGCAAGTTTACCCCATTTTGTAGACAAAACTTCTAATCACCCATCTGTTGTCACTCAGATGGAAAACCCCCCCTCTGGAGCAATACCTAACATCCTACTATCCAAAAACTCTCCTGCAAAACCTTTTTCTTCTCTTGTTAAAACACCTTAGGCCTTTGAACCTACTCTTCCCTTATGTCCATTTGATAACACCACTCGTCTAGTTCTGAATGTTGAAGCAGGTAATTTACTTGTTGCCCCCTCTTCTGAAATGATGGGTAAAATGCAACAATCCATGGAGGAAGAATGGGTTATACACATAGCTAAAAAGAAAAAGAGAAACAAGGATGAACTTCAAAAAATCTCAGATACAACTTCTAATTTGGGTAGAGATTGTTCATCCTCTTTCACTAGGGGTAGAACCAGATCCAGATCTTAGACATCCCCCTCCTCTCCCAAATCTCATGATTAATTTCCTTTGTTGGAACATTGTAGGTGTGGCTCACCCCAACTCTTTGAAGAGACTCTTAAACAAAAAACATAAACTCTGGTGTTTAACAATTTTGTAACCTTTGGTCCACCAAAACTCAGCAAAAATCCTTAGCAAACTCCCAGGTTTCTCTCATTACGCCAATTCCAGTAACAAAATTTGGATTCTTTGTAGAAAAGAGGTCAACTAGTCTGTCTTGATTGACGACCATCTGTTTTTCCATCTATCTTTTCAGTTAGCTGGCTACAGTGCTTTTGGCACCTATATTTATGCAGCTTGTAGGAAAGCAGAAAGAATCAACCTCTGGGAACAGATTCAGCACATCAGTAGCAACATGGATTCCCCAGGGATTGTTGGGGAGGATTTTAACTGTATTGCCAATCTAGCTAAAAAATAGGAGGTAGGACTCCTAATCTTAATACCATGAACACTTTTTGTGCCAAGATTCATCTTTTCACTTTGAAAAGAGGTCATATTTGGGAGAGGCTGGACAGATTTTTGGTTAATGATCATTGGAATTCCCATTTTCTACTCACTTTTGTCACTCACCTTTCTCTTGCATGTTCTGACCACAGACCCTTCCTTTTTACAATTTTAGCTCCTCCACCTAGAAGCACCAGTCCCCCCTTTAGATATCAAAACATTTGGTCTACCCATCCCACCTTTTCACAGCAGATCACTGCCAATGGAGAGGTGTGGCTCATTCTGACCCTCGGATTAAATTGTGTTTTCTCCATGTTAAACTCAGTAAAGAGATTATAAGATGGGACTGGAATGAATTTGGAAATGTCTTTACTGCAGTGGAAAAGGTTGCGAAAGAAGTCCAGTTGCTGGAGTAACAAGTTCAATCTGAGGGGGCTCCTAAACATCAGTTTTTTGGCAACACAAGAAAAACTGCTCAACACCATTGAAATTCATGATCTTTTTCCCAAACAAAAAGCTTCACTCAACATATTTACTGAAGGGAACAGAAATACCATATATTATCATGCATATATAAATTATAGAAGGAAATGTAATACAATCCACTGCATTCTGCAGGAGAATGGAAGTTGGCTATCTTATAACTTGGATATTGGTAGGAGTGCTACTTACTATTTCAAAAATATGGTAGAACAGCCTCTTGTGGAAAGAGTTCCCATAATTTCTTCTTATTTTTCAGGATCATTACCAGTACACTAGCAGCCTGATATTAACCACTCCTCCCATTGAAAATAAAATTTAGTAAGCCCTTAACTCTATTGATAACTCTAAAACTGCAGGACCTGATGGGTATACTACCAATTTTTATAGGAAGGCCTAACCAATTACTAAATAGGTGGTTATTAAAGAAATCACTAGTTTCCTCCAAGGTGTGGTTATTCCCAATTATTTATGCTCTTCTAACGTTGTTCTAATTCCCAAGAACAATGATCAAAGAAGTTGGGATCATTATAGACCCATCTGCCTCACATTTGTAATAAGTAAAACCATTAACAAAATCCTTGTTTCTAGACTTTAACCACATCTGGGCAAGCTTATCTGCACGAACCAAACTGCTTTTGTCAAGGGAAGATCAACCCCTGATAACATTCTTCAGGCCCAAGAGCTTCAGTTGGATCGGAACAAGCACTGCAGGGGGGAAATCTAATCTTTAAGCTTGATATAAAGAAAGCCTATGATACTATCAATTGAGAATTCATTTTTGAGATACTTACTGCTAGGGGCTTCCTCAGAGACTTCTGTAATTTGATTCTCAGATGTTTAAATACCAATTCTCACTCCATTCTCATAAATGGTTTCTTCTGGGGTCCTTTCACTACATCTAGAGGGCTGAAGCAACGGAACCCACTCTCCCGCACTCTTTTTATTCTGGCAATGGATTACTTTTCTAAAATGTTGAATCAACAACTAAGCTCTCATAACTCCATAAGGTACCATCACAAATCTAATCTTCTAATCTCTCCTCTCATTTATGCTGATGAAGTTATAATCTTTTCCAATGTTACTAAAATGCTGTGAAGCATATCTACAAATGTCTACAGTTGTTTAAAACACATTCAGGCATGTCTTTCAACCCTGCAAAATGTTAAATTATTTTCCCCATCAAGATCTCCCTGGTGTTTAAGCATTGGATCCTCAATTATACCGGTTCTTCTTGCACACAACTCCCTCTGAAATACCTTGGAGTGTTGTTAACTTTTGGAAGAACCAAACAAAATCATTTTGATGAGATCCTAAACATAGTTAGTAACTATCTGGCCAACTGGACTCATCTCTACTTGTATAATGGAGGCAGACTTACTTTGCTTAAGAGCATAATCACCACCCTTCCCTCCTATGCTATGCAAATAACTACTATGAAGAAAAGTACCCAACTGTAGTTTGAAATGGCTTTCAATCATTTTCTTTGGGCAGGTCAAAGAAATCAAATTCATTAGGCTTCTCAGCAAAAGGTGGCTAAACCTACTTGGGTAGGAGGTCTGGGTTTTAACGGGCTTCAGCAGATTATTCAAGTTAATCTATGTAAATTGTGGCTAAAGTTTAAGTCCCATAATTCTCTTTGGGCCATGTTTTTGTTAGGAAAATACTGTAAGAACTCCCACCCCTCTCAGGTATCTAAAAAACTAGGTGACTCAAAATTGTGGGTGACCATGCTTAAGATCAGGCAATTGGCTGAAAATATGTATTTATGGAACCTTGGCAAAGGGGAAGTAAATTTCTGGTTAGATCACTGGTGTCACACTGAGTGGCTGAAACCTTGCATCACAAATCTTAATTTGAATCTACTAGTAGCTGCTATTGAGATGGGGACAGTTGGTTTTTAGCCACTCTTCAGACCCTCCTACAGGCTCCATCTGTCAGTTAGGTTGCTACTTTACAGTTTGATAGAAGCAAGGCTGATCAAATTGTCTGGAAAGCACACCATAACCAGAGTTTATCCAAGACCATATAATCTAAGCTTTTTCAATGGGAGACTGTTCCTCGGGGGGCTAACATTTGGAACTGTTTTCTTTCCCCTTCCATGAACCTATTTTGTTGGAGAAATTTCAAGAAGTTCCTCCGCACAAATGATATACATAAGCTGAAGGGACTCAGGGGCCCTTCATACTGCAGATTATGCTTCAATGCTGAGGAACCCATCCCCCATCTGTTCTCTGCATGTCAGTTCTCCCAGCAGGTCTGGAATACCTTGCTCAACTCCTTTACTATGAACTCTCAATAACTTCAATGGGATAACATCTTTATCTGCTGGGCTGGTTGGCAAAAATTAGGAGCTGGTGTCATCCCTTTACTCACTTCTTGGTTCATCTGGATGTCCAAAAATCGGGATACTTTTGAGGGAAATCTACCTTGTGTGAAGAGAGTGGACAGAAACTGCCTTACCTATCTTCACAAACTCATTAAATGCAAAAAATTTTTCTCAACATATGTTCTATCCCTACAATCTATAATGCTAATCCTCTAAGGATTATCCAGGTGTTTTAGCATGCCCCCAGCATTAATTCCCTCAAAGTTAACACTGATGGCATCTTCAGTGAGAGGGGAGCTGGCATGGGGGGCATATTTAGAAATCATTTGGGTGAATGCCTACCTTTTTTCCATGCTCCTATTATTGCTTCTGATGCTTTGGAAGCTGAGTTAATTGCTATCTACTGGGCACTTAAGCTGGCCATTAAAAATCAGTGGACACCTTTATTTGTGGAAGGAGACTCCCGTCCTACTCTAACTGTTCAAATTTGACAGCCCTATCTCCTAGCACCATTTACATTGGGTCCAGAAGATTCATCATCTTAAGTCCCAACTTGAGGTCAGTTTCAACTTCATTTATATAAAGGGGAACAAACCTACAAATTGGTTAGCTCATTTTGGATCACACTCCTCTTCAGTGGCCCTCTCTACAACGCCTCCTTCCTACCTAAAACTATTGATTGGTGGAGATCTACTTGCTGCCCCACACCTCAGAATAGAGACCAGCTAACTTTATCTATTGAAGAGTTATACAAGTGATTTTTATAGATTTGGTATACTTGTAAGGTTGGGTTTTTATGTTACCAGCTTTTGCTTTTCTTTTATTAGAGTTGTAGTTGAAGAAGGAACTCCTAGGCTGTTGAATGCTATGTTTTGGGATTAGAAGGGAATCCTTCTTCCTTCTTCTCATCACTTTTATTCTTTTTTTGCTTTTAGTTAGATAGGGAGCACAGGTTGGCTCCTTCTATTTAATATATATATATATGTATGTATGTGTGTATATAGTTATATTTTTCAGGATGCTTAGCGGTGGCAGCGCTCTGCAAGGGTTTGGGCATGGCTGGTAGTTGTGCTTCTCGGTGGGGAAGGTTGGTGGTGGTCAGAACAAGTTCCTTGGCTGTTTCTGGGCTTCACTCTGCTGCCCTGTTGGGATTAGCTAAGTTTTTAGTTTTCTTGGGTTTTCTCTTATTCAAAGTTTCACTATTCCATTGCCCGAGTTGTGGTCTTTGGTGTTTCCCTGCTGAGCCTTTATGGCTCTCCCTATAGATTTGAACACTAGCATTGACCTATGATGGGGTGGTTGGAAAGGAGCCTAACCCTCTTAGTGACCCTGCTCAACTAGTGTTCCCTCAAGCACTAGATGATGCAACTGTTGGTAAGGGAACCTGTCCTTTTATTCATCCAATTAGAGTCAAAGATGGTTGTTCTGCTGTATTCTTTTCTGAGCAAGAACTTGAAGCCCTTAATGTAGAGGTTAAGCTTACTCTGATCGGTAATATGCACTTGGTCATCCAAAAATGTATTTGGTTAGAAGTTTGTTTGATTCCCTCAACTTTATTGCTAACTGGAAGATTGGACCACTTGATGGTAGACATTTGCTTATCCATCTCACTGCTGAGGAGGATTATGCTTGACTATTTACTAAACAGGTTGTCTCTATTGCTGGAATGAAAAGGAAACTACTCAAGTGGACACCTGAGTTTGACCTAAGTAAGGATCCCCCTGTTGTGCCTATTTGGTTCAAGTTCCCTAACCTTCCCTACAGATTCTTTAATCAGAATGCTTTATTCCAAATTGGAAGATCAGTTGGCACACCTTTGAGAATGGATGTTGCTACCTTCCATAAAGCTAAACTAGAAGCTGCAAGAATTCAAATAGAGAGAGATAAAACTCTTCCAGAAATTAAAAGAATTTGGAATGGATCAGCTCTAGATGGAGTTTGGCAAGAGGTGATTATGCAACAAAAACCTTATTATTGTTCCCATTGCAAGGTGTTTGGGCATACCACAGAGAGATGCTACATGCTCCACCCACCTTCCAAGAAATCTTCTCCTACTGCTAGAGAAGTCCCTTCTATTGGAATCACTACTAACTCACCTGATGTCACTAGATTGGATCACCAGACCCCTAATCCTCCTCTTGGGGATGTTTCTACTGGCAATCTGCCAGCAGCAACCTCTCCAGCAAGATTACCTCATTATGTAGACAAAACCTCTAATTACCCATCTGCTGTCTTAAGGTTGGATAACCCCCCACCTGGAGCAGCATCTATTAACATCCTGCCATCCAAAACCTCTCCTGCAAAACCTCCTCCTTCTAATGCTAAAACATCTGAGGAAATTGCTCCTGCTGAGGTGCCTCCTCAACCTACTCTTATCCCATGTCATTTGGAAAGCCTAACTCATCCAGTCCTACATATGGAAAAAAGTAAACCTCTTTGTAGCCCCTCTACAGAAATGATGAGTGAAATGTAACAATCTATGGAGGAAGACTGGACTATACAGACAGCTAAGAATAAAAAGAGAAACAAGACAGAACTCCAAAAACTCTCAAACACACCTTCCAATTTTAGGAGAGATGGTTCACCCACTTTTTCTAGGGCTAGGACCAGATCTAGATCCCAGACATACCCCACCTCTCACAAATCTCATGATTAATTTCCTTTGTTAGAACATTAGAGGTGTGGCTCACCCTTACTCATTGAAAAGACTAATACATCTAAATAAAAACACAAACTTTGGTGCTTAACAATTTTGGAACCTAAGGTTCATCAACATTCAGCTAAAATCCTTAACAAATTCCCAGGTTTTTCTCACTATGCCAATTCCATTAACAAAATTTGGATTCAATGTAGGAAAGAGGTCACCTGGTTAGTTTTGATTGACCACTATTAGTTTTTCCATCTCTCTTTTTAACTTGCTGGACACATTGCTTTTGCCACATTCAATTATGCAGGTTGTAGGAAATCAGACAGAATTAATCTGTGGGAACATATCCACCACATTAGCAGCAACATGGCTTCCCCATGGATTGTTGGTGGGGACTTTAACTGTATTGCTAATCAAGCTAAAAAAATGGGAGGTATAACCCCTCATCTTAATACTGTGAACACCTTCTGTGATAATATTAATCTTGCTAGCCTTTTTGACTTGGGATTTAAGGGCCCTCAATTCACATGGAAGAGAGGTCATATGTGGGAGAGGTTGGATAGATTTTTGGTTAATGAACATTGGAACTCCCATTTTCTACTCACTTTTGTCACACATTTATCTCTTACAAGTATAGATCACATACACATGCTTTTGACAGTTACTGCTCCTCCACCTAGCAGTTCCAGTCCCACTTTTAGATATCAGAACATCTGGTCTGCCCATCCTACCTTTTTACAGCTTATCACTACCCATTGGAGAGGTGTGGCTCATCCTGATCCCTGGATCAAACTGTGTTTACTCCATGTGAAGCTCAACAAACAGTTCAAAAGGTGGGGCTGGAATGAATTTGGAAATGTGTTTACTGTAGTGTAAAGGCTGAGAAAGAAGTCCAATTACTAGAGACACAACTTTTGTCTGATAGTGCTCCTGAACAGCAACTTATGGAAGCACAGGAAAAACTGCTCAATACCATTGAAATATAAGATCTTTTCCTCAAACGAAAGGCTTCACTCAATATATTTACTGAGGGGGACAGAAACACCAGATTTTATCATGCATATATAAATTATAGAAGGAAATGTAACACAATCCACTGCATTCAACAAGAGGATGGAATTTGGCTTTCTGATAACAGTGATATTGGCAGGAGTGCTACTTCATATTTTAAAAAACTGGTACAACAACCATCTGCGGAAAGAGTTCCCATTAATCCTTCTTATTTTCAGGAACATTATCAGTATACCATCAGCCTAATCTTAACCACTCCTCCCACTAAAAATGAAATTTGGCAAGCCATAAAATCTATTGATAACTCAAAAACTGCAGGACCTGATGGCTATACTACACATTTTTACAAGAAGTCTTGGCCTATTATTAAGAATGAGGCCATTGAAGCAATTACTAGTTTCTTTCAAGGTGTGGATATCCCCCACTATTTCAGTTCTTCTAACATTTTCCTTATTCCCAAGAACAATGACCAAAAAAGCTGGGATCATTTTAGACCCATTTGCCTCACTTCTATCTTAAGTAAAGCCATTAACAAGATCATTATTGCTAGATTTCAACTACACCTGGGTAAGCTTATTAGCTTGAACCAAACTACTTTTGTTTAGGGAAGATCAATCTCAGATAATATTATACTAGCCCAGGAGCTTCTTTTGGATTTGAACAAGCATTTCTGAGGGGTTAATTCAATCTACAAGCTTAATATAAAGAAAGCCTATGATACTATCAATTCGAAATTCATTATGGACATCCTTACTGCTAGCGGTTTCCATATAGATTTCTGTAGCCTAATTCTCAAATGACTAAATACCAACTCTCACTCCATTCTCATTAGTGGTTCCCGCTGGGGTTCTTTCACTGCATTTATAGGGCTGAAGCAATGGGACCCCCTTTCTCCCACTCTCTATATTCTAGTAATGGATTATTTTTCCAAAATGCTGAATCTTCAACTAATTTCTCATAACTCTTTAAGGTACCATCACAAATCCAATCTCCTAATTTCCCATCTTATATATGCTGCTGATGTTATGATCTTCTCCAATGCTACTAAAAATGATGTGAAGCATGTCTATAAAAGTCTATAGCTATTTCAAACCCATTCAGGAATGTATTTTAACCCTACAAAGTGCCAAATCATATTCCCTAACAAGATCTCCCTTGAAGGTAGGAACTGGATCCTCTATTATACTGGTTTTTCTTGAACCCATCTCCCTTTAAGATACCTTGGAGTGCAGCTCACTACTGGCAGAACCAAACAAAACTATTTTGATGAAATATTAAATAAAGTTAGCCATTATCCGGACAACTGAACCCATCTTCACTTGTCTAATGGAGGCAGACTTACATTTCTCAAGAGTATAATCACCACTCTTCCCTCTAATGCAATGCAAATGACTACTATGAATAAAAGCACTCAACTGCAGTTTGAAAGAGCATTCAACCATTTTCTTTGGGCAGGTCACAGAAACCAAATTCACTGGGTTTCAGGGCAAAAGGTGGCTAAACCTGCTTGGGCAGGAGGTTTGGGATTTAAAGAACTTCAACAGATTATTCAAGTAAATATATGTAAACATTGGCTTAAGTTCAGATCCCAGGATTCACTATGGGCCAAATTCCTATTTCGGAAATATTGTAAGAGCTCCCACCCTTCTCAGGATTCTAAAAAACTGGGTGACTCAAAATTGTGGGTGGCCATGCTAGAAATCAGGCCTTTGGCAGAACATATGTTTCTATGGAACCTTGGCAAAGGGGAACTCAATTTCTGGTTAGATCACTGGTGTCCCACTGATTGGCTGCAACCTTACACTACCAATCTAAATCTTAAACTCCAGGTGGCTGACTATTGGGAAGGGGATAGTTGGTCCTTACCCACTCTTCAGACCCTCCTACAGGCTCAATCTGCTAGTCAAGTACCTACAGTGCAGTTTGATAGAAGTAAAGATGATCAAAATGTCTGGCAAGCTCACCATAACCAGAGTCTGTCCAAGGTCATCTACTCCAAGCTTTTTAACTTGGAGACAGTTCCCGGGGGATAACATTTGGAACTGTTATCTTTCCCTTCCATGAATCTTTACTTCTCGAGGATTTTTAAAATGTTTTTCCCCACAGATTATATACTTAAGCTAAATGGACTAAGTGGTCCTTCCTACTGCAGACTATGCCTAAATGTCGAAGAATCCATCCCTGTCTGTTCTTTACCTGTCAGTTCTCCCAAAAAGTCTGGAATACTTTCCTTAACTCTTTCATCATGAACTCCCAACAACTTTAATGGGACACCATCCTCACGTGCCAAGCTGGTTGAAATAATTTTGGAGTTGGTGTCATCCCTTTACTCATTGCTTGGTTCATCTGGATGTCCAGAAATCAGGCTACTTTTGAGGGAAAGCCGCCATGTGTGAAGAGAGTGGTCAGAAATTTCCTTACTTATCTGCATAAACTCATCAAATACAAAAATTCCCAACATTTGCTCCATCCTTACAACCTATAAAACAAATGCCCCAAGGATTATCCCGGTGTCTTGGCATCCCCCCATCACTCACTCCCTTAAAGTTAACACAGATGATAGCTTCTGTATGTTGGGACCTGGCATGGGGGTATATTCAGAAATCATTTGGGTGTTTGCTTGCTATTCTTCCATGCCCCCATCATTGCATCTGATGCTTTGGATGCTGAATTAATTGCAGTCTACTGGGCTCTTAAGCTGGCCATTAGAAATCAGTGGAAATCCTTAATTGTGGAAGGTGGCTCCCAGGTCCTTCTCCAACTGCTCAAAACTGATAGCTCCACCTCTTGGCAACACTCTCAATGGGTCCAGAATATCTAATCCTTTTAGTCCCAATTAATGGTTAGTTTCAATTTCATTTATAGAGAGGGTAACAAACCTGCAGATTGGTTAGCTCTTGTTGGATCACACTCCTCCTTTGTGGTCCTCTCTTCAACTCCTCCTCCCCCCCTTAAAATTTTTGTATGTGGAGACCTACTTGCTGTTCCACACCTCAGAATAGAGACCAACTAACTTTATCTTTTGAGCTTTATACAAATATTAATACGGATGGGTGTTAACATTAATTGTAACCTTTGCTTTTCTTCGTGTGGAGTTGTAAATGAAGAAGGAACCCCTAGAATGTTAATTGCTTATGTTTTGGGATTAGAGGAGGATCCTTCTTCCCATCTATTTTGTAATGTTTCCTTATTAAATATATAGGGAGCACAAATTGGCACCTTCTGAATATATATATATATATATATATATATCATATATGCTGGCTGTTCTTTCATTTACGAGATCTAATCTTTGGGCTGAAATTTGCAGGCATCGGTGCTTCTAATCCCTCAAATTGGTTAGTGGGTGGGGACTTTAATTGTATTAGAGACCCTAGTGAAAAAAAGGGAGCGTAACCCCTGATCTCCAAACTATGATGCAATTCTCTCACAATATAACCTCTGCTGGGCTTTTTGATTTGGGATTCATTGGATCCCCCTTCACTTGGCAGAGAGGCAAACTAATGGAGAGACTGGATAGAGTGCTAGTAAATGATTCCTGGTTGAACACTTTTCCCATCACCCAAGTACTTCATCTGCATAGAGCTACTTCGATCATTCTCCATTATTGATTCGGATCTCCTTCGACACTCATACGGAGACACTCTCCCTTCGGATTTCTAAACATCCGGTGTGATCATCCCACCTTTACCGGAAGAGGTCAAGCACTCTTGGAAAGTACTCGATTGTCATAATATCAATCCAATTATCGGACTTTGGAGACCGCATAAGAATGCGGCATTTCATTTCGGGTATTGGAATAAGCACACATTTGGCAATGTGTTCCAACAAGTCGTGGATGCTCGAAATAAAAGTCCAACTATTGGAGGCTCAACCGGATTTTGGGAGAGATTCGGGAGCGGGAATTGTTGATTGCTCATTCTCAACTTGCACAAGCTTTAGATAGAGAAGAGAGTTTTCCGCAACAAAAAGCCGCTACCACAAGGTCTCTTTTTGGGGATAGAAACACTAAGTATTTCCATGCTATGATCAAACACAAGAGGAAGATAAATGCTATTCTCGAATAAAGGATTCAACCGGTAATCGGGTTACGGACCCCACTCTCATCTCTAATAGTGCTATTCAGCACTTTCAGCTACTATTTGCTTCACAACCTAACACATCCCAGGTGTCTATATGGAGAAGTTTTCTCGAAAATTATAACTATGCCAATCGGCTTAATCGACTTTCATTCCTGATGCCTTGGAAATTCAGAATGCTTTAAAGAATATTGATGGTAACAGGACAGCTGGTCCTGATGGCTTCACTTCCAATTTTTACCTCAAAGCTTGGGATATAGTGGGACAAGACATCATAAAGGCTGTTCAATCTTACTTCTTAGGGACTGATTTACCTAAATACTTTGCTGCCACTAGTATTGTGCTGATCCCCAAAGATAATCATAAAACCAGCTGGGCTGATTTCAGACCTATCAGCCTAACCTCCACTTTCTCTAAACTAATCAGCAAAATTATTGTTGGAAGATTACAACCACATCTCAATCAATTAATTAGCCCTAACCAATCTGCTTTTGTACATGGTAGATCCATTGTTGACAATTGCTTACTTGCACAAGAGTTATTACTTGATCTTGATAACAGGTGTAGGGGACAGAATTTAATCTTAAAAGCTGGACCTTAAAAAAGCTTATGATACTATCACGTAGCGGTTTATTGATATGGTACTTAAAGCTCATGGTTTTAATCCTTCCTTCGTCATTTAATACGGAGATGGTTAGCTAATGCTTATTATAGTATTCTTCTAAATGGTAACAATTTGTGGTTTTTTCAAGCGGAAGGGGATTAAAGCAAGGGGATCCACTTTCCCCTACTATATTCATTTTAGCTTTTGACTATTTCTCTAAAATTCTAAATGCTGCACATCTTCATTACCCTTATCTCAACTTCAAAAATGGAGCCTCTCGATGCATCGACCATTTGGCCTATGTCGATGATATTATCATCTTCGCCAATGGGTGTAAACAAGCTTTAAGGAAAACATTGTTATTAACTAATCACTTAGCCATGGTTGCTTGGGTTGGAGCTTAATCACAAGAAATGTCAATTTTTAGCCGGTAAAGGCTTTAAACATCAACGAGTGGATGAAGGATGTAATCGGCTTCTCTGCAACTGATCTCCTCTCGAAGTACCTAGGTATACGGTTAATGAAAGGAAGGAGAAAACGATCACAGTATGATGGGGTGGTACGAAGAAATCACCTCGACTTTAAAGCTGTTGGACCAATACTTTCTTGTCTAATGGGGGTAGGCTAACCTTGCTAAAAAGCATCCTTGCAACTTTTCCTCTTTATAATTTGCAAATGATAAGGATGAAGAGAAGCACCCAGAAGATGATTGAAACAATTTTCAACAAATTCCTTTGGGAGGGCCAATACAAGCAACCCCATTGGACTGTGTGGAATAAAGTTTGCAAACCTATCAAGGTTGGTGGGTCGGGATTCAAATGCTTTCAACATATGAGCCAAGCTTGTTTTACTACAAACAATGGATTAAGTTCGGACAACAAGACACCATGTGGGCTACTTATTTAAAGAACAAGTACTTGTTGGAAGTCCCATCCCAATGCTTTGTCTTGCCCAAAATGGGGGATTCCAAACACTTGGAAACATTTCTTGAAAATAAGAGATACTTGCTAATCGGTTTTTCTGCTGGGAAGTTGGAAAGGGGAAAATTAATTTCCAATATGATAAGCTGGACTATGGGTAACCCTTTAACCTTCACTCGTTGCTTTTGACACACAACTATCGGTTCGATTTCCGGATTGAAGATCAATGGAATACCAACTTACTTAGAGAGGTGATGGATGAGGAGAGTGTGCGACGGGTACTTCATATACCAATTGATTCAACCAAAGCTGATAGGATTGTTTTGAAACAAACTACCAATCAATCATTAAACAAGATGATTTACAGACTCCTTTAATTATTGGCCGGACACTAGTTGGGGAAAGAAAATGCTGGACGGACGAAGCTATCTCCATCAATGTCCTATTTTTGTCGGCGACTTTTTCATAAATACCTCCCTTTGGATGACATTCCGAAGCTAAAAGGGTTAAGAACTCGCCTCTAGATGCCGGTTATGCAAATCCCATGAAGAATCCGTATCCCACCTTTTTATAAGTCTGTGAAGTCTCTAATCGGGTTTGGAAGGTCTGTACTAATGCATTTCAATTTATTTCATCTAAAATATAAGCTGGGTCACTTGTGGAGGCTTCGTTGGGAGGATTGGAAAAATGAAAATTGGTTTCGAGGTTCCTATGGTTATCTTTTGGTTCATATGGATGGCTAGAAATAGAGTAAAGTTTGATAATAAACTTGCTTTTATCAATCAAATTGTGGCTAGCTGTTGTAGCTTCTTGAGTAAGCACTCATGGTTAGATGTCCCACCTAAATGCAAACTCGTTTCTGCTGAAATGGTTCCCTCCTTCCTTGCCATGGATAAAAATCAATATTGATGGTAGCTATACTCCTTCATCCGCTGGTATTGGAGCTGTGTGTAGGAATTCCTTGGGTCAATTTTTGTGGTGCTTCATGATACCCATTATTTCTGTTTCAGCTCTGGATTCTGAGATGCAAGCCGCTTATTGGGCTTTGCTAACTCGTTAAAGCTCTAAATTACAAGTTTATCCGGATTGAATCTGATTCCAAGTCATTAGTTAACATTTCACAAGGTCTTTCATCTCCTCCCCGGCGGTTGGTTTACTTGTTCAGAAAAATTATCCATATCTCCAGCAACTTAACTTTAAAATGGTCTCATATATATAGAGAAGGTAACCAACCAGCTAATTGGTTGGCCAAAAAGGCTACATCCACTAGTACCATTTCTTTTTCTGCCACACCTTTTGGGCCTCTTGAGCCTTTACTTTTTGGTGATCTCAATGATCTCCCCTACATTAGATGTATGTAACTCTCTTATTTAAATGAAATTTCCTTTTTGTGGCAAAAAAATATATATATATATAGGAGAAACATGATTAGGATTAAACAGATCTTTCTTAAATTATTCTTCATCTATCAAATTAAATTCTACAAGATATTTTGATTGAGAAGACCTTTGCTGCATTATGGTTGAAACTAGATCAATTGTGCATGACTACCAGTGGAGGCACAAGCAAGGTGCAAGCATTGAGGTGTCAAAAATATAAAACTTTTAAAGTTATATACTATGCCAGTAGAACCATTAATGAAGCTCAAATTAATTATAATACTACTAAAAAGGATCAATTAGCGATAGTATATGCTTTTGATAAATTTAGACCGTATTTACTTGGAGCAAAATGCATAGTTCATATTGATCATTCCACTATTAAGTATTTAATGTCTAAGAAGGTTGCTAAACCGAGGTTAATTAGATGGGTTTTTCTTTTGCAAGAATTCGATTTTCAAATAGTGGATAGAAAGGGTATTGATAATCAAATTGCTGACCATTTGTCTAGAATTAAAAATAATAATAAAAGGAATTTGAAGAAAACATTAATGATTGTTTTCCTGATGAACAACTTTATGCGCTTTCTGGGTGGTAAGTTCCTTGGTATGCTGACATGGTTAATTATCTAACTAGTAATATTTTACCATATTGATTAACTAGCCATCAAAAAAATAAATTCATGAATGATTCAAATTTTTTACTTCTTGGATGAGCCCTGTTTATTTAAACAATGTAAAGACTCTGTTACTCGAAGATGTGTACCTAATAATGAAACTCATGAAATCATTCACAAATGCCAAAACTCTCAGTTTGGGGACATTTTGGTATTGATAAAACTGCATTTAAAATTTTACAATCTGGATTTTATTGGCCTACGTTATTTAAATATGTTAACAAATATTTAAAATCTTGTGATCGATGCCAGAGAGTAGGCAATATTTATAAAAGAGATGAAATGCCATTGAATTTCACCTTAGAAGTTGAAATATTTGATGTATGGGGTTTGGATTTTATGTGACCATTTGTACCATCTTCTAGAAAAATTTATATATTATTAGCTGTTGATTATATCTCTAAATGGATTGAAGCTGTAACTTTACCTCATTGTGATGCTAAAAATGTTTCAAAATTTAATCAAAAAGATTTTGTCTAGATTTAGAATACCTATAATCATTATTATCGATGGGGGAAGTCACATTAAGAATTTTAAGATTCAAAAATTACTTAACAATTATAGAATTAAGCATAAAATTGCTACAGCTGATCACCCTCAATCTATGGCAGAAGTCTTAAATCGTGAAATCAAAAGAATTTTAGAGAAAACTGTAAATCCTAAAAGAATTGATTGGGTTGATAGAGTTGATTCTACATTACGGGCTTATATGACTGCTTATAAAACTCTAATAGGAATGCCACCTTATAGGCTCGTATATGGAAAACCCACCCTGTTATTTACTATTGAGTTAGAACATAAAGTTTATTAGGTGATAAAAGAATTTAATAATAATTTGAAGGATGTTAGAGAAAAGAGATTGTTACAATTAAATGAGATTGATGAAATAAAAAATAATCTTATGAGACGACTAAAGTTTACAATGAAAGGATGAAGAATTTACATGATAAGAAAACTTTAAAGAAGAGTTTTGAGCCTAGACAAGAAGTTTTATTATATAATACCTTATTGAAATTATTTCCCGAAAAATTAAAGTCCAAATCGATGGGGCATTATAATGTGGAAAAAGTTTATCCTTACAGAGCTGTGGATATAAAAGATCCAAAGACTGATAATTTATTTAAAGTAAATGGGCAAAGATTGAAACCTTATATTGGAGAAAACATGCCTAATTATAAAGAATCAATAGATCTGAGTCAGTTTGAGTAAAATGTATGGATAAGTCGGGCTGGCGACGTTAAACCAAGCGCTTTATGGGAGGCAACCCATGTTTCTGTTAATTTGATTTGATTTAAGGTGGTTATTTGAGGATGTGATCATCGTTTTATTTTATACCAATTATTTAACACCAATTAAACATTTAAATATGCTTGGAACCTTTAAAAATTTGACCTGAGGCGAAACAGTATTTTTCATGATACTGGAGCCTAGGCACCTGATTTGGCGCCTAAGCACTAGATACCAGTGATACTGACACCTAAGCGCCACAGCTACTGGACGAGGTAAAAACTTCCAAATTGCATTTTTAACCATTTCATTCCTAATAAAATGGCCTATCTTCATCCCTAATGAGTATCCCCTCCATTAATTGACCGAAAAAGCCAAAATTTAAAGAGAAATTAAGATTTGTCAGATTCCATGGAAAATAAGAACAATAGTTTGAAGAGAAATAATAAGTTTCTGCACAAGGATTCAAAAAATTATTTCAATGGATAATTGATCTCCGAATATTTATACTTATGTTTTTCACTTTATATTTCTTTTCAATGATAATATTTCTTTGTTTGTAACGGTGCAAAAAACTTGATTTTGAAGCAAATAAGAAATATATTTTAATTATTTTATAATATGGGATTTTACGCAAGTATACATATCGTTTATCAAGTAATATAATACTTTCTGATTAAGCCTCGAGACATCAAACCCACAAGGAAATGTCTAAAAATATAAAGAAATAACAAAATTAACTTTTTACTTTTTAAATTGATTTTGTAAAGTATTAAAATGTATAATTTGAATACTGTTTTTTATGTTTTTTTAATAAAAGGTAAGCAATCAACTAAAATTAACAAAACTACAAAATGATATGAAAGCAATGAGAATAAAATATATTTTCCTCTTTTAATGAACCAGTAATAATTATGGAATTTCATTGTGGAAGTATTTAAATGTGTTGTGCAAAATAAGAGCAATTATATTCTTTACCCTTACTTGGTTCTATAAAGAAAGTTGGTTAATTTGATGCTTTGAAATTTTGTAGATGGGTTAGGCAAAGAATACACCAGTTCTCACTCTAGAGTTCCCTTTATTCCCTCCACTTGAGGGCTAACATCTCATAACAAAATTTTTCACCTCAAACGAAATTAGGAGGTTTTAGCCTGTCACTCTAAAGACATCTAATTTTACTCCCCATTAAAAACATATCTCGTTATTTATTTGCATTCAATTATATGGACTACAATTCTCATCCATACAATTGCATGTGATTCTTTCCAATTTTTGATTGAGACAATACTGAATTGGTTCTTACATAATCTCATAACAAATTTTAACATCTTGGCCAAATCAAGAAGTAAATTAAGTGCATGGAAATAAATCATGACAACTTCTTCCAACATTAAAATTATATAGTTTACACAACTTCCTTCCATAATTTAATTACTTCATCATTTAAAAAAAAGATAAAGAAAACTACACAGAGCTCATGAAGAAAACACAAACACAACTTGCTTTGAAGGTATAAATCATAGTGAAAACACAACAAAGTTAACTTTAAAACCAAATGTAAAAACAAAGATAAAGAATTATCTGAAAATCCTCTCCATAAGACTTTGGACCTTCCTCTGAAATTTTGCTTTCCATTAAAAGACTTTATAAAGGTTGGCGACCAACTCTGTTGACTCCAACTATGACTTTAGACTCCAATACAAACTAGATAAGTGGATGAAAGAAAATTAGTGAGAAGAAGGCTTCACACAAACCCCTTTCCCCTTTAAACTCTCTTAAACTAAAAAGGCTTAACTAACTCACTCTAAACAGTAAAAAGAAGACTCTAAGAAGGACTCTCTTTTGATTATAATACTTTATCCTTATAATTCTTCAAAAGGTGCTTTAGTGTCTCTTCAAAATATGTCCAGATTCAATGTATCCACTGAAGAATGCATCTCTTCATTCAAATCTGCCACCCAAAAAAAGTTAATGAATTTACCACCAAAACTTGCTTCAAATGCCCCTTGAAAATGGTGCCAAATTTGATTTAATTTGTATTTTTAAATTACTGCAGCTATGCGTCAACCATGCGACGCTTAGCCGCCACATGTCAAAATTTCATATAGCCTATTTTTACTCCAAATTTGATCCTCTTTTGCTCCTTTTTATCATAATCAATCATTTTAATCATACCTGTAAGAAAAATACAAAAATACTTTCCATTAAAGTGCAATATCATTAAAAATAGTTATAAAAATGTGCATTAAAATACTATATATTTTAGATGTATCTAAATCCCCAAACATAAAGTGTTACTAACACTAAAATTATGTAAAAATCATGCTTTCAAATAATGTAAATGAAGTTTTTAGGAAGGTTTCAAAATTTTTTTCTGGAAATGAAATTGTCCAATTTAGAAAAAAATTTAGTAAATGAGACCAACTTATAGTTTAGAAAGTTCTTAAGTAAAGGATAATGAAAATATAAGTTTCTATATAATTCAGAAATATTTGTAGAATCTTCAAAATATAGGATTAAAACTTCTTATTTTTCTCACCTAACAATTTTTAATTGAAAATAATTTTACTTACTATAAGATAATCTTAAGCTTTATATTTTCTCAAAACTTATATTTTAATCTTTAGGTATGAAACCAATTTTTGATTAGGCCCTTAAATCCTCAAGCTTCTCCTTCCTTTTCTTTTATTTTTCTTTTTCTTTTTCTTTTTCTTTCTTTTTTTCTTTTTTAATAAGGCAAGGATTACTTTATCTAGATAAGCCTTTAATGACTTTAAATTCCACCCATCCATTTCAAATAAATGGCTGATATGTATATTTCACTTAAAATTCATAACAATAGTGTTGAAAAATATTTTTCAATAAAAGAAATTTGAGTTTTGAAAAATAAAAGTCAAATCTTCTATCTTTCTAAAATTACAACATTTTTTACTAAAGATAGTTTTACTATATTTAACATTTCTTCGCTGAGAAAATTTAAAATTTAAAATTTTTCATCATTACTATAAATTTTAACTAATTCTATTACTCATTTCTATGTTCAAAATTTTAGTCCCCTAATATACTTGATATACATAATTGGTTTCAATGAAAAATCAAATTTTATTATAAGTATTCTTGAGAACAAATAAAATTTTAGTTTTTTGAAAATTTGCTTTTAAAATTTCCCCCAAACTTTAAATTTTTAGTTAGAATTAAAAATTTTAGCATAAAAAATGATACACGGGTAAGAATTAAAAACTAAAATACCATGCTAGCAAGAATTTTTATAGCCTAAATATGTAAGTATAACAGTTTAAAAACAAGGAGTAAAAATAAATCAAATTCAGTTTTTCATTCATTTTTTTCTTAAGATAAAAATTTCAAAGACATCTACAGCAGTGGAGGTTTTCAAAGGAAACATACACCAACTTTAACATGACTAAAATAACAACAATAATAGATAATATATGGTAGCACATTTTGAAAAGTTTACACATGCAAATTAAATACAGGTTTCTAATAGTGTTCTTAATTTTCCAAACAGTTTTGGAATTAAATTATACACTACTAAAAACTCAAACAATATATACACATTTAAAACTTTTACTACCACAAACATATCACAAACATAAAACATAAAACATCAATTCATCATAGAAACATTTGAATGTGCATAAATGAAATAGTCCCAATAATGCTCTACACAATATCAGAGTTCATACCAAAATACATCACATAAAAAATTTAATCAACACATACATATGAGAACATCAAATAAAAACATCACAACACATAAGAAAATCACATAACAACATCACAAACTCAACACAACAATCCTAATCATCATCCTCATCATCATCATCTTCATTCCAATCTCTATATGGCACATAAGGTATATAAAAAGGATGAGGGGGCATCTCGGCACTGTTATCAACTCTAATCACTCTGTCCATGTACTGCTGATAATTCTCCTCATACTCTTCATGTTTCACAATATACCATTCAATATTTTCTATCTTACCATCCATATATCCAACATGTTCTCTGTTAAGACTCACTTTCTTTAAAATCATTCTTAACAATCCAGTTTGTGAATCACTTAAAGATTTCAAGGAAGATAGCCATTATTCATGAAAATAATGTTTTTACAATGCTAGCAAATTAAGTTGCTGCAATTTCAAGGAAGATAGACCAGTTTGGAATGAATTTTTCTTAGGCAATTTCCATGACTGAAGAAAATTTATTAGGCCTAATGGTTAATTCTCAAACATCATTAGAAACTTTGAATGCCATAAATATGCCTAATAACCCATATTTGAAATATT
Organism: Papilionanthe hookeriana x Papilionanthe teres; assembly: GCA_022702705.1. Taxonomy (NCBI): domain Eukaryota; kingdom Viridiplantae; phylum Streptophyta; class Magnoliopsida; order Asparagales; family Orchidaceae; genus Papilionanthe; species Papilionanthe hookeriana x Papilionanthe teres. The sequence continues at coordinate 138,291,527 of CM040428.1, forward strand.
ATAACCCAGGAGGGAAGAGCAATCCGTACTTTAACTGGAACAAAAATAATAATGGTGGTAGTAATCAATAATGAGGGAACAATCAAGTAAACCCATTGGGGAACTAGAACAACCAAGGGAATAATAATTATAGACCAACCTATCCTCCAAATTTTAACAATAATTCCCAATTTAAAATGACTTTATGCGCTTTCTGGGTGATTGATTAAACCTTAGTTGGTTAAGGTTTAATTAAGTCAGACCATTAAAACTTGATATGGTTCAGCTTACCCAACCTGAAACTTCCTTTCAACAATCATAGGATCATCTATGACATTGCTGACTCTATGGGCAGACCATTAAAACTTGATATACCATCAGCTAATGCTACAAGAATTTCAAATGCAAGATTTTTAGTGGAAAGGGATATAACTCAACCATACATTGATGGGGTTTGGCTTGGTACAGCTAACAATGGGTACTGGCAACCTATTATAATGGAATACCAACCATTATATTGTAAACACTGTCATCTTTTTGGCCATACAATGGAGCAGTGTTTCAAACTACATCCTGAACTCAGACCATATAATGTTGAGAAGAAAGGCACAAAAAATATGGAGAATACTTCCACTATTCAAGTAATACACAATCACCACACTCCAATTCTTCCTTTTATTCCTGCTCGAGTTATAACTACGATCGTATCCGAACACAGGAAGGATGGGACTACAACTGGTTTTGACCTCTCAACTTCTTGGGAAATATGCTGATCAAGCTATTGAGATAGGAGACCCCCACGATAAAAGTCCCTCACTCCAGGGTTAATGCTTGAAGAACCCCTACTACTTTTGTACAGGAACTACACGACGGTTCGCTGCAGGTGGTACCTTTGCTATTCCCATAGAGCCTACAATAAATACAGTTTTACTTCCCCCTTCTGAACCTATAACAGGTGAGTCAGCCCAAATTATACTCTCTGAATTGAATAATGAAGCAGAAGGAGCATGGTCTATGCAAAAGAGTAGAAGAAGGAGGAAAGATCTTATGGAACTACAAAATTTATCACAAGATAACATCATTGGTATGGGTCGATCTTCGACCACTCCCACTAGAGCTTACTAGGGGTGGTAAGGCACTCCATCATGATTAATCTTCTCTGCTGGAATGTTAGGGGTGTTGCGAGTCCCGGCACCCTCGACGAGTCGCTACATTTGAACAGGACTTATAAACTTTGGATTTTTGCTCTCTTAGAACCTTTGGTTCACACTAATATTACTAAAATTACAAAAAAATTCCCAGGTTTTCACTTCCAATCAAACTTGTAATAATAAGATTTGGGTTTTTACCAGAAAAGAATTGCATTGTACTACTCTTATTGATAACTATCAACTCGTTACACATTCAATTTGGGTTAGATCAATTCCATGGCCGTGCCACTTTCATATATGTCGTTCGTTCTTCCATTGACGAGATCTAATCTTTGAGTTGAAATTTGCGGCATCGGTGCTTCTAATCCCTCAAATTGGTTAGTGGGTGGGGACTTTAATTGTATTAGAGACCCTAGTGAAAAAAAGGGAGGCGGAACCCACGATCTCCAAACTATGATGCAATTCTCTCACAATATAACCTCTCATTGGGCTTTTTGATTTGGGATTCATTGGATCCCCCTTCACTTGGCGAGAGGCAAACTAATGGAGAGACCTGGATAGAGTGCTAGTAAATGATTCCTGGTTGAACACTTTTCCCATCACCCAAGTACTTCATCCGCATAGAGCTACTTCGATCATTCTCCATTATTGATTCGGATCTCCTTCGAGCACTCATACGGGACACTCTCCCTTCGATTTCTAAACATCCGGTGTGATCATCCCACCTTTACGGAAGAGGTCAAGCACTCTTGGAAAGTACCCGATTGTCATAATATCAATCCAATTATCGGACTTTGGAGACCGCATAAGAATGCGGCATTTCATTTCGGGTATTGGAATAAGCACACATTTGGCAATGTGTTCCAACAAGTCGGGGATGCTTGAAATAAAAGTCCAACTATTGGAGGCTCAACGGATTTTGGGAGAGATTCGGGAGCGGGAATTGTTGATTGCTCATTCTCAACTTGCACAAGCTTTAGATAGAGAAGAGAGTTTTCTCGCAATAAAAAGCTCGCTACCACAAGGTCTCTTTTTGGGGATAGAAACACTAAGTATTTCCATGCTATGATCAAACACAGGAGGAAGATAAATGCTATTCTCAGAATAAAGGATTCAACTGGTAATTGGGTTACAGACCCCACTCTCATCTCTAATAGTGCTATTCAGCACTTTCAGCTACTATTTGCTTCACAACCTAACACATCCCGGTTGTCTATATGGAGAAGTTTTCTCCGAAAATTATAACTATGCCAATCGGCTTAATCGACTTTCATTCCCGATGCCTTGGAAATTCAGAATGCTTTAAAGAATATTGATGGTAACGGGACAAGCTGGTCCCGATGGCTTCACTTCCAATTTTTACCTCAAAGCTTGGGATATAGTGGGACAAGACATCATAAAGGTCGTTCAATCTTACTTCTTAGGGATCGATTTACCTAAATACTTTGCTTGCCACTAGTATTGTGCTTGATCCCCAAAGATAATCATAAAACCAAGTTGGCTGATTTCGAACTATCAGCCTAACCTCCACTTTCTCTAAACTAATCAGCAAAATTATTGTTGGAAGATTACAACCACATCTCAATCAATTAATTAGCCCTAACCAATCTGCTTTTGTACATGGTAGATCCATTGTTGATAATTGCTTACTTGCACAAGAGTTATTACTTGATCTTGATAACAAGTGTAGGGGACGAAATTTAATCTTAAACTCGGACCTTAAAAAAGCTTATGATACTATCACGTGGCAGTTTATTGATATGGTACTTAAAGCTCATGGTTTTAATCCTTCCTTACGTCATTTAATACGGAGATAGTTAGCTAATGCTTATTATAGTATTCTTCTAAATGGTAACGATTCGTGGTTTTTTTCAAGCAGGAAGGGGATTAAAGCAAGGGGATCCACTTTCCCCTACTATATTCATTTTAGCTTTTGACTATTTCTCTAAAATTCTAAATGCTGCACATCATCATTACCCTTATCTCAACTTCAAAAATGGAGCCTCTCAATGCATCAGCCATTTGGCCTATGCTGATGATATTATCATATTCACCAATGGGTGTAAACAAGCTTTAAGGAAAACATTGTTATTAACTAATCACTTAGCCATGGTTGCTTCAGGTTGGAGCTTAATCACAAGAAATGTCAATTTTTAGCTGGTAAAGGCTTTAAACATCAACGGTGGATGAAGGATGTAATCGGCTTCTCCGTAGTCGATCTCCCTCCGAAGTACCTAGGTATACGATTAATGAAAGGAAGGAGAAAACGATCACGAGTATGATGGGGTGGTACAGAAAATCACCTCAACTTTAAACTGTTGGACCAATACTTTCTTGTCTAATGGGGGTAGGCTAACCTTGCTAAAAAGCATCCTTGCAACTTTTCCTCTTTATAATTTGCAAATGATAAGGATGAAGAGAAGCACCCAGAAGATGATTGAAACAATTTTCAACAAATTCCTTTGGGAGGGCCAATACAAGCAACCCCATTGATCTGTGTGGAATAAAGTTTGCAAACCTATCAAGGTCGGTGGGCCGGGATTCAAATGCTTTCAACATATGAGCCAACTGTTTTACTACAAACAATGGATTAAGTTCAGACAACAAGACACCATGTGGGCTACTTATTTAAAGAACAAGTACTGCTGGAAGTCCCATCCCAATGCTGTCTTGCCCAAAATGGGGGATTCCAAACACTGGAAACATTTGCTTGAAAATAATAGATATCGCTAATCGGTTTTTCTGTCGGGAAGTTGGAAAGGGGAAAATTAATTTCCAATATGATAACTCGGACTATGGGTAACCCTTTAACCTTCACTCGCTGCTTTTGACACACAACTATCGGTTTCGATTTCGGATTGAAGATCAATGGAATACCAACTTACTTAGAGAGGTGATGGATGAGGAGAGTGTGCGACAGGTACTTCATATACCAATTGATTCAACCAAAGCCGATAGGATTGTTTTGAAACAAACTACCAATCAATCATTAAACAAGATGATTTACGACTCCTTTAATTATTGGCCGGACACTAGTTGGGGAAAGAAAATCCGGACAGACATGTGCTATCTCCATCAATGTCCTATTTTTGCTCGGCGACTTTTTCATAAATACCTCCCTTTGGATGACATTCGAAGCTAAAAGGGTTAAGAACCGCCTCTAGATGCTGGTTATGCAAATCCCATGAAGAATCCGTATCCCACCTTTTTATAAGTCTGTGAAGTCTCTAATCGAGTTTGGAAGGCCGTACTAATGCATTTCAATTTATTTCATCTAAAATATAACCGGGTCATTGTGGAGGCTTCGTTGGGAGGATTGGAAAAATGAAAATTGGTTTCGGGTTCCTATGGTTATCTTTTGGTTCATATGGATGGCTAGAAATAGAGTAAAGTTTGATAATAAACTTGCTTTTATCAATCAAATTGTGGCTAGCAGTTGTAGCTTCTTGAGTAAGCACTCATGGTTAGATGTCCCACCTAAATGCAAACCTGTTTCTTCGAAATGGTTCCCTCCTTCCTTGCCATGGATAAAAATCAATATTGATGGTAGCTATACTCCTTCATCCGCTGGTATTGAGCCGTGTGTAGGAATTCCTTGGGTCAATTTTTGTGGTGCTTCATGATACCCATTATTTCGTTTCAGCTCCGGATTCCGAGATGCAAGTCGCTTATTGGGCTTTGCTAACTCGTTAAAGCTCTAAATTACAAGTTTATCTGGATTGAATCCGATTCCAAGTCATTAGTTAACATTTCACAAGGTCTTTCATCTCCTCCCCGGCAGCTTGGTTTACTTGTTCGGAAAAATTATCCATATCTCCAAGCAACTTAACTTTAAAATGGTCTCATATATATAGAGAAGGTAACCAACCAGCTAATTGGTCGGCCAAAAAGGCTACATCCACTAGTACCATTTCTTTTTCTCGCCACACCTTTTGGGCCTCTTGAGCCTTTACTTTTTGGTGATCTCAATGATCTCCCCTACATTAGATGTATGTAACTCTCTTATTTAAATGAAATTTCCTTTTGTGGCAAAAAAAAAAAAAGGTTTAATTAAGTCAGATGTGATAGACTTAATTATGGTTCAGAATTGATTAAACCTTAGTTGGTTAAGGTTTAATAGTTTAATTAAGTCTAGTGTGTTAGAATTAATTATTGTTTAGAAATGATTAAACCATAATTGGTTAAGGTTTAATTAAATGTAACGTGATAGACTTAATTATGGTTTAAAATTGATTAAACCCTAGTTGGTTAAGTTTTAATATATTAATTAAGTCTAATATTGTAGACTTAATTATGGTTTAGAATTGATTAAACCTTAGTTAGTTAAGGTTTAATATTTTAATCAAGCCTATTGTTTTAGACTTTAATATAGTTTAGTTTAATAGGTTTAAGGTTAACTAAACCTAATTTGGGTAAGGTTTAATTGATTAATTGAACTTAATTAGGTTTAAGTCTAATTGGTTTAAAGTATAATTAAACCTAATTTGGGTAAGGTTTAGTTGATCAATTTGACAAAATTAGGGTTAAACTAATTGGTTTAAAGGATAATTAAACCTAATTTGGGTAAGGTTTAATTGATTAATTACACTTAATTAGGGTTATGTCTAATTGGTTTAAGGGTTAATTAAACCTAATTTAGGTAAGGTTTAATTAATTAATTAGACTTAATTAGGGTTAATTCAAATTGCTTTAAAGGTTAATTAAACTTAATTTGGGTAACGTTTAATTGATTAATTGGACTTAATTAGGATTAAGTCTAATTGGCATAAAGGTTAATTAAACCTAATTTGGGTAAGGTTTAATTGATTAATTAAACTTAATGAGGGTTAAGTCTAATTGGTTTAAATGTTAATTATACCTAATTTTGGTAAGGTTTAATTGATTAATTAGACTTATTTAGGGTTAAGTCTAATTGGTTTAAAGATTAATTAAAGCTAATTTGGGTAAGGTTTAATTGATTAATTAGACTTGATTAGGGTTAATTATAATTGGTTTAAAGGTTAATTAAGTCTAATTTAGTTAAGACTTAATATTTTAATTAGGCCTAATGGGTTAAACCTAATTAGGGTTTGATTTTGTACTAAATCTGATTTAATTAATATTTAAAAGGTTTAATTAAGCTTAGTGATATATTAGGGTTAATTAATGTTTGTTTTTTGTATTAAACCTAATTTAGTTATGGTTAATGGGTTTAATTAAGCCTAGTCAGGTGTTAAGCTTGATTAAAGTTTAATTTTGTATTAAACCTATTTTAGTTAAGTTTAAATGGGTTTAATTAAGCCTAGTGATGTCTTAAGCTTAATTAAAGTTTAATTTTATATTAAACCTAATATAGTTAAAGTTTAATAGGTTTTAGTTAAGCCTAGTGATGTATTAAGCTTAATTAAAGTTTAATTTTGTATTAAACCTAATTTAGTTAAGGTTTAATAGGTTTTAATTAAGCCTAGTGATATCTTAAGCTTAATTAAAGTTTAATTTTGTCCTAGGCCTAATGTAATGAAGGTTGAAGGAGAATTAACTAGGTTTAATGTGTGATTAAACCTAATTGAATTTTAATTTTGTCTCTAATCCAAATTTAATTAATGATTAATTGAGTTAATTAGGGTTAATATTGGATTAATCCTAATTAAGTTTTGATTTGAGTCCATTGAGCATTTGAACTCAATCTTAACTCATGGTGACATGAGTTAGATAAAGAGTTTCAAGTTTTAAAAACACTTTAGGGTTTTTATATTTTAAAATTTTTAAAATTTTAACCCTAAAAAGAAAATGTCATTTTAAAATTTTCAAATGTTAGAGTCTGTCATTTTAAGTTTTAGATTTGTCCCCCTAAATTTCTAACTAATTTCCAATTTAATTTTCATATTAACTGATTTTTTGAATTATTGTTAAAAATAATTATCCAATCTCATGAAAATTAGGAAATGTTCCCCTAGAGAATTTTTCTATCCTTGGAAAAAGTAGAGATTGTTCCTAAGGATCTAAAATTGATCCCTCAAATTTTCATATTTCTCTATCTTATTGTTAATTTTTTGTATTTAAAATACTTCAGAGAAGGGTTGAAGTTTCCAAGGGTAAACCTCATGAGGTTTACCTGTGGTTCACCTTGAGTTGGTGGCTTTCCATCTTCTCATTTTCTCTTCAAAGAGGTGGATAAGGCAAGCTTAATCATGCTGAATTCACCTCCCCTAGGAAAACCACAACTTCACTTGATAAATTCTAAGGGAAGATGTCAAATTAGCCTTCTTGCTCACTTCATGCATGGCTTGGATATGATTCCACTTAACCATGATATGGGATGGGTTTAAGGCTTGTTCCTTTTCTATTGGGTGACCTAGGATGTGTGTGATAAGCCATTAGGATGGCCAGCCACCTCACCCTAAGGGAGAAGGTGAGTCATTCTTTAAAATGGGGGCAGAGTGCCACTTCATTTTTCTCACCACGATGAGGTTTAACCATGGTTAATATGATGTGGCATGGGTTGATTTCATTTGTAATGGGTCATATGGGTTGTTTCTAACCTATATTTGGTCACTCGTGATGTCATAAAGGCGTTTGGAATTTTAAAAATCATTTATTGTGTCATGGGTGATGTCATGTGTCTAAATTTTATTTTATGGCTTTTTAATTATAATTCCATTTTTAATTAATTATGTAATTAATAAAAAATGTTGGAAATTATATTATTTGCCAATGAATTAATCAAAATAGTTTTAGAATTAATTATTTAATTAATTTAATCATTTTTGGTCTAAAATTGGTTATTTTGACTAAATTTGATACATGTTTACTAGGGTTAACCAATGTTGACACAAGTTGACCTAGGTTGGTCAATTTTGGTCTAAAGGTGATGATACACCTAAAATATATAGTATTTTTTATGCACATTTTTACACCTATTTTTTATGATATTGCACTTTAGTGGAAGGAATTTTGTGTTTTTCTTGCAGGTATGATGAAAATGAGTGATTATGATGAAAGCAGCAAAATTGGATCAGATTTGGAGCAAAAAAATGAAAAATGAAAATTTGGGCATTGGTGGCTAAGCACCGTTGGGCCAGTGCTTAGCCGCCACAGTTAAAAATCGAGATTAACTTGAATTTGGCGCCATTTTCAAAGGGGATGGGATGCAACTCTTGGTGGTATCTTCCATAAGTTCCTTTGGGTGACAAGTTTGAAGGAAGGGGTGCGTTCTTTGGTGGATACATCAAATCTGGACACATTTTGAAGAGACACCAAGGCATCTTTTGGTTTAATTTTTAAAGAGATTCGAAGGAAAGATTAGGGGCTCTTCCATTGCATTTTGAAGAGATTTTTAACAGAGTTTTTATTGTATTTTATAAGAGTTTTCATTAGGAGTAGGAGTAGAGAGTAGAAAAGAGAAAAGGGTAGGATTAAAGGATTCTTCTTCCCATTTCTTTTCCCTTCGTTAGTTTAGTTTTTATTGAAGTCTGAAGTCTATTTTTAAGTCATCAGAGTTGGGAGACCTGCTCTGAGGAGTAGTTTAGTGATGATTCAAGGTTTCATAGAAACTTCCTGAGTCTTGTGGAGAGGATTTTCAGATAGGTGTTTACTTTTGTTCTTACATTTAGTTTTTAATTAATACTTATTGTGTTTGTTGTTTTTCTTATAGTTTTTAATTTCAAATCAATGTGTTTTGTATTTTCTCAATGAATTCTAAGTAGTTTACTTTATCTTTTTCTTTCTTAAATGAAGAAGTAAGTAATTCATGAAGAATTGTTGTGGAATGTATAAGTGTTTAAAGTTGGAAGAAGTTGTGAAGATTGATTCTATAAACTTTATTTACTTCTTAATTTGGCCTGTTAAGATGTAAAATATGTGGTGAGATTATATATGATCCAATGAGGTATTGTCTCATAAAAGTTAGTAAGAAGCACATGCAATTATATGGGTGAAAATTGTAGTTCATATAATTGAATGCAATATATTAGAAGATGTTTTAAAGGGGAGTAAAATTAGAGGATTTTTAGTGTGACAGGCTAAAAGCCCCTAAACTGGTTTGAAGTTTTGAATTTTGTTATGAGAATTTAGCCCCCAGGTGGAGGGAAATGAGAGAACTCTGGAGTGAGAGCTGGTATCTTCCCTGCCTAACCATATTTAAAATCATAAAATTTCAAATTAACCAACGTTCTTTCTAGAACCAAGTAAGGGTAAAGAATACATTTGCTTCTATTTATCATAACAAATTTAAATACTTCCACAACAATACTTTCATAATTATTACTACTTTATAAAGGAAAGAATGTTTTTCATACTGTGTTTACAGTTATTATCATTTTAATTTCTCGTTTGACTTTTATAAGAAAATTTAAAGAGTGAAATCAACTATCAAACTTTTCAAAATTAAAACATACTTTCAAAAGCCAATTAAAAAAGTAAAAAAGATAATTTTCGTATTTCTTTAAAAAATTTTCACTTTCCCTGTGGGTTCGGTATCTCGGGGCTTAATCAGAAAGTCCTATATTACTTGATAAACGATACGTATACTTGTGTAGTATCCACATTATTAATCATAATTTTCATATCAAAATCATAAGCATATATATATCCGGCAGAGAAAAGTTTTTGTCATCATTGCTAATTTTCATATCATAATTGTAAGTATAAATATCTAGTGGATCAGATGACCTATTTTGAGTTTTCTAACATTGTCATGGATTGATTGGTCATGAGGTCCAAAGACTTTGTCATTTAGGGTTCAATTTGGTCCTCTTGACAAATTTTAAAATTTAAGTCAATCCAAAGATCAATGTGGTAATTTTGGATTAAATTTTGGTCATTTTGATCATTGTCACATTGATCATGTCAATTTTTGCCTTTGAAGTTAATTTTGTGGTAAAAGGAGCATGGATTAGTCATTTTGACCAATTTTTACCCTTTTAGGCCAAAAGTTAACTAATAGGGTTAGGGTGGTTATTTTTGTGTCATGTATGGATTATTTTGATCAAATTTTAATTATTTATGTCAAAGAATGACCAATAAAGTCAATGCAATAGTCTTTGGGTCATGGTTTGATTATTTTGACCTAATCTGCCTTTTTAGGTCAAAGGTGACCAAATGGTGGTCTTTAGGTATTGGGATGGTGAGTTTGGTTAATTTTAACTTTTTGTGTCAAAAGTTGAGTTCTTGCGTCAATGGGGAGTGGTCATTGAGTCAAGGATTGACCATTTTGACGAAAGTTGACTTTTTTGTCAAACGTTGACCTATTGGGTTAATAGGTTGGTCATTGGGTCATAAGTTGACCATTTTGACCAAAGTTGACTTTTTGGTCAAAAGTTAACCTATTAGGTCAAAAAGTTTGTCATTGGGTCAAAAATTTACCATTTTGACAAAAGTTGACTTTTTGGTCCAAAATTGACCTATTGGGTCAATGGGTTGGTCATTCGGACAGAAATTGACCATTTGACTAAAGCTGACTTTTTGGTTAAAAATTGACTGTTGGGTCAATGAGTTGGTCATTGGGTCAAAAAATTAACCATTTTGACCAAAGTTGACTTTTTGGTCAAAATTGACCTATTGGGTCAATGGGTTGCTCATTGGGTCAGAAATTGACCATTGTGACCAAAGTTGACTTTTTGGTCAAAAGTTGACATGTTGGGTAATGGTTTGTCATTGGGTCAAAAATTGACTATTTTGACCAAAGTTGACTTTTTGGTCAAAAGTTGACCTATTAGGTCAATAATTAATCAGGTGAGTGTTTGTCATTACTGATTTAATCATGTTAAGATGTCATTTAGGTTAAAAAGTATTTATAGGGTTTGACCCTAGTCATTAGGGTTTAATGACAATCAGTGAGATTTAAGAAGTCAATATTGGTATAATTTCTATCTTAAATTGACTTTGAAATGATCCTCACAAAATTGAGGTCAACAAATGGGCCCCTAATATTTGTGGAAACTGCACGAGTATGACGCACATATTGGCATTGACTGAATTGGTATGGATGTCATAATATATATTGTTGGTTTATAAATCGTTTTATTGTTAAAGAAATTTTATTTTTAAGAGAAGGTGGTTGCCATATTCCATTAAAGGAGGAATTATGCCATTTCTCGAAGATATCAAATGCTGATGTTTTAGCTTTGAGAAAGAATGTTATGCGACTTATATCTTTCCTAAAGAAAAGTTAAAGGAACACCATATTTCCGTGTCATGAAGGGTCTTATATCCAATAATTAGATAGAGTGAGAGAAGATGCCATATCATTTCTCAGAAATGTCGAATGTCAATATATCGATTTTGAGAAGGAAAGCTATGCAACTTACAACCTTTCTCAAAGGAAGAGTTAAAGGAATGACATGTTTTTGTGTCAAGAAGGATCTTATATTCAATAACTAGAGAGAGCAAAGATGCTATATAATCTTTCAGAAATGTCAAATGTCAATATATCAATTTTGGGAAGTAAAGCTATGCGACTTATAAGCTTTCTCAAAGAAAGAGTTAAATGAATGCCATGTTTCCGTATCAGGAAAGGTCTTATATCTAATAATTAGAAGTTATGTGTAATAAACACATAAAGAAAATCATATATGATGGGGAGTTAACCTTTATGAGTCAAAAGATAAATATCATGTTAATTATCACAAGTTGTTTATCATGTCATTTTTATTTTATTTAAAGAATTCATTTTGGCATTTCAGGATCTGCCGATTTATTGTGGAGAACAGAAAATGTCTTTTCAAAATTTATTTCATTTCCAAAGATAATGTACATTGCAAACAAAAGTCAACTGTTCATATATGTACATATATCAGATAGTAAGCATGCTACAAACTATCGATATTTATCACATGTGAGAAGTTTTCATGTCGCTCTTTTGTTGTCAACATAACCATGGATACTATCAGAGCATCCACAAACATCTAACACTCCAAGATATTGTTTGTCAACTATGTCTTAGGTGTTTGGACATTTATGGGGTCATGGTAATTCCAAATATTTCAGTCCTTCATGTTCCAGAATGACCTAATATCCGATGAGTCATTTGTCTGGATGCATTCGTCATAAAGTGATTGAGATGTGATGTCTACTGACTCTTGGTATGCAATTTTTTGCTATATCAGTAGCGTTACCATGCAATAAAAGGACTAATCCTTGATTCGAAGGGATCTGGTGCATCCCCTGAAATTCTCCCTGTCCGAGAATCTATATCTCTCTCCCAAAAAGGATAGAACACATATGCATTAAGGAAAATGTGCAAAATGGTCTTTTGAAATCATGATTGTCGATATGAGGAGGGATACAGTCTCCCTCATCATAAAGATTGATAATACAACTATTTGGGATGCAGTTTGCTGGCATTATCCACCAGGTGACAAGTCGTCTAATGATTTGGATGATTACAGTGGTAAACAACTCCACTTGCTTGTGTTGTAGAATCCCTGGAGGGTTTCCTTTATTGTCCTTTACATAGTTATAGCAACACACATACTGGATTTTGAACCGCCCTTTGCCACGTATCCATTTACTTGGCTTAGAATAGGCTCTTTCCTTAAGGCGGCTAGCTCAGCCCAAATCTTGAGCTTCCATCACATGCTCAATAATAGCAGCTTTTTCATCTTCATCGAATACTTTAGTGAACAATTTAATGCCCTCAAGGATGTTGATGGTCTGTCCATTGATATGCTTAAATTTCTCAAAAGAGTGTTGTCTGATATTTTGAATTTGTCGTAATTCTTCTTCAGAAATATCTCTTCTATCAGTCTGCCTTTCCAAAAATGTCAAGTCCAGACTCGGTCTGTATGGGGTAGGGATAAAAGTAATATTTTCAATAGGATCTTGTTTCTCGGGCTCCAAACTTTGTACTCCTAAAATAGGATAAGTTTCATTGGGTGGGCATTTGGGAATGAAAAATTCAAATTGGTAGATATCATCTTACATTTGTCTTCTTCTCTGTAATTGCCTTTCTTCTTGTCGTTTTAATCGCTTGTTACGATTTTGCCTCTGAGAACGAGTAAGTCTTGGCGTCAGTTTGTTGATACTAGCAACAGATGCTTTGATGATTCTCTGTGTTGTAGTCATTACTACTAATCTCAGTTTTCGATACTGAATTTCCATTTATGAACGACTGGACTTTGTTCATCTATGATGCGATATTTATCTTGAGCTTTGAACTCTATTATAGGTGTCTTGTCTTCAACTTCATTCTGATTAACGAGATATAATAGTGATCCTTGATATACCATTTCAAGTTTTAATAGATCAAGGTTGAAATAAATTCTTGCTCCTTGGTCAATATGTCGGTGGTTCAATGCCAAAGTCACACCATTTTGAAAAGTGAAAAGAAGTCTATTGTCAAACATTTTCCTGTATGTGACAGAGTAATATAGCATGTCAAACTAAATTTCATTTTCAAAATGCCTTTGTTAATTAAAATTTTTCTTGTTTTATTTTGAAGGATTATGCTTAAAAGTATCAACTTAGTAAGCACAAAAGAGATAGGCAGATTAAAGTTTTCACAAACAAGGCAAACTATATATTTTTTATTAAATTCCTAGTTCATAAACAAATCATAGTTCATAATGTTCATGTCGTATAATATTTTTTCAAAAATGCCCATTGATCAAGGGCAAGATTCTTTCTCCTTTACAGTCCACCAATTGGTAAGATCCTATGTAATATGTTTTTCAATTACATATGGGCCCTCCCATATTGGTTCGAACTTCCCACCTATTTTTTGATGAGCGAGTATACGTCTTCGAAGAACTAAAACAAATTCACCGATTCTAAAGCTTCTAGGATGAACCAATTTGTCATGGGCTCGTATCATTTTTGCTTGGTAGAGTTCCAGATTTTGTTGAGCTTGGAGACGTTTGTCTTCTAAACTTTCAAGTTCTTCAAGTCATAATTTGGCTTTTTCTCCCTCAGTTATTTTATTTGCAACAGCAACTCTGAGAGAAGAAATTTGCACTTCAAGTGGTAAAATAGCCTTATAACCATATACTAGAGCAAACAATGTTGACTGTGTTAGTGTTTGCTATATAGTTTTATAGGCTCATAAAGCTTATATCAATCTTTCATGCCACTGTCTTGGACTGTTAATTAATGTCTTTTTCAAAATCTGTAACAATATTTTATTGAAAGCTTTAGCTAAACCATTGTCTTTAGGATAACAGATTGTGGAATACCTTCAGTCTATCCCATGTCTTTGAATAAAATTATTCATTTTTGTGTTATTAAAGGCTATTCCATTGTCTGATATGACTCTTCGAGGTATTCCAAATCTCTAGACAATATGAGTCTTGAAGAAATGAAGAACTTGTTCTGCTTTGACTTCTCTGAGTGATATTACTTCTGCCCATTTCGAGAAGTAATCGATGGCTGACAGAATAAATTGATGGCCTTTAGATGATGGAGAGTCTTTAGTGTGTCGGTGCCCTAACACTCAAATGGCCAAGATGAAATAGTTGGATGTAGTACATTTAGCGGATGATGTAAAACCACTCCATGTATTTGACATTGATGACACCTTTTTTTGACCTAGAAACAATCAGTCGTCATTGTTGGCCAACAATATCCCATTCTCTTTAATTTCATTTTAATTTTACGCCCAGATTGGTGTGCACTACATAGGCCTGAATGAACTTCTTTAACAATCTCTTGAGCTTCAGCTTGATTCAAGCATCTTAACCACATTTTATCAAAAGATTGTTTGTAAATGATATTATTTACTAGAGTATAGGATAATGCTCTTTGTTTAATTTAAATTTTCAATAGAGTTGTTTTTGAGTAACCTTCTAGATCGTTGATATTGAATAATTGGTTGTCGCCAATCATCCTTTTCTTCATTAATTATTGTCATTATTATGTTTTCAGTGATTTTGTGTAAATTATCCATGCCGATTTGATAAAGAACATGTCATCCTTTTATAGAAATTAGTATGTCATTGATCCACTAAAAATTTGATATCTTTTTAATATCCATTTCAAACCTGTTTTTGATGACATGCACTTTAAAGAAATGTAAATTTCATGATTTCTTGCAGGTTCAATGATTTTAGGCCTTAGGAGCAAAAGGAAGCTAAAAGGAGCAAATTTGGAGTAAAATGGAACAAAATGCAATTTATTGAACTAGCGCTGACTGACACTATTACCAGTGCCGGACCGCGCCAATTTACACAGACTTTTGTACTAGAAGGTGGAAAATAGAGCAAGACGGTGCCCTATCCTATGCCGGACCGCGCCCTATCCCGATTTCATACTAGATTCAATGTATTTGGCAGGATTTTTAAGGGATGCTTGAAAAAACGTTTTGGAAATTGGTTATGTTCGGATTAAAACTATTTTGGAGCCAAATTTTGAGAGGGAGAGAGAGTTTAGATTTTGAGAGAGTGAAGAGTGAGTGAGATTTTTCATTTCGTTTAGGAAATCTAGGGTTTGTGTGTTCTCTTCTAAGGAGTGTAGGAGGAGAAGGAAAGTGAGAGATTTCTTCTTCCTTACTGATCTAAAGAGAAAATTGTGTGTTGTTGTGAAGAAAGAAGAGGAGTTAATGGAATTTCTTGAGATTCGCTTGGGGAAGAGTTTGAGATAAGTTGTCTTTTCCTTAATCTATTTGTATGACGTTGGTTTTATATATAAAATCAAACTTTTATTATCCTTTCCTCATGAGTCATGAGTAGATTTCTCTGTCTTCCTCCTTTTCATGTGATGTGTTGATGTTGTGATATGGAAATGATGTGTTGATATATTATGAAGAATTTCTGATGACCTTTGCACTTCATACTTCATTTACTTTTTGTTCTGGCCAATTAAATTGTTAAAACTTGTTGGGAATTATATGTTCTAAAAGGATTATGAGTTCCACAACAAAAGTGAAGGTCACAATCAACGTCCATGAATGAGTGACGTAGTTCATGGAGGTTGAGTGCAAATAAATAAAAAAAATACATTTTGATGGGCGTAGATTGGAGATTTCAGAGTGACAGATGATACACCTAAAATATATAGTGTTTTTATGCACATTTTTATACCTATTTATAATGATATTACACTTTAATAGAAGGTATTTTGTGTTTTTTTGCAGGTATGATGAAAATGAGTTATTATGATGCAAGGAGCAAAATTGGATGAAATTTGAAGCAAAAAAAAATGAAAAAAATGAAAAAAATGAAAAATTGGACTTTGGTGGCTAAGGGCCGCCAGGTCGGCGCTTAGCTGCCATAGTTAAAAATCAAATTTTCTTCATATTTGGAGCCAAATTCAAGAGGTGTTTGAAGCAACTTTTGGTGTTGACTTTATTAACATCCTATGGGTGGCAAATTTGAATGAAGGGGTGCATCTTTTGGTGGATAAGTTGAATCGGGACATAATTTGACGAGATACCAAGGCACCTTTTGGAAAATTATATCATGAAGACTTGGAATTAGTTTGGTGTGTCTTAAGTGTGTCTTAAGTGTGTTAAGTGTGTGTGTGTGGGTCTGCTCTTCTAGTTTTCAGTTTCATCTTCTAGTTTCAAAGAGTTTTTTACTTTCAGCTTTTTATTGTTTAGAGTTAGTTAGTTTAGTTTTAGAGGATAAAGGGTTGCTGTGAAACTTTCTTTCCACCAATTTACTTTCATCCATTTATCTAGTTCTTATTGATGTCTAAAGTCAGAGTTGGATTCATCAAAGTTGGGTGCCAACCTCTGTAGTGTTGTCTTGTGGAAAGTCAAGTTTTAAAGGAACTTTTGGAGTCTTATGGAGAGGATATTTAGATAAATGTTCACTTCTGTTTTTGATATTTAGTTTTTCTTGTTGTCTTTCCTTTATGATTTTTATTTTCAAATCAATGTGTGCTTGTATTTTATCCATGAATTCTGAGTAGTTTTCTTTATCTTTTTCTTTCTTGATTGAAAAAGTAATTAATTTATTTAAGATTGTTATGGAATGTATAAGTGTTTAAAGTTGGAAAAAGTTGTGAAGATTTAATTCCATGAACTTAATTTACTTCTTAATTTGACCAGTTAAGATGTTAAAATTTGTTGTGAGATTATGTAAGATTCAATGCGGTATTGTCTCAAACAACAATTGGTAAAATTCACATGCAATTATATGGGTGAGAATTGTAGTCCATATAATTGAATGCAAATATATTAGGAGATATGTTTTTAATGGGGAGTAAAATTAGAGGTCTTTAGAGTGACAGGCTAAAGCCCCTTAATTGGTTTGATATTTTAAATTTTGTTATGAGAAGTTAGCCCCCAGGTGGAGGGAATCGAGGGAACTCTAGAGTGAAAGCTGGTATCATCCCTGCCTAACCATGTTCAAAATTTTAAAATTTCAAATTAACCAAAGTTCTTTACAGAACCAAGTAAGGGTAAAGAATACATTTTCTCCTATTTGTCACAACACATTTAAATACTTTCACAACTATACTTTCATAATTATTACTGCTTTATAAGAGAAAGAAAAAGATGTTTTATTTTCTAGTGTATTATACCACATTTTTAAGTTCTGATAATTTTCATTTCCTGTTTAGTTTTACATCAAAAATACAAACAACAACTTTAAAACTTTACAAATCAAAACATACTTTTAAAAGTATATTAAAAAGTAAAAATATAATTTTCTTATTTCTTTAAAAAGTTTTTACATTTCCCTGTGCGTTCGATATCTCGGGGCTTAATCAGAAAGTCCTATATTACTTGTTAAACATTGCGTATACTTGCATATTATCCCATATTATAAAATCATAATTTTCATATCTAAATCATTTGCACACGTATATTAATCGAGGATCAAGTATTTGGCACTATTGTTGGGGAAATTGATTAAAACTGCATCTTTAAAGAAAATTAAGAAAAAATTAAATTTTTACTTTTCTTCGTTTTTGTTAGTGTGTTGTGTTTTGTTTTATTTTATTGTTGTATGCATAGTTCAGGTTCTGAAGGACTTGTGTCTTACGATTCAGAATTAGAAAGAATTATTAGAAAAATTAAAAAAATTAAAAATTCTAAAGAAGATAAAAATATTCAAGAAATGGCAAATCATCAAAATCAAAATGTTGGCATCCATCAAGAATTCAGACCTCTAAGAGATTATGATAACCATACAGTGGATGAACTTTATGGTATTATTTAAAACACTGCTATAGCTGCTAATTCCTTTGAACTTAAACCTGTTATTATCCAAATGGTGTCTAATAATCAGTTTGGGGGAGCAACAACTGAAGATCCTAATTTTCATCTTGCCAATTTTCTAAAGTTGTGTGCTACTTTTAAATATGATGATGTTTTGGATGATGCTATTAGACTTAGACTTTTTTCTTTCTCACTAAGGGATAAAGCTAAGAAATTGTTAAATTCATTAGCACCTAGATCTATCAGAACTTGAGGAGATTTAGCACTAAAATTCCTTGCTAAATATTTTCCACCATCGAAGAATGCGAAGTTGAGAAAAGATATTACATCTTTTTGTCATTTTGAAGGTGAATCATTATATGAAGCATGGGAAAGATTTAAAGATCTCCTCACAAATTGTTCACATCATTCGATAACATATTGGTTAATAATTCAAAAATTTTACAATGGATTAGTTGGATCTCTTGGATCAATTATTGATGCTTCTGCTGGTGGATCATTAATGTCTAAATAGATTTCTGATGCTTGTGTTTTAATTGAAGAAATTACTACTAATAATTTTCAATGGCCTTCTGAAAGGTTAAATCCTAAAAAGGTAGCCAGTGTTCATGACAATGATGCTTTTGCAATGTTAGCAAATCAAGTTGCTGCAATTTCAAGGAAGATAGACCAATTTGGGATGAATTTTTCTTAGCCAAATTACATGATTGAAGAAAATTCATTAGGCCAAATGGTTGATTCTTATTCTTCATCAGAAACTTTGAATTCTATAAGCAAGCCAAATAACCCATATTCCAATTATTATAACCTAGGTTGAAAGAATCATCCAAACTTTAACTGGAATACCAATAATCAGGGTGGTATTAATTAACAATGGGGGAACCACCAAGTAAACACATTGGGGAATAGGAACAACCAAGGAAATAATAATTATAGACTAACCTATCCTCCAGGTTTTAACAATGCTTTACAATTAAAGGAGAAGAAGTTGTATATTGAATAAGTGGTGTCACATATGGGAAATCAATTGCAAATTAAAGGAGCAACCATCAGAAATATTAAAAATTAATTGGGACAAATTACAAATTCATTAAGTACTAAATCCCAAGGAATGCTTCCAAGTAATATTGATTTGAATCTAAGAGATAAAAATAAAGAGCATGTAAAAGCAATTCAACTAAGAAGTGGAAAAGAGTTGATAGGTCGAGTTCAGAAAGAAACCGAAGTAGAGAAAGAAGAGATTGAAGAACCAAAAGAGGATGCTCTGAAAGGTTTGGAAAGACTAATTTCTCCACTAAGGTTGACTTGCAAAAGCTACCACCTCCATTTCCTCAGAGACTTTGTCAATAAAAGTTGGATAAGAAATTTTCAAAATTCTTAGAGATATTTAAGAAGCTACCATTAATATTCAATTTGTTGAATCCTTAGAACAAATGCCGAGCTATGTGAAATTTATGACAGATATTCTCAACAAAAAGAGGAAGTTCAAAGATAATGAGATAATTGCACTTAGTGAGGAGTGCAGTGTAATAATTCAGAAAAAGCTTACTGAAAAGCTTAAAGATCCTGGTAGTTTCACAATTTCATGTGCAATCGGAGACAGATTCTGTGGAAAAGCTTTATGTGATTTGGGTACAAGCATTAACCTTATGCCTCTATCAATATTCAAAAGACTAGGACTAGGAGAAATAACCCCAACTACTATAACTCTGCAATTAGCATCGTTCGATCACATATCCAAAATGAGTTATAGAAGATGTTTTGGTTAAGGTGGATCAATTTATCTTTCCTGTTGATTTCAATGTGCTTGACATGGAAGAAGATAAATAGATACCCATCATTTTTGGAAGACCTTCCCTAGCCACAGGCAGAGCAATGATAGATGTGCAAAAAGGGGAATTAGTGATGAGGGTTAATGATCAAACTGTTACATTTAATATTTTGAAATCGATGAAATATCCTGCAATAGGTAAAAATGATGAATGTTATAGGATGGATGTTATCAGATATTTGAGTGAATGTTATCTCAAGTCAACTTATGAAGAAAAACCTGAAAGAGAAGAATTGGAACATAAGCAAGAAGAGGAATTACATCGTTTTAAAGATTTTCAAGAGGAAGAATTAAATTATGTTCATGAAAATTTTTAATTTTTGGATATGACTGAAAAAGATGAATCTTATGGTCCATCAAATGAAAAACCTCATGAACTTGAGTTAAAAAAGCTTCCTGATCATTTGAAGTATGTTTTTCTGGGTGAATCCACAACCTTGCCTGTTATAATTTCATCTCAATTGATTGAAAAAGAAGAAGAGAGTTTGCTTGAAATTTTAAAGAAGTACAACAAAGCCTTTGGATGGAAAATTGATAATATTAAAGGAATCAGTCCTTCAATTTGTATGCACAGAATTCTTATGGAAGATAATTGTAAACCTCGGCCTGATCCCCAAAGGAGATTAAATTCTTTCATGAAAGATGTTGTTAAGAAAGAAATTTTAAAGTTGTTGGATGCTGGAATTGTCTACCCTATTTCAAATAGTGCATTGGTTAGTCCCATTCACTGTGTTTCTAAGGAAGGAGGAGTAACTGTGACTGTTAATGAAAGAATGAAATGATTCCAACAAGACAAGTTACATGATGGAGAATATGCATTGATTATAGAAAATTAAATCTTGTCACAAGGAAAGATCATTTTCCACTCCCATTTCTGGATCAGATGTTGGATAAACTGGCTCGGCATAAATACTTTTTTTTCTGGATGGATATACTGGTTACCACCAAATTCAAATTTCTCCTGAGAATCAAGAGAAAATTATGTTTACCAGTCCTTATGGTACATTTGCTTTTAGAAGATTTCCTTTTGATTTATGTAATGCCTCTGCTACATTTCAGAGATGCATGATGGCTATTTTCTGTGATTTAATTGAAAAAGGGATTTAAGTTTTTATGGATGACTTTTCAGTGTTTGGAATTTCATTTAAATCTTGTTTAGAACATTTGTCTAAAGTTTTAAAATGCTGTGAAGAAACTAATTTAGTCCTTAACTGAGAAAAATGCCAATTTATGGTAGCAGGAGGAATTGTATTGGGACATGGGATTTCAGAAAGAGATTACGAGGTAGATCTTGCAAAAATTTAAGTTATATCTAATTTACCTTGCCCGACCAATGTAAGGGGAATTAGAAGTTTTCTAGGACATGCTGAATTCTACAGGTGTTACATCAAAGACTTTTCAAAGATAACAAAACCTTTATATCGTTTACTGGAAAAGGATGCAATTTTTTATTTTGATGATGATTGCCTAAAAGCTTGTGAAACATAAAAAGAAAAATTAATCACTACACCTGTTATAATTTCACCAAATTGGGAAAAACCTTTTGAATTAATGTGTGATGCTAGTGATCATGCTATTGGTGTTGTTTTGGGTCAAAGATATGATAAAATTTTTAAAGTTATTTATTATGCTAGTAAAACTCTTAACGAATCTCAAATTAATTATACCACTACTGAGAAAGAGGTATTAGCTATAGTATTTGCTTTTGATAAATTTCGATCTTATTTAATTGGAACTAAATGAGTGGTGCATACTGATCATTTTGCTATCAAATATTTAATGACGAAGAAGGATGTAAAGCTGAGATTGATTAAATGGATTCTTATTTTGCAAGAATTTAATTTTGAGATAGTATATAGGAAGGGTTCTGAGAATCAAACTGCTGATCATTTGTCCAGTCTTGAAAATGAAAAATCTCTCTGTGATGCTGAAAAAATTAATGAACATTTTCCTGATGAAAAATTATTCACTGTTAATGAGTAGTGTGTTTTGTGGTATGCCAACATAGTAAACTTTATTGTCAGTCATATTATACCCTATAGTTTGACATAGCAGGAAAAGAAGAAATTTCAATCTGATGCTAAGACTTATTTTTGGGATTACCCATTTTATATAAACAAATAAAAGATCTTATAATTTGAAGATGTGTACCTTTGGAAGAAACTTATGAAATTACTCAAAAATGTCATGATTCTGATTATGGGGGACATTTTGGAGTTGAAAGAATTGCATATAAAATCTTACAATCTGGATTAGCCTATAATTTTTGGGGATGTGAATGCTTATATTAAAAATCGTGATAGATGTTAGTGTGTAGGAAATATTTCTAGAAGTAATGAGATTCCCCTCAATTATATATTGTAAGTTGAAATATTTAATGTTTGGGGATTAGATTTCATGGGTCAATTTACACCATCTTTTGGAAATGTTTATATTTTGATAGCAGTAGACTATGTTTCAAAATGGATTGAAGCTTTTACTTTACCTTGATGTGATGCATAAAGTGTTGCAAAGTTTTTAAGAAATAATATATTTTGCAGATTTGGAATACCAAGAGTAATCATAACTGATGGGGGAAGTCATTTTAAAAATGCGATTATTGAGAAGTTAGCAAAGAAATATCATATAAATCATCGCATTGCTACTGCTTATCATCCTCAGTCAAGTGGTTTGGTTTAATTATCCAATAGTGAAATTAAAAGAATATTGGAAAATACAGTTAATCCAAACAGAAAGGATTGGTCAATCAAATTGGTTTATGCTTTGAGGGCCTATAGGACTGCCTATAGAACCCCTATAAGAATGTCCTCATATAGGTTGATTTTTGGAAAAGCTTGTCCTTTGCCTATTGAACTTGAACATAAAGCATATTGGGCTTTTAAAAGAGTTCATTTATAATTTGATAGATGCTTGTGAGAAATGATTATTGTAATTAAATGAGCTTGAAGAGATAAGGAATGAATCTTATGAAAATGCTAAATTTATAAGGAAAAGATGAAGTTATGGCATGATCGGAAGATTCTTACTAAAAATCTTGTGCCAGGACAGAAATTTTTGCTGTATAATGCAAGATTGAGAATTTTTTCTGGAAAACTTAAATCTAGGTGGATGGATCCGTTTATTGTGATAAAAATTTGTACCTATGGAGTTGTCGATATTCAAGATCATAACACTGGAAAAATATTTAAAGTTAATGGTCATGGACTTAAACCTTATTTTTCAGTCGATCAACTAAAATCTGATGAAAATCTTATGTTGGGTCATTCAGAATGAGTTATGGGTATGTCAGGCTGATGACGTTAAACCAAGCGCTTTGTAGGAGTCAACCCATAGTTATAGATGTGCTTTGCTTTATGTTTGCTTTGCTTTAAGTTTGGTTTGTTTTTGTGTTTTGGTTGTAGTATTTGGAATTTTTTATGTTATAGTAGTGTTTATTTGACCTTATTTTATGACTTAGAGGAGTCAGAATAAAAATTTGGACATTTGATAGACTTGTGCTAAATTGAGCACTGGAGGCTAAGCGCCGCCAAGTTGGCGCTTAGGCGCCGGAGTGATGAAACATGTGATAAATGCGGTTCTAGAAGCCTAGATCATGTGGAAGTGGTTTTTGAAGTTATTTTGGAGTTTTAAACATTTAAGGGCAGTTTATGCACTTCTAAAAGTCTATAAAAAGGCCCTATATTAAGAGAAACACTTGCCCAAGATCCTATTTTCATTCCTGAGTCTTAAGAAGTGTGTTTTGAGTGCATCATGTCTTGTTGGGTGGATGAGATCAAGAAGAAAGAGGATTCTGACAAGAGTAAGTTTATTAATGAATGTGCTAAAGAGTTATTTAATGGATTTCTCACTGTGAGTAATCAGAGAATTGCAGAAAAGATTGCAAAGATTGAGCCCGAGTGACTTCAATCCAAGCAAAGATTAATGAAACTAACGCACATTTGGAGCATATAGGATGGCAACTCAAGATGCAACTCAGTCATACAAGTCACGTGGAAGAAGCGGATAAAGCGATGTTAGATACACCTAAAATATATAGTATTTTTATGCACATTTTTATACCTATTTTTAATGATATTGCACTTTAATGGAAGGTATTTTCTATTTTTCTTGCAGGTATGATGAAAATAGATGGTCATGATGAAAGGAGGAAAATTGGATAAAATTTGGAGTAAAAAAATGAAAAATAAAAAATTTGGCACAGTTATAAATCGAACTTTAATTAGATTTGGCGCTAAATTCTAAACAAAATGGATGCAACTCTTGGTGGTTACGTCCATAACTTCCTTTGGGTGGCAAATTTGAATGAAGGGGGTTTGTTCCTCGGTAGATACATCGAATCTGGACACATTTCGAAGAGACACCAAGGCACATTTTGGTTCACTATTTAGAGAGAGTCTTAGAAGTGAAGAAGTGAAGAATTGAAGAGGCTCTTCACTGTATTTTGAAGAGAGGAATTTAGGAGATTCTTCCACTACATTTTATGTTTTTATTTAGAGTAGGAGTAGAGAGTAGAAAGGAGGAGTTAACAGTTATTCTCCCACTTCTTTTCTTTTTTTTAGTTTAGTTTTTACTGAAGTCTGAAGTCTATATTCTGAGTCATCGGAGTTTGGAGACTTGCTTTAAGGAGTAGTTTAGCGAAGAGTCAAAGTTTCAGAGGAACTTCCTTAGTCTTGTGGAAAGGATTTTAAAATAAGTGTTTACTTTTATTTTGTTTATCAATACTTGCTTTCGTTTATTATTTTTCTTATCATTTTTAATTTCAAATAAATATGTTTTTATATTTTCCCAATGCATTCTGAGTAGTTTACTTTATCATTTTTCTTTCTTAAAATGGAGAAGTAATTAATTTAAAGAGAATTGTTGTGGAAAGTATCAGTGTTTAAAAGTTGGAAGAAGTTATGAAGATTGATTCTGAGAACTTTGTTTACTTCTTAATTTGGCCTGTTAAGTTGTAAAATTTCTTGAGATTATGTAATGCGATATTATCTCATTAAAGTTAGTTAGAATCACATGCAGTTATATGGGTGAGAACTGTAGTCCATATAAGTGAATGTAACTTTAGAAGATATTTTTATAGAAGGGAGTAAAATTAGAGGATTTTAGAGTGACAGGCCAAAACCCCCTAATTTGGTTTGAAGTTTTGAGTTTTGTTATAAGAAGCTAGCCCCCCAGGTGGTGGGAATCGAGGAAACTCTAAAGTGAGAGACTGGTATCTTCCCTGCCTAACCATTTTCAAAATAATATAAATTTCAAATTAACATATGTTCTTTATAGAACCAAGTAAGGGTAAAGATCACATTTTCTTCTATCTGTCACAACAAAATTTAAATACTTCCACAACAATACTTTAAGAATTTTTACTACTTCATGAAAGGAAATAAAAAGATATTTTAGTTAATAGTATTTTTACATCCAATATTATTAGTTATTGAAACCTTTACTTTCATTGCTTAGCATTTTATTAAGAAAATTTCAAAAGACAAATCAACATTCTAAAACTTTTCAAAATCAAGACATACTATTTCAAAAACAATTAAAGAAAGTAAAAAGATAATTTTCAAAGTTCCTTTAAAGATTTTCAACTTTTCCCTGTGGGTTCGATATCTCGGGGCTTAATCAGAAAGTCCTATATTACTTGATAAATGATACGTATAGTTGCGTAGTATCCCATATTATAAAATCATAATTTTCATATCTAAATCATCAACGCACTTATATCCAGCGGAGTCAAGTTTTTGGCAACCGTTGCACTTATATCTATCGGGGATTAAGTTTTTGGCGCCGTTGCCGGGGAAAACTAATTAAATTGCATTTTAAAGAGAATTAAGAAATTTAAAAGTTTTACTTTTCTTTGTTTTTGTTAGTGTGTTTTATTTTGTTTTGTTTTATTGTTGTATGCGTAGTTCAGGTTCTGAAGGACTTGTGCCTTACAATTATGAATTAGAAAGAACTACAGAAAAATAAAAAAAATTAAAAATATAAAAAAAGAAATAAATATTCAAGAAATGGCAAATCATCAAAATCAAAATGTTGGCATCCATCAAGAATTAAGACCTTTAAGAGATTGTGTTAAACCTACAGTAGATGAACTTCATGCTAGTATTCAAAACCCTGCTGTAGTTGCTAATTCTTTTGAGCTTAAACCTGCTATTATCCAAATGATGTCTAATAATCAGTTTTGGGGAGCAACAACTGAAGATCCTAATTTGCATCTTGCTAATTTTCTAGATTTGTGTGCTACTTTTGAATATGATGGTGTTTCGGATGATGTTATTAGACTTAGACTTTTTCCTTTCTCACTAAGGGATAAAGCTAAAATGTGGTTACATTCGTTAGCACCTGGATCAATTAGAACTTTGGGTAAACTGTCACAAAAATTCCTTGCTAAATATTTTTCACCATCTAAGACTGCTAAGTTGAGAAATGATATAACATATTTTTGTCTGTTTGAAGGAGAATCAATATATGAAGCATGGGAAAGATTTAAAGATCTGCTAAGGAAATGTCCACATCATGTGATACCAGATTTGTTAATAATTCAAACTTTTTATAATGGATTAGTTGGATCTCTTAGATCAATCATCGATGCTGCTGCTGGTGGATCTTTAATGTATAAACCATTTTCTAATGCTTATATTAATTTAAGAAATGACTACTAATAATTTTCAGTGGCCTTCTGAAAGGTTAAATCCTAAAAAGATAGCCAGTGTTTATAAAAATGATGTTTTTACAATGTTAGCAAATCAAATTGTTGCTGTATCAAGGAAGATAGACAAATTTGGGATGAATTTTTCTCAGCCAAATCTCATGGTTGAAGAAAATTCATTATGCCAAATGTTTGATTCTTATTCTTCACTAGAAACTGTGAATGCTATAATTAAACTTAACAACCCATATTCCAATTATTATAACCCAGGTTGGAAGAATCATCCAAATTTTAACTGGAATAACAATAATCAAGGTGGTGTTAATCAACAATGGGGGAACACCCAAGTAAACTCATTGGGGAATTGGAACAACCAGGGTAATAATAATAATAGATTGACTTATCATTCAGGTTATAACAATGCTTTACAATTTAAGGAGAAGAAGTTGTCTATGGAAGAAGTAGTATCACATATGGGAAATCAATTACAAATTCAAGGAGCAACCATCAGAAATATTGAAAATAAATTGAGACAAATTGCAAATGCCTTAAGTAATATATCCCAAGGAATGCTTCCAAGTAATACTGAAGTGAATCCAAGAGAAAAGAATAAAGAACAAGTGAAAGCAATTCAACTGAGAAGTGGAAAAGAATTGGAAGGTAAAGTTCAAAAAGAGACCGACATAGAGAAAGAAGAGATAGAAAGACCTGTCGGCATATTTTTAGGTTGTGTTGTATTTTGAAAAGGAGTCGCCTAGAGAAATTGTCGGCGAATTTTTAATTTAATTTAAATAAATAATTTGAAAAGTAGTATTAAATTTTAAAATTGATTTTTAAATTTGAAGATTTTAAGATATGAAATCAAACTGATCTCACATCCCAAATAGTTTATATAAACGAGCACCGCACTAGAAACCGTGTATCTATCCCTAAGGATAGACACACTGCTTGATGGTGGGGCTCGATTAAATAAACTAAAAGATTTGTGACATCCGTTTGGTCTGTGAACCAATTTTATTTGCCGACAATTTCCCCTGCTTAATATGAAAAAGATTAAACAGGGTTTATATTACCTGGGTTCTTTAGAATTCCCCATAAGGGCAAGCCCCTATAGTTAATTACATCTTAAGTGACGGGAATCACCTAAGAAAACTCTCGATAATAATCAGTAGTTCTGCTCTCAAGAATTTCAAAGTTTAAGTTTTCAAAGGATTGAATTTTGGAATTTCAATAGGGAATGGATCGAGTTTGGAACATTTTTATTTTGGGAATTCAAAGGAAGAAAGGTAGGAGAAATCACAGATTCGAAGCGAACCTCGGTAATTTCCCGACTATCCTATTGTTTGGCTTGGATTTAGGAAAGTCCTAATGTTTGTTTAATGTTTTGATCTTGCCGAGCTTTAATTAATTAGGACTTATATTTGTATGATAAAATCATACAAGTAGCCTCGAAGATGTGAGGGTTTATGTCGTATCGGACAACTACCTCGGAAATCCTAAGACCGGTTAGGGCTTAATTTACATGACATGATTATGCAAATGCCTAACGAAAAGTTGAGGATTTATGTTGCGCTAAGCAAACTACCTCGAAATCCGATGGCTTTGTTGTTTAATTCTAGGAATGTTTAGCTGATGTAGAGTTAGTTGTTTTGCTGACGACGATGGTCATGCTGCCCACCATGCTCCGAGCTCCTTGTTGTTGTAGAGGTTTAGTTTTAGAAGTCATAAATCAGGAGATGAGTGAAGTGTTTTGGTTTAGAGGAATTCTTAATTTCCAAGTGTTTTTTATGTTTTAATTAAAACAAATCTTAAAGTTGATTATAACGACACCGGTTAAGATCCCACGGTTCCATCCTTCCGGCATCGTTATTTTTATCGGATTTACTTAGTCCAGATGAATTTGCTAAACTCAATCGAATGAGTTCCACACTTTCATTTAGACCGTGGGAAATCCCGTTAGCAACACGTAGGTTACATCATCCGAGGTATTCCCGATCATCAAACAGAACGTTTTAATTTAGTTGTAATTGCAGTTTTGTGTTCTGTTTGTGACTAAATTTTGAGTTATTTTATATTTTGAAATATTGTGGCGGTGAATTTTATCTTGTAATGACTTTTAATTTAGTTTTGGTTTCAGTTTTAGGGACTACCCTAGAGGTGTGGGTTTTCATGCAACAGTTATTTATCATGCAAGAAAAGTAAGTGCGATGCGATTAAATAAATTGCAATAAGGTAAATTGCAATAAAGTAAAAGCGTACTCGGAGGGTCTTCCCATCATCCCAAGTTGCACTTAAAACACAATTAGAATATTTAAGCAAGTTCCTAGGTAAAGCTAAGGGAAGGGTTATGGTTTTCTACCAAGTTCCTAATCCTATAGCTAGTCATTTCCTATGACGTCTAGGTTCCTTGTGTTTTGGTTTGAAGACGATTTTCTTCATCGAAGAACAATTAAGTTCAATTGTTCTTATAAATATCCTATCATATCGAGGAAGTGCTTAAGAAGAATCTTAAACATCTTTTCAGTATTTCTAGGATTGTTTTAAGTCCAAATGAATTTAATTACACAAATGAATTAATCGTCCGAGGTTTAGTTAAGTTTTGTTGTTATCTTACTCAGTGAACTAGGATGTTTGAATATCCTATAAGTGAAGTAGCATTTAATTTAACGTTCTGTTTAGGAGTTATGATAACCAAAGCTCTCGAGGGCAAATTGGTGTTCAAATGGTTTATGATTTAGTTTAACTTTAGTTAACGGGTTTAAATTTGGAATAGTGTTCAAGTTGCTTTATATTTAATTTCTTTATGTCTTAGGTAATGTTATTTAATTCAATTTCATTTAACTTTAATTTAATTTAATTTAATTTAATTCAATTTAGTTTGATTTGATGTTAAATTAATTTAGTTTAATTTGATTTAATTTCCTTTAATTTAATTTAATTTTATTTAATTTTTAATTTAATTTAATTTTATTTAATTTTATTTAATTTAATTTAATTTAATTTAATTTAATTTGATTTAATTTGTTTGATTTAATTTAATTTAATCTTTAATTTAATATTTTTTAATTTAATTTAATTTAATTTATTTATTTAATTTAATTTAATTTAATTTAATTTAATTTAATTTAATTTATTTTAATTTTTTTATTTTTAATTTAATTTAATTGAAGAATTTAAAAAGAGTTTAATGATTTAACTTTTTAATTTAATCCTTTAACATTTTAAAATTTAAATTTGAGTTATCAATTTTAATTAGGAATTAAATATTATTGAAATGATTAATTTAGGGATTTTTTAGATTAAAGAATAAATCTCTTTCTAATAATATCCCTATTTTAATAGTTCGAATTTTATTATTCTTCCCAAACTTAATTAATTATTTAATTAAAGTTTATTTCAATTATTTTAAATTGTTTAATGGGTTTCCACCCTTTAATTATTTAAATTTCAATCATCCAAATCAGATTAAGATCAAATATTTTACTTGTTAATTTTATTAAACCTAAAGTTTTAATTAAGGGTTAAAAATTTTTTAATTACCATTTTGCCCTTCAAGCTTAATAATTCCATAACTCACTAAATTGAGTTCAAATGAACTTGAAATTTTTATGTGACTTCACTCATATGCCAATAAAGACATGAGAAGAGAAAATGTGATTTTTCTGTATTTAATTTATTTATGTAATTATTTTTGGTGGAAAATAGGAATTTCCAAGGAAAATTTAATAATATGAACAAGGGAAAGTTTCTATCCTTAAGAAAATTATGGGACATCCCTAATGACTAGAGGACCACTTGGACCAATTTTGGTGATTTTTTGAATTATATTATTTTTATTATAATTATTTTAAGTTTTGGAGTATTAATTAATTTAAAAATAAAATAAAGGTTGAAAAATGAATTTTATATTTTTCAAAAATTTCTCTGACATCAAGGAAATCAGAGAATCAATTTTTACAATTTTCTGATTTTTCTTTGATTTATTATAATTATTTTAGTGAAAATGCTAGAAAATACATTTTTTTTAATTTTTTTTTTAATTTTGAAATTACCATAGGGCTTTAAAATTTAATATCTCATCAAATAGACCTAACAAAAATATGGGATTTGTTCCTATGTAATTAAAATTCAAAATGTGACATTTTGGTGAATTTTATTATTTTTATGATTTTTATTATTTTTTAATTATTAAAATATTAAAATAATATTAAAAATCAACTTTTTTAGAAAATTGAAATTTTAATTTTCTTAAATTCACCTGATATCAGAGAGGCTCCAAAACCAATTTGGTGAATTTTTAAAAAGTATTTTGAAAGTTATGAATTTTTAAAGTTCAAATTGACTAAATGGCTTAATCAACCCATTTAGTAGGGCTAACCAAGTCCAATTGACTTCAAATTTTTATGGTGGGTTCCTCTGATCCTAAAGGTCAGTGGAGAATTGATTTCAAGTCAATTTGATGTATGGTTAGCTCTAATTAATTAGGGATCTATTTTGGGTGTTTAGGCCAATTAGGGTTATTATAAATGAGTTAACTCAAAACCTATTTTTCCTAGGGTCCTCCGGTCATAAGAGACATCACCAAATTTTCCTAGAATTTATTTCACAACATGCTAATTATTGGAATTAAAATACTCAAAATAGTAACATGAATTTGAAAAATCAATAACTTTTCATAGGGATGCCCTCTGACTTTGGAAAATTCAGGGAATGTTCCCAAGTTCAGAGGCTTTAAAAGCCCTATGGTCTCATGCCATGGTGAATTTCCTACATGCATGGAGAATTAAAATAGTGCAGACAGTAAATAAATTATTAAAAATAAAATACTTGATGAAATTAAATGATTTCTTTTCCACATTATTCTCCTCTGTTCATTGAGCAAGAGGGTATTTTTATTTTATTTTTATAATTTTTCTACACAAAGTTATGAATTTTTGAAGTTTAGGGAATTAAATAAATCAGAAAATCCCTAATTTTCTATTTATTCGAGTCGGCGCCGCGTCATCCTCGGCATCTCCGAACGGCCACGCGGCGCGCTCCCATTCGACGCCGCCACTTGAGTCAACAGCCCGGGTCCCGTGTTTCACGTACCATCTCCTGGTCCGATGCCATCTGAGCCGTCCGTCCGCGCGTGTATTGAATGAACGGCATCCGTTCATCATCCCCAAGCCTCCTAACCCGAGAACCGTCCATCTTCTAGGCCTAAGATCTCACTAGATTCTTAACCAAATTTAACATTCTTATGCTCTATGGATTCGTCTCGAGAAGACGAACACATCCATACGGTTTATGTGGCTTGAAATTGGCTTAATGAAAATGGAGAATGTTCAGAAGCTCGGGAAGAAGAGTGAGGCCATACCTTTGCTCAGAGAAGTGTGGCTTCGATCTGAGGGTTGTTTCACCTTCGATTGGATCCCAGCAAGCTCCAGATGAAGTCTCCTGGTCTGGTGAATTATCTAGGTGTGATTTCGACCAAGCCCGATCACAAAGCTTGGAGGCTGGAGCAACTGGGTGGCCTGGAGATGGGGCTTTCAGTGGAAAACTTCTCCTCTTGGTCTGGTGAAGGTGTAGGACCAATCAATTTGAAGATTAATCCACTGTGAAGAAGTGTCCTGGTTTTTGGGCTAAAGTTTGAACTCAAAATTGAGCTCAGCTGGAAGGAATTGGGGCTGGAATTCAGTGGGGATCAAATGCTCTATGTATGGGGAGTAGTCTGGAACAATTTTGGCAGAGTTTCCTTAAGGTTTGTTTCGAGCACCTCTCATGGCCAAGAGGGGTGGTGTTTAAATAGGAGAGGGTGGAGGGCCTCCGGGGAGAGTTAGGGCTTGGGATCAGCTGCTTAGGTCGAGGGCGAACAGCCATGGTGGCCATTGGGCATGGGGCGGCTCGGCGAGGTAGAATCCCAAAGTTGGCTCACATGTTAGCTCTCGGCCATGGTGTTTTCCGGCGACACGGTGGCCGGGCCGGCAGGCATTGGTCACCATCTTGTTACTGGTGGGTCGTGGTGGGGTTTGGTGCATTCAATTGAGGTTTGACATGTGTAAAGTGGTTGAATCAAAGTAGAAAGGGGAAGGGGTCATTTTGGCTTATTTTGGTCAACCCATGCAAATGGGTTGGGTGCACCTCCCCAAGACCTGGTTTTGGGCTGAGGAGGTCAGGTGGGTCAACCTCCCATGTGTGGTGGAGTCTCCATCAAGGATTAGGTGGCAAAGCATGGTTTAGAGTGTGACATGCTTAAGGTAAAAAAAGGCTTAAGAAGGATTAGGAAAGGGGGCCCTCCTTTTTCCATTAATGGCTTGATCACATGTCAAACCTTCCATGGCTTCATGTGGCTTGTCCATGGCTTACATGGCTTGTCTTTGGCTTGGGGAAAAGCTTGGTCAATTTCATGAAAATGGATTTTAGGAATTTTTGGTAATTTGATGGAAATTTGTATGAAGCTTGATTTGGAATGATTTGATGATGAATTTAGGACTTAGGTATTGAGTTTAATTGAAAGTATGATGAGGGGAAATGTCATATGGGCTTTGAGACCAATTTTTGGGCCTTTGGATGTGGTAAAAGATGGGCTTTTAAAATGGTTTAAGGAATGGGCCTTTAAGTTTAAAAATGAATTTATGGATGGGAATTTTGTAAAGAGGTTGGGCCAAATAATTGTTGGGTTTAGCTCATGGATGTGTCATGAGTGATTTGAAGCAAATTGGGGGTGATTTGGGTTTGAATTGGGTTGAATTTGGGCTCTTTTGGTGAATGGGCCAATATAGGTCAAAATGGGCCAAGTTGGGCCAATGTTGGGCTAGGGTTGAAATTGATGTAAAATTAATGTTGAAAAATTTTTATGGGAGTGTTTCAAAGAGGTTTTGACTTTGGTTGGGCTTTGATTTTGGGGTTTGGGCTCATTTGGGTTAGGTTTGGGTTTAAGTCAAAATTGGGCCTTTTAGCTTTGGGTTGAATTTGAGTGGGGTTTGGGTCTAAATTTTGGGCAAATCATGTTAGTGTTTTGCTTGTGGGGATGCTAAGGAAGATTTAGAAAAGATTTGGGGTTAATTGGAGTTGAATTGGGTGAGTTTGGGTTAGGTTTGGGTCATGGGTCCAAATTGGGCTTTAAGGCCAAAAGTGAAATTGGATCCAAATTTCAATCAAATTGGACTTGGATTTGGTATAGATTGGTGTTGGGAATGTTGAATGGAAGTTTAGAATTGAATTGGACCAGGATTTGGGTCAATTGGGTAGGCTTGGTTTGACATTGGGTTCACTTAGGGTTAAAATGGGTCAAATTGGGAGTTTTGACAAAAGTGGGGTAAATTGACAAAATTGGCCCATGGTGTAGTTGAACAAAATAAAATTGGGAATATTTGGAATTTTCTGGAATTTTCGGGGAATTTTCTGAATTTTTTGATTTTTGGGTCAAGAGGGGTATTTTGGGTATTTGGAGGGTATTGGGAGGTTTTCTTGGAATTTTTGATATTTTTGGCTATGGATGATCAACTTGAGTGGAGAGAAATGTTTAGGAATGATTTTGGAGAATTTTGGGTGATTTGGAAATTTTGAAAAATTTGGGTAATTTCAAGGGCTTTGGGTAGGTTAGGCAGGTGTAGGGTCCCAGGGGTCAAAAATTAAAAATTTGGAAAATTGAAGATTGGGTGAATATAAGTGGAATGAAATCACTTTGGTTGAGCCATGAAGCCATATCAAGCCCACATGAGCCATGAAGGGACTCATTTGAGGCATTCACTATGTTGTTCCCAACCCTCTTAGCCAAGGGTTTAGGGGTTAAGGACCATCCATGTGAGTCACCTACATGAGTCAGGAGGTCAAGTTAGGTGTGGGTGTGGTTTTAGGAGGTGTGTGAAAGTGTAGTGTATAAGTGTAGTGTGTGTGTAAGTCAGCCCTTCACTGCGACCGGGCCACCCAGTGAGCGGTCCTAAGGCCAAAGAGTCCTATAGGAACTCATCCTTTAAACTTCCACATTTGATTTCAACCCTCTAGGTGATTAGGGGTCTACGATCAAGTTTGTGGAGTTTGCAGGGAGTTAAGAAGTGGTTTGAAATTCTAGATGGTGGGTCCCAATTCTAGTCCTCTAAGATAGTCAAAGGAAAAGCCTAAGGCTAGATCCTAAGTACTAAAAAGAAGAAGAGAAGACCTCATCAAAAATGAGGTCAACAAATGGACCCCCAATAGGTGTGGTGAGCTTACGGAGCACACCGCGCGTATTGGTGTTGACCGAAGCTATCAGCAAAACCAACACAGATGTCCAAGTGACAAATTTAGGACGAAGTAGAAGAGTTTCCGCTGGGGAGTGTCAAGTATATCTCTGAAACTGGAGATTCCTGAACTCTTGCTGGGGAAAGGAAAAGGAGGTGAATTCCAAATCACATGATCTGGGGGAATTTTGATTCAGATCTTATTTTGTTTTAATTTAAGTTTTGATGTGTGAGTTTAGATTTTGAATTCGGAGTTTCAATTTAGATTGAAGTTTGGTTAAGATTAATTTGAAGGGATTTGATTTGAAATGCAAATTGGAATTTTGAGGTTTTAGATGTAACATCTTCAACCTCGAAAGAAAATTGAATTGATTGGATTGAATCATTACAATGAGGAGAGATCTCAGAGCAATGCGGTATTGGATGTAAAATCCTTAACCTCAAGAATTTGATTTTGATGTATTTCATTGCAATAGGAAAAGAATCCTAAAGCAATGCAGTCTCAGATGTAAGATCCTTAACCCCAAGAAATTGATTTTGATGTATTTCATTGCGATAAGGAAAGAATCCTAAAGCAATGCAGTCTCGGATGTAAAATACTTAACCCCAAGAATTTGAATTTGATGTATTTCATTGCGATAGGGAAAGAATCCTAAAGCAATGCAGTCTCGGATGTAAAATCCTCAACCCCAAGAATTTGAATTTGATGTATTTCATTGCGATAGGGAAAGAATCCTAAAGCGATGCGGTCTCGGATGTAAAATCCTCGACCCAAAAGTTTGAATTTGATGTATTTCATTGCGATAGGGAAAGAATCCTAAACGATACGGTCTCTGATGTAAAATCCTCGACCCAAAAGTTTGAATTTGATGTATTTCATTGCGATAGGGAAAGAATCCTAAAGCAATGCAGTCTTGGATGTAAAATCCTCGACCCCAAAAATTTGAATTTGATGTATTTCATTGCGATAGGGAAAGAATCCTAAAGCAATGCAGTCTCGGATGTAAAATCCTCAACCCCAAGAATTTGAATTTGATGTATTTCATTGCGATAGGGAAAGAATCCTAAAGCAATGCAGTCTCGGATGTAAAATCCTCGACCCAAAAGTTTGATTTTGATGTATTTCATTGCGATAGGGAAAGGATCCTAAAGCAATGCAGTCTTGGATGTAAAATCCTCGACCCAAGAGTTTGAATTTGTTGTATTTCATTGCGATAGGGAAAGGATCCTAAAGCAATGCAGTCTTGGATGCAAAAATCCTCGACCCCAAAAATTTGAATTTGATGTATTTCATTGCGATAGGGAAAGAATCCTAAAGCAATGCAGTCTCGGATGTAAAATCCTCGACCTAAAAGTTTGATTTTGATTTACATTTGATTTGAAATCTGGAAGATCAAATTTGAAATTTGATCGAGATTGGATTTGGAATTTGATTGAAATTTGATTTGAAATTTGGAAAGATTGAATTTGAAATTTGATTTGAGATTTAAAAAGATTGAATTTGAAATTTGGTTGAGATTTGAATTTGAAATCTATGTTCATTTTGTTTGTCCTTTAACGATTCAAATTTATTTTATCGTTTATTTAGTGTCCATGTGAATTTGGTGTTCATCATTTTTTAGATTTTTAAGGAAAGTTTTCTTTTATTCCTTTTTTTTTATTTCTTTTATGTTCTTTGTTCGAAGTTCATTTAACTTTAATGGCGTTTCCCAGTCAATTTGCACAAAAGAGGTGAAGGCCAAAAATGTGACATGGTCACTTTCATTCCAATCATGTCGAAGATACATCATACAACTCGATCTGGAATACATCTCATACAATCCATGTAGACTCAAAACGGACTATGTATGATCTTTGTCGATCCATCCAGAGAAGCATCCGTCAAAATCCATGTACGAATAGTGGGGTACATGGTCGATAACATCACCTTCCAAGCCATCCTTGGCAAGGATGTCGTATGGATGTACATCGGAGGTGTGATATTTTCCATGTAGCTCACGGCTCGTAAGGCCGGAGGCTCTCTAGCTCCGGGTCCAGTTGGAAATGGTAAGGTGTCTTCCTATCGTCCATCCTTCGAAAGTAACCGAGATCCGCTTCACTCGGTACTCCGGTATGCAATGTTTAGCGATATCCGCTCCGTTGCCCTTCGGTATCATGACCGAACCTACCGGTAATGGTATCTTCACTAGCCCTCGGAACTCACTCGGGCCTCGCTATCCGGAGGTCGGATCCGAACATGATGTTACACTCGTTCGGGAAAGAGGCTGTGCGAAGGTCCGACAAAGTCATGGTGATCTATGTGCGGGGGTATGCGGTCACCCCGCTTGTAGATGTTAATAATGCAGCTATTGGGTATGTAGTCTGTCGGCGATACCCTCCATGTTATCAATCTCTTTACCATTCTCTTGATGACTAGTGGCATCGGATCCACTTGGCCATGACGGAGTATTCCCGGAGGGTTTCCCTTCCTGTCTTCCGCAAAGTTGTAACAGCATCCACATTGTGTTGTGATTCTTCCTTTCCCTGGCATCCATCTCCGGGGTTCTGAGTATGTGTCTTCCCTTAGGCGGCCCACTCGGCCCATTCTTTTCAAATCCTGGATGCAATCCACGATTTGCTATTGTTCGTACTCTGAGAATACGTCTGTATGTAGCTCGAGGCCCTCTAGTATATTGATCCTTCTGCCTCGAATTCTCTAGAAGTATTCAAAGGTTTTCTTTTCGACATTCTGCATTCTCTCCAGCTCGTATTCCGGAATAATCTGTAGATGGCTAGGCCTGGTGACGTATTGTGGGATATATGGCTCAATCCCTTCACG
This sequence comes from Papilionanthe hookeriana x Papilionanthe teres, assembly GCA_022702705.1. Classification (NCBI taxonomy): domain Eukaryota; kingdom Viridiplantae; phylum Streptophyta; class Magnoliopsida; order Asparagales; family Orchidaceae; genus Papilionanthe; species Papilionanthe hookeriana x Papilionanthe teres. The sequence goes on from CM040428.1 coordinate 138,329,233, forward strand.
CTCTCCTGCATGCCTCGGCTCCTCGGGGATGATGTCCGTCAGGACATCCCCCGGGGTTGCTCTCGCAACAAGGTCATGCATCAGCTGGTGATTCTATCCGGTGGCGTGGTAGCCTTCTTTCTTCTGGTCTTTGTGAGATTTCCCTGGTCCTTTCTGTTATTCTAGGAGCTGGCCTCCTTTCTTCAGGTTCCTGGTGAACCGGTGTCCTTGAAGTGTATGTGCTGGCAGTAGCAACTATCTCATCGCGCTGGTCCGCTGCTAGTTTGGTCAACATCTTGCGGATGCGGCGATTCTTATTCCTTCGTTGCGTTACTGTGAGAGTAGCTCTTCGAACTTCTTGAATCTCTGTGGGCGCGGCGCTGACAAGCTCGCCCTCTCGCGTAGCGACTACGGACTTCATTTTCTAATCTTCTTCGGTGTTTGCCTTTCTTTTCTTGCTGCTTGGATTGGTGGCTTGGGCCACCCACTTTCATCACCGTCCGCCGGGGCGGTTCTTCTCGGTCAGCCGGGACCCGGTCACTTTCCTCGTATCGTAAGCCTGCCGGTGCGAAATCCGAGTCAATCTTGATTATCGCTCCATCTTTCACCCTCTTTTCATCGAGTGCAAGGCTTACGCCATTTCTAAAGTTCAGGACCAACCGCCCGCTCGACATTTCCCTGCGAAAAGACAAGGAAAAGGATCAGGGGCTGTACTAAGAACAATAACATTAAGAAAATGTTTATTAAAGACATTTTTTTTATTACTCTTATACTTTTACATTTAACAAGAATGAAGTGGGAAAAATTAGGAAAAAGATCTTGATATGGAAGAGAAAACAAGGAAAACTTTATTATCATGATTTTATTTTTTTTAGCACATTTTTTATTATTTTTGGGTTCAGACCCAATCATAAGTAATTACTTCGCTCGTGTTTCTTAGGGATGAAGAATTCATTCCTTCGAAACATCAGGTAGCGTAATACTTCTTCAAATATCGTCCATTGATCGGAAGCATATGTCGTTCTCCTTGGCAATTCACTAGCTGGTAGGAGCCTCCTGAGTAGACTGCCTCAACCACGAACGGCCCTTCCCAGGTGGGTTCAAATTTTCCTCCTATCTTGCGGTGTGCAAGGATAGGTCTCTTGAGAATGAGAACTAAGTCACCAACTTTGAAGGTTCTTGGGCGAACCAGTCTGTCATGGGCTTGAACCATCTTAGCATGGTATAGTTCTAAATCCTGCTGCGCTGCAAGTGTTTTCCCTTCCAGGCTTTTCAATTCCTCTAGTCGTAATATGGCATTCTCTTCTATCATGATTTTATTTGCAACTGCAATTCCGAGTGAAGGAAGCTGGACCTCTAAGGGTAACACTGCCTCGGACCCATACACCAGAGCGTAAGGTGTAGCTTGAGTAGGAGTTCTGAAGGTTGTCTGATAGGCCCATAAGGCTTCTAATAACTTCTCATGCCAATTTTTCTTATTATCGTCCAAAGTTTTCTTTAAAATTTGAATGAGAGTTTTATTAAAAGCCTCAGCCAGGCCGTTTGCTCTTGGATAGTAAATTGTTGAATACCGCCAGTCGATTCCGTGTCTCCTGACAAAATTGTTGATTTGCGTGCTTCTGAATGTTGATCCATTATCTGAGATGATCCTGCGAGGTACTCCAAAACGGTAGACAACTTGGTTCTTGAAAAACTGTAGCACGTGGTGTGCTTTCACTTCTCTGAGTGGAGCCGCCTCGCCCACTTGGAAAAGTAATCTGTAGCCGCCAGAATGAAGCGATGCCCTTTTGAGGATGGTGGTTCTATTGGACCCACTATATCTGCCCTAACATTCAAATGGCCATGACACAATTGTCGGATGTAGCACATTTGGAGGTTGGTGTAGAACCACTCCGTGCACCTGGTATTGGTGACAGCTCTTGGCGATTTTCATGCAGTCGGTCATCATCGAGGGCCGTAGTACCCTAGTCTTTTAATTTTCATTTTCATCTTCAGACCCGACTGGTGAGTGCCACGAGTCTCGAATGCACCTCTTTAACAATTTCACGGGCCTCGGACCCGCTTAGGCATCTTAGCCACATTTGATCGAAAGACCTTCTGTATAACGTGTTGTTTATTAATGCGTAGGACAGAGTTATTTTCTTGATCTGATGGGCTAACGACCTATCGTCTGGTAGTTTTCCTGTTTGCAGGTAGTCTATTAATGGTTGTCGCCAATCTTCTGTGTTTTTTGTCACTGCTGCAACTGATTCTTCTTCTTTTTCTGATTTGTGTATTGTGTCTATGTCGAGCTGTGATAGGACCCGACGTCCGTGAACCGACACTTCCACTGATTCATCTTGCAAGCAGGCAAATTCTTTTGTGACGCGGGCTAACGCATCTGCTAAAGCGTTTTCTTTTCTGGGAATTTTGTAGATCGTCACATTCGGAATCTATTCCAACAACTGTATAGCATACTGGAATAATTGCTCAAGTCTTGGCTTTAAAATTTTGTACTGTCCGGCGATCTGTTGAATGATTAACTGCAAATCCCCGAAGATGTTGATGTTTGTTATCCCCATTTGAATTGTTAATTCCAGTCCTGTTACAAGAGCTTCATATTTTGCTTCGTTGTTTGTACACGGCTCTGTTAAGTGGTAGGAGTATCTTAACATCCCCCGCTCCGGTGTTATAAAGATTAGTCCGATTCCCGCCTTCACGGGCACTATCACTTGTGATTCTTCGTCTTTGTGTGCTTGAAGATGCTCCGTCGAAATATAATTCCCAACGTCGATCATCGGGGTCTTCTAAGCTCATTATTTGTTCATCCGGCAAGTCGTCATTGAGAGGAGATTCGCCGGCAAAGGGTGTCGTTGTGAGGAAGTCTGCTAGGACTTGTCCCTTTACGGCACGAAGAGGCACGAAAGTTATATCGAATTGCAATAATATCATTGACCACAGCAGAGTACGCGAGAAGCGTTGGACGGGTCATCAAGTATTGCAATGGATTAAATTTCGAGATCAGGTTGACTTTATGAGAAAGCATGTAGTACCTGAGCTTTTGAGCGGCGAAGATCAGGGCCAAATAGTGCTTTTCAATTGTGGGATACTTTACTTCTGTCGGAAGTAAACGACGGCTTAGGTAGTAAAGAGCATTTTCTTTACCCTCATCATTGACACAGGCTAACGAGGCTCCGAGAGAGTCGTCCAAAGCTGCGGTATAAAGTATCAACGGTCTACCTGAGATTGGGTTGCTAAGACAGGAGGTGTCATTAAATATTGTTTAATGTCCTAGAAGGCCCTCTGGCATTTCTCTTCCCAAATAAATTTGGCGTCCTTTTTAACTAATGCCGAGAAAGGCTGACACCTACCTGACAAGTTTGAGATAAAGCGTCGAAGATATGCCAGCTTCCCTTGAAAGGATCGTAGTTGTTTTAAGGTTTTGGGAGGCGGCATTTCTAAGATAGCTTTAATCTTTTCCGGGTCGATTTCAATCCCACGTTGTCGGACAACGAATCCGAAGAATTTCCCAGAGGTAACGCCAAAGGCGCATTTTAAGGGATTCATCTTAAGGTTAAATTGCCTTAATCGTTCGAAAACAATTCTCAAATCATACAAGTGGTTGTCCTTTACTTTGCTTTTGATGACCACATCGTCCACGTAGCATTCGACTTGATTGTGGATGAGATCATCAAAAATTCTTGTCATCGCTCTCTGGTAGGTTGCTCCTGCGTTCTTCGAGTCCGAATGGCATCACCGTGTAGCAATATACTCCGATCGGCGTTCCGAATGTTGTAAGCTTTTCATCTTCTCGGAGCCATTTTTATCCGGTTGTATCCCGAAGATCCATCCATTAATGAGAATATCTCATGTGTCGAAGCAATGTCGATCATTAATTCAGGATCGGTAGAGGGAATTCATCTTTTGGACATGCCTTGTTTAAATCTCCGAAATCCACACAAATTCCGATCCGACCATTCTTCTTCTCGATCGGCACTACATTGGCTAGCCAAGTCGGGTATTGTTCTTCAAAGACAAATTTAGCGTCTATTAGCTTTTTAACTTCAGCTATGACTTGTTGTTCAATTTCTAGACGCATTCTTCCGGGACCTTGTCCGACGGGACGAAGTAGGATCCACTCCTAGCTTATGGACTGCAACCTCTGGAGCTAATCCTGGCATCTCGTCATAGTTCCAAGTAAAACAGTCTTTAAATTCCATTAATAAATTGATTATTTCTTCAGAATCTTCTTTACTGAGTAAGGAGCTAACAAAGGTAGGTCTAGGCTCTTCGCTAGTACCTAAGTTAACTTCCGTTAACTCATCTATTGTAGATTTAATTTCTTCTTCAAATTACAGTGGAGCGTCTCCAATTTGTAAATCTTCGAGTTCATCCGTAGTTTCCATGCGGTTTTCATTAGACTCGCAAGTGACAACCAAGCAAAATTCAGTATCGTCAACCGATCCTACCGTGCTGAATCCGAGACCATGCTTTGAATTGGGTGGACGACCGGAGTTATTCCATAATTTTTCAAAATGTTGTGATTGACCTTTTATCCATTGTCGAGGTAAGAAACCATGTTGAATTAAACTTTGAACACAGGGAGAGTACCACTCAAAAGGTAATTCCATTAACTCTGATGAAGTGACATCTTCAAATTGTACATTATTTTCAGTTTTGGAGGAAGAAGCACCACAGTAGAATTTGATTGGCTTTGTACCGCCGCTACGTACCTCTTTGACCACCATACCCTTGATCTTATTAGAATGGATCGGGGTCATGGTCATAGTATGTACATAGTGGTTAATCTTCTCGTACAATGATTTATATTCTTCATTCTTTTCATCTTCGAGGGAAATCTTGAATTGCGGCTTTTTCTGACTTATTATTGCTGCTTCTTGCTTGATTTCTTTCTCTTCTTTAGAACTATCTTCTCAATAAACATTGATGGTTGGTTTCCTCTGTCCAATTTTCCTAACGTCTCTATCACGGCCTCGTCCCCGGCCTCGACCTCGGATGCGAGTTGTGGAAAAACCTTCACCATCTCGCCGGAAGGGAGTGGTGAGTGACTGTTGGACTAGAACTTCAGGTTATTCGTTGTCCCGAACTTTCTTTGCTTCATTTGTTATGGTATCTCTGGAGAAGATTGTTTTCTTCGGTGGTGCATAATAAGCTGCGTCTTCATGGATTCCAATTTCATGTACAAAGAATGGTTGTAAGTCACCTTTGATACACTGTTCCCCTCCATCGTAGTATTTGATGCACTGATGTAGAGATGATGGTACCATCCTGTTTTCATGTATCCATGGTCGGCCCAGTAGAGCGTTGAACGACGTTTCGAATCAATTATGTGAAATTTTGCGGTCGTCTTTGCTAAGTCACCGGTCTTCATTAGTAGTGTTATCGATCCGAGGGCTCTTTCTCCTTTCTGGTTGAATCCTCTTAATAACATTTTGTCGGCTTCGAGCTCACGAGCATCAATTTCCAAATATGCTAGTGTTCGAAGACTCATTATATTGATTGATGCTCCTGGATCCACCAATACTCTGGAGAGTGTAAATTTTCCGATTGTAACTGAAATGTACAACGGTCGGTTGTGGTCTGCTGTCCCAAGTAGAAGGTCATTGTCCGTGAAGGTAACACCTCGCTGTTCTTTTAACGAACAAACCTTATCTAAGGAATCTCTGGCCATTTGAGCCAAGCAAATTTCTGGATCATGTAAGGCCTTGATCAGAGCTTCTCTCATCTCCTTTGATAAGATTAGAGCGTCGTAGATACTCAGTTTGGCTGGAAGTTTCCTAAGATGGGTTAGCACGTTGTAGTCCACTTTATTTTCATGTGTCTCGGCTTCTTCTCGAATGGGTATTTCTTCTGCCGGGGTTGGTTCTTCTTGAACAACCACCTGCTTTCCTTTGTCTTTTGGACCCATTCTCGGAGGTAGAACTCTTCCACTTCTTAAGTTGACTTCTATAATTTCTTCGAATCTAGTGTTGAGCTTGCTTGGTGTTTCTTCCGAATCGGAATGACGGGCTCTTCCGGATTAACTTCGCAGTACGAAGGCTCTAACTCTATTGTGACTGGAGCTCCTCGAAACTCGCAGATAGATTCGTTGCTTGTTGAACTCTCGTAGCCTCCTTGATGGATGTCTTCTTTGTCATTTTGATCGTCGAGATTGCGTATGATTTGAGAATTGTCATTGGTATCGAAATCGATGTCCGGATTGTCGCTAGTTACGTAATCGTTAGAAACAGTCAAAACGTAGCCAACGCCATCACCCTTATCATTATATGATCCCACCGAAGTGAGCAGATAATCATACAGAGTCAGAGGTTTGAGGGATTCTCCCCCGAATCCGAAACAACTATCCTAGGATAAGTAGCCCCTAGTCTAGCCTTAGGAGCCTCGGTCTTCTCTTCTTCATTGATTTTCTTCTTCTCTTCAATCGTCTCCTGTTGAGGTGGTTCCTCTATCGCAAGTGACAGTGTCGGCTTAGCAGGTTTCGAACTTTGAATTGAAGCTCGCACCGAAGCGGTTTGGATGTTGTCTAAAATCTTTTTTGAAGACCTCGTCCAAGCGGTAGTCCACCCATCATCAGTTGTATAGGGATCTATCGGAATGATGGGATCAGTCGAGATAACATTGATGGAACCTCCTTTCTAGGGTTCCTTCATGTACTCCTTCGGGATTGTTATATTCCCTTTCCGAAGGTTGTCGTTGAGCCAACTTTTGAAGGTAATGCAATCTTCTATTTTGTGTCCAAGCATCCGGTGATAAGGGCAAAAGTTGGGATCACCTTTCTTGTTGACTTCTTCCGGTCTCTTAGGCTCGGCGAGTTGGAAATCTGGAGTCTTCATCAGACTACGAAACATTTTCGGCACTACTTCATTCTTGAATGGATATTCCCTGCTCAGAAGCTCCCTTAATGTACGTTGCGGACGAGGCGGTTGTTCATACTGTGGAGATGACTGATAGCTGGGTCGGGGTTGTTGATAATTCTGTTGAGGTTGCTATGGCCGTTCGGACGATATTTGTATCGGTTGCTTGCCTTTGTCGACTGCTGCCACGATCCCGGATTTCTTTTCAAAAGTCTTCACAGGCTTTTGCTTGTCTGTCTTGTCAGTGAAACTTAATTGCTTCGCCTCCTCTTGCAAGCTTCCGGCCTTGCTTAACAACTTCTCAAAAGTCTTAATAGTAAATCTCTTGAGGAGAAGTGCTATCGGACCGTGAATGCTCTTAAGTAAGATGTCGATTGCATGTTGTTCTTGTAATTGTGGTTCACACTTCATGCTTAAGTTCCTCCATCGAAGTATGTAATCCACCAAAGTTTCATTCGGCTTCTGCTTCTCTACCACTAAATCACCTATAGTGATGTGGTGCTGAGCTCCGACGAATCGCTTGATGAAAAGGTTTTCTAGTTCTGAGAATGTCTTTACCGAACCATTCGGTAACTCTGCGTACCAATCAAAGGCGATCCCTGACAGGCTGCTGACAAACTGTCGAAAGAGTAATGCATCGCTCCCGCCGGCATTGCAACAACTGGCACGAAAGTGTGCAACATGCTGTCGGGGGTTCCCGGTTCCATCAAATGTCTTGAACAGAGGTGGTACGAAGCCTTTTGGGTATTGGACAGCGTCGAATTCCTCCGGGTAAGGTCTACCCGTCCGAATGGATGTCCCACTCTTTGATTATGCTAAGGCTTCTCGCACCTGCTGTTCCACCAAGCTCTTGATATCCTTTTCTGGAATCATGCTTTGTGTCGTATCTTTCTTTAGCTGATCATCCCCGTTGACGGATGTAATCTCCTTTCCTTCGTCTACGATGTGAATGACCTTTGGGGGTGTCTCCCTTTGGGGTTGCACTTGACTTTGGAGAGTGGCTAGAGCTATAGCCATCTCTTCCATCCTCTTCGTCATTTGGGCGATCGTATCGTCTCACTCTTAAAGCTGTCTTCTCATCACTTCCGGCTCCTCTCTTTCTGCGGCTGCAGGAGCACCTTGCGAAGCTGACGAAGCTCGCGTTTCGACCATGTTGATTTCTGCATACTCATCGTCCATGAATTCTGATGAATCAATCTCTTCTCCGAATTTCTCTTCCCTTTCTTTTGCTAGCCGTCGAATATCAGTCCTCAACTTTTCCATAGCATCTTCTAGCGGGCCTTTCTGTGCATCCTCGCAGTTGTCGTGCGATAGCTGCTGGGTCCCCTTCTCACGATTCCCCTTTCTGTGCATCCTCGCAGTTGTCCTCGCAGTGGAGCTTTCTTAAGATTCAAGTCTCCTGACGAGACTTTCCTTCTCGGGCTGTTGTCTCAATCTTAATTGTCCAGTAGTGGGACCCCATACCATCCTTCTAGCAGCAGAAGGTCTAGGACCAGATGGTCCGTCGACCAAATGCTTGGAAGGTGGTATCCTCCCTAATCTGCAACCCTGAAACGACGACAGGCAGACTAGCCTTCATTCTTTTATTTGGCTTTTCCGTAACGACGGCAGGTTCTACTCGGGGCCCAAGACGGGATTTAACTGGCACCCGCCCTATCCTTCTTAGAATCTCCGACACGAGGCATTTCTCTTTCTTCGCTAGCTTCTCGATCACAGTCTGTAGTCGGGTAAATGGCGTAATCCTAGCCCTTTTCTTTCCGCTGTCGTCGTAGTATGCTGGTCGAGGTAATGTAGAAACAATCCTGCGGACATTTTCCTCATCAGCTGCGGCGGCAAGGGGATGGAATTTGCTTCCTTCCAAAAAGGGTGTATCTTCAGGCAATGGTATGTATTCGGGTAGTGGTGTGTACTCAGGGATTTCTGGGATTTCCTCCAGGAAAGCGACTTCTGCAGCTCTGGCCTTCCTGGCAATCTTCACCGTCTCGTTCCTTCTCTAGGTCCGTGTTAGTGATTGAATTCTTGAGCTGGACCCGATTTCAAAAACGGAAGGTCTCACAGGAAAGTCTGTACCCTCCACGGTAGCAGGTTCACCATAGTTCTGGATCTCCTTACCCTTTAATTTGGCAGAAGCCGAGGTAGGTGTAGAGACAACCAGACCAGCGGGGGTGGCAAGAGCAGTCCTCCTGTGGACAGCAGTACTCCTCTCAGTCGGGATCTTTTGCAGGGGAGGAAACTCTCGAGTTGACCTGAGGTTGAACACGAGCAACGGCTTCTCAGTTTCAGATACTTTGTTCGTCAGTGCGAAAAGGGAAACGTCGGTAATCTTGACATTTGAGTTCTCGAATCCTTGTCCAAACCGGATGATCCCATTGTCGGGCAGCTCATCCTTGTAAACAACGAAGTCCAGTCCATTGGTGAAGGAGAAAATCAGCTTCGGGGCTTCCATTTCTGCAGGGTAGATTCTGGTTGTCAGTCCCAAGTTATGCTTCTTCTCATCAGGACGAAAACAAAGGAATCGAAAAGAGTCCAAACACATTCTTGTTCATATATTTATAAGAAGGAGTTATTTGTTAAAAGAGTCATTCATTAAAAGGGTTTGTTTATTTAGAACAGAATGTTCAAAGGTGTAGAGAAGGTAAGGAATCCGATTCAGAGTTGGAAAGGAAAAGAAAGTCTTATGCAAGACTTCTCGACTCGAAGGATCACTCCTAACTAACACCTATTGGGGTCCACCCCACCTCGTAAATGAGGTAAAAGGATCTCGGAACCTCTCTGTTTAGGGGTGTCTAAACAGTGGCTCCTAAATCCGAGAGAATGTTGGCTATACTTGTTCAAGGTAGAAATGAACATAGTATTCCAACGGAAAGAAGGGTAGTTTAACCCACTAGGAACATGGATGCACTACGGATTTATGAAAGCAGAATTATCTGATTATAATGGAGAGAGGAATCTTCCCCAGCGAAGTCGCCAGAAATATGTCGGCATATTTTTAGGTTGTGTTGTATTTTGAAAAGGGGTCGCCTACAGAAATTGTCGGCGAATTTTTAATTTAATTTAAATAAATAATTTGAAAAGTAGTATTTAATTTTAAAAATGATTTTTAAATTTGAAGATTTTAAGATATGAAATCAAGCGATCGACATCCCAAATAGTTTATATAAACGAGCACCGCACTACTAAGCCGTGTATCTATCCCTAAGGATAGACACACTGCTTGATGGTGGGGCTCGATTAAATAAACTAAAAGATTTGTGACATCCGTTTGGTCTGCGAACCAATTTTATTTGCCGACAATTTCCCCTGCTTAATATGAAAAACATTAAACAGGGTTTATATTACCTGGGTTCTTTAGAATTCCCTATAAGGGCAAGCCCCTATTGTTAATTACATCTTAAGTGACGGGAATCACCTAAGAAAACTTTAGATAATAATCAGTAGTTCTGCTCTCAAGAATTTCAAAGTTTAAGTTTTCAAAGGATTGAATTTTGGAATTTCAATAGGGAATGGATCGAGTTTGGAACATTTTTATTTTGGGAATTCAAAGGAAGAAAGGTAGGAGAAATCACAGATTCGAAGCGAACCTCGGTAATTTCCCGACTATCCTATTGTTTGGCTTGGATTTAGGAAAGTCCTAATGTTTGTTTAATGTTTTGATCTTGCCAGTTTTAATTAATTAGGACTTATATTTGTATGATAAAATCATACAAGTAGCCTCGAAGATGTGAGGGTTTATGTCGTATCGGACAACTACCTCGGAAATCCTAAGACCGGTTAGGGCTTAATTTACATGACATGATTATGCAAATGCCTAACGAAAAGTTGAGGATTTATGTTGCGCTAAGCAAACTACCTCGAAATCCGATGGCTTTGTTGTTTAATTCTAGGAATGTTTAGCTGATGTAGAGTTGTTTTGCTGACGACGATGGTCGTGCTGCCCACCATGCTCCGAGCTCCTTGTTGTTGCAGAGGTTTAGTTTTAGAAGTCATAAATCAGGAGATGAGAGAAGTGTTTTGGTTTAGAGGAATTCTTAATTTCCAAGTGTTTTTTTTGTTTTAATTAAAACAAATCTTAAAGTTGATTATAACGACACCGGTTAAGATCCCAGGGTTCCATCCTTCCGGCATCGTTATTTTTATCGGATTCACTTAGTCCAGATGAATTTGCTAAACTCAACTGAATGAGTTCCACACTTTCATTTAGATCGTGGGAAATCCCGTTAGCAACACGTAGGTTACATCATCAGAGGTATTCTCGATCATCCAACAGAACATTTTAATTTAGTTGTAATTGCGGTTTTGTGTTACGTTTGTGATTAAATTTTGAGTTATTTTATATTTTGAAATATTGTGGCGGTGAATTTTATCTTGTAATGACTTTTAATTTAGTTTTGGTTTCGATTTTAGGGACTACCCTAGAGGTGTGGGTTTTCATGCAACAGTTATTTATCATGCAAGAAAAGTAAGTGCGATGCGATTAAATAAATTGCAATAAGGTAAATTGCAATAAAGTAAAAGCGTACCTGGATGGTCTTCCCGTCATCCCAAGCTGCACTTAAAACACAATTAGAATATTTAAGCAAGTTCCTAGGTAAAGCTAAGGGAAGGGTTATGGTTTTCTACCAAGTTCCTAATCCTATGGCTAGTCATTTCCTATGACGTCTAGGTTCCTTGTGTTTTGGTTTGAAGACGATTTTCTTCATCGAAGAACAATTAAGTTCGATTGTTCTTATAAATATCCTATCATATCGAGGAAGTGCTTAAGAAGAATCTTAAACATCTTTTCAGTATTTCTAGGATTGTTTTAAGTCCAAATGAATTTAATTACACAAATGAATTAATCGTCCGAGGTTTAGTTAAGTTTTGTTGTTATCTTACTCAGTGAACTAGGATGTTTGAATATCCTATAAGTGAAGTAGCATTTCATTTAACGTTCTGTTTAGGAGTTATGATAACCAAAGCTCTCGACGGCAAATTGGTGTTCAAATGGTTTATGATTTAGTTTAACTTTAGTTAACGGGTTTAATTTGGGAATAGTGTTCAAGTTGCTTTATATTTAATTTCTTTATGTCTTAGGTAATGTTATTTAATTCAATTTCATTTAACTTTAATTTAATTTAATTTAATTTTAATTTAATTTAATTTAATTTAATTTAATTCAATTTACTTTGATTTGATGTTAAACTAATTTAGTTTAATTTGATTTAATTTCCTTTAATTTAATTTAATTTGATTTAATTTAATTTAATTTAATTTAATTTAATTTAATTTAATTTAATTTAATTTAATTTGATTTAATTTATTTGATTTAATTTAATTTAATCTTTAATTTAATATTTTTTAATTTAATTTAATTTAATTTATTTATTTAATTTAATTTAATTTTATTTAATTTAATTTAATTTAATTTATTTTAATTTAATTTGATTTTTAATTTAATTTAATTGAAGAATTTAAAAAGAGTTTAATGATTTAACTTTTTAATTTAATCCTTTAACATTTTAAAATTTAAATTTGAGTTATCATTTTTAATTAGGAATTAAATATTATTGAAATGATTAATTTAGGGATTTTTTAGATTAAAGAATAAATCTCTTCCTAATAATATCCCTATTTTAATAGTTCCAATTTTATTATTCTTGCCAAACTTAATTAATTATTTAATTAAAGTTTATTTCAATTATTTTAAATTGTTTAATAGGTTTCTACCCTTTAATTATTTAAATTTCAATCATCCAAATCAGATTAAGATCAAATATTTTACTTGTTAATTTTATTAAACCTAAAGTTTTAATTAAGGGTTAAAAATTTTTTAATTACCATTTTGCCCTTCAAGCTTAATAATTCCATAACTCACTAAATTGAGTTCAAATTAACTTGAAATTTTTATGTGACTTCACTCATATGCCAATAAAGACATGAGAGGAGAAAATGTGATTTTTCTGTATTTAATTTATTTATGTGATTATTTTTGGTGGAAAATAGGAATTTCCAAGGAAAATTTAATAATATGACCAAGGGAAAGTTTCTATCCTTAAGAAAATTATGAGACATTCCTAATGACTAGAGGACCACTTGGACCAATTTTGGTGATTTTTTGAATTATATTATTTTTATTATAATTATTTTAAGTTTTGGAGTATTAATTAATTTAAAAATAAAATAAAGGTTGAAAAATGAATTTTATATTTTTCAAAAATCTCTCTGATATCAAGAAAATCAGAGAATCAATTTTTACAATTTTCTGATTTTTCTTTGATTTATTATAATTATTTTAGTGAAAATGCTAGAAAATACATTTTTTTTAATTTTTTTTTTAATTTTAAAATTACCCTAGGGCTTTAAAATTTAATATCTCATCAAATAGACCTAAGAAAAATATGGGATTTGTTCCTAAGTGATTAAAATTCAAAATGTGACATTTTGGTGAATTTTATTATTTTTATGATTTTTATTATTTTTTAATTATTAAAATATTAAAATAATATTAAAAATCAACTTTTTTAGAAAATTGAAATTTTAATTTTTTTAAATTACCCTGATATCAGAGAGGCTCCAAAACCAATTTGGTGAATTTTTAAAAAGTATTTTGAAAGTTATGAATTTTAAAGTTCAAATTGACTAAATGGCTTAATCAACCCATTTAGTAGGGCTAACCAAGTCCAATTGACTTCAAATTTTTATGGTGGGTTCCTCTGATCCTAAAGGTCAGTGGAGAATTGATTTCAAGTCAATTTGATGTATGGTTAGCTCTAATTAATTAGGGATCTATTTTGGGTGTTTAGGCCAATTAGGGTTATTATAAATGAGTTAACTCAAAACCTATTTTTCCTAGGGTCCTCTGGTCATAAGAGACATCACCAAATTTTCCTAGAATTTATTTCACAACATGCTAATTATTGAAATTAAAATACTCAAAACAGTAACATGAATTTGAAAAATCAATAACTTTTCATAGGGATGGCCTCGACTTTGGAAAATTCGGGGAATGTTCCCAAGTTCGGAGGCTTTAAAAGCCCTATGGTCTCATGCCATGGTGAATTTCCTACATGCATGGAGAATTAAAATAGTGCGGACAGTAAATAAATTATTAAAAATAAAATACTTGATGAAATTAAATGATTTCTTTTCCACATTATTCTCCTCTGTTCACTGAGCAAGTGGGTATTTTTATTTTATTTTTATGATTTTTCTACACAAAGTTATGAATTTTTGAAGTTTAGGGAATTAAATAAATCAGAAAATCCCTAATTTTCTATTTATCTGAGTCGGCGCTGCGTCATTCTCGGCATCTCCGAACGGCCACGCGGCGCGCTCTCATTCGACGCCGCCGTTTGAGTCAGCAGCCCGGGTCCCGCGGTTCACGTACCATCTCCTGGTCCGATGCCATCTGAGCCGTCCGTCAGCGCGTGTATTGAATGAACGGCATCCGTTCATCGTCCCCAAGCCTCCTAACCCGAGAATCGTCCATCTTCTAGGCCTAAGATCTCACTAGATACTTGACCAAATTTAACGTTCTTATGCTCTATGGATTCGTCTCGAGAAGACGAACACATCCATACGGTTTATGTGGCATGAAATTGGCTTAATGAAAATGGAGAATGTTCAGAAGCTTGGGAAGAAGAGTGAGGCCATACCTTTGCTCAGAGAAGTGTGGCTTTGATCTGAGGGTTGTTTCACCTTCGATTGGATCCCAGCAAGCTCCAGATGAAGTCTCCTGGTCTGGTGAATTGTCTAGGTGTGATTTCGACCAAGCCCGATCACAAAGCTTGGAGGCTGGAGCAACTGGGTGGCCTGGAGATGGGGCTTTCAGTGGAAAACTTCTCCTCTTGGTCTGGTGAAGGTGTAGGACCAATCAATTTGAAGATTGATCCACTGTGAAGAAGTGTCCTGGTTTTTGGGCTAAAGTTTGAACTCAAAATTGAGCTCAGCTGGAAGGAATTAGGACTGGAATTCAGTGGGGATCAAATGCTCTATGTATGGGGAGTAGTCTGGAACAATTTTGGCAGAGTTTCCTTAAGGTTTGTTTCAGCACCTCTCATGGCTGAGAGGGGTGGTGTTTAAATAGGAGAGGGTGGAGGGCCTCCCAGGGAGATTTAGGGCTTGGGATCAGCTTCTTAGGTCAAGGGCAGAACATCCATGGTGGCCATTGGGCATGGGGTAGCTCAGCAAGGTAGAATCCCAAAGTTGGCTCACATGTGAGCTCTCGGCCATGGTGTTTTCCGGCGACCTGGTGGCTGGCTGGCCAGGCATTGGTCACCATCTTGTTCAGGTGGGTCAGGGCTGGGGTTTGGTGCATTCAATTGAGGTTTGACATGTGTAAAGTGGTTGAATCAAAGTAGAAAGGGGAAGGGGTGATTTTGGCTTATTTTGGTCAACCAATGCAAATGGGTTGGGTGCACCTCCCCAAGACCTGGTTTTGGGCTGAGGAGGTCAGGTGGGTCAACCTCCCATGTGTGGTGGAGTCTCCATCAAGGATTTGGTGGAAAAGCATGGTTTAGAGTGTGACATGCTTAAGGTAAAAAAAGGCTTAAGAAGGATTAGGAAAGGGGGCCCTCCTTTTTCCATTAATGGCTTGATCACATGTCAAACCTTCCATGGCTTCATGTGGATTGTCCATGGCTTGCATGGCTTGTCTTTGGCTTGGGGAAAAGCTTGGTCAATTTCATGAAAATAGATTTTAGGAATTTTTGGTAATTTGATGGAAATTTGTATGAAGCTTGATTTGGAATGATTTGATGATGAATTTAGGACTTAGGTATTGAGTTTAATTGAAAGTATGATGAGGGGAAATGTCATATGGGCTTTGAGACCAATTTTGGGCCTTTGGATGTGGTAAAAGTTGAGCTTTTAAAATGGTTTAAGGAATGGGCCTTTAAGTTTAAAAATGAATTTATGGATGGGAATTTTGTGAAGAGGTTGGGCCAAATAATTGTTGGGTTTAGCTCATGGATGTTTCATGAGTGATTTGAAGCAAATTGGGGGTGATTTGGGTTTTAATTGGGTTGAATTTGGGCTCTTTTGGTGAATGGGCCAATATAGGTCAAAATGGGCCAAGTTGGGCCAATGTTGGGCTACGGTTGAAATTGATGTAAAATTAATGTTGAGAAATGTTTATGGGAGTGTTTCAAAGAGGTTTTGACTTTGGTTGGGCTTTGATTTTGGGGTTTGGGCTCATTTGGGTTAGGTTTGGGTTTAAGTCAAAATTGGGCCATTTAGCTTTGGGTTGAATTTGAGTGGGGTTTGGGTCTAAATTTTGGGCAAATAATGTTAGTGTTTTGATTGTGGGGTTGCTAAGGAAGATTTAGAAAAGATTTGGGATTAATTGGAGTTGAATTGGGTGAGTTTGGGTTAGGTTTGGGTCATGGGTCCAAATTGGGCTTGAAGGCCAAAAGTGAAATTGGATCCAAATGTCAATCAAATTGGACTTGGATTTGATCTTGATTGGTGTTGGGAATGTTTAATTGAAGTTTAGAATTGAATTGGACCAGGATTTGGGTCAATTGGGTAGGCTTGGTTTGACATTGGGTTCACTTAGGGTTAAAATGAGTCAAATTGGGGGTTTTGACAAAATTCAGGTAAATTAACAAAATTGGCCCATGGTGTAGTTGAACAAAATGAATTTGGGAATATTTGGGATTTTCTGGAATTTTCTGGGAATTTTCTGAATTTTTGGATTTTTGGGTCAAGAGGGGTATTTTGGGTATTTGGAGGGTATTGGGAGGTTTTCTTGGAATTTTTTATATTTTTGGCTATGTATGATCAACTTGAGTGGAGAGAAATGTTTAGGAATGATTTTGGAGAATTTTGGGTGATTTGGAAATTTTGAAAAATTTGGGTAATTTCAAGGGCTTTGGGTAGGTTAGGCGAGTGTAGGGTCCCGGGGTCGAAAATTAAAAATTTGGAAAATTGAAGATTGGGTGAATATAAGTGGAATGAAATCACTTTGGTTGAGCCATGAAGCCATATCAAGCCCACATGAACCATGAAGGGACTCATTTGAGGCATTCACTATGTTGTTCCCAACCCTTTTAGCCAAGGGTTTAGGGGTTAAGGACCATCCATGTGAGTCACCTACATGAGTCAGGAGGTCAAGTTAGGTATGAGTGTGGTTTTAGGAGGTGTGTGAAAGTGTAGTGTATAAGTGTAGTGTGTGTGTAAGTCAGCCCTTCACTGGACCGGGCCACCTGCAGGCGGTCCCAAGGCCAAAGAGTCCTATAGGAACTCATCCTTTAAACTTCCACATTTGATTTCAACCCTCTAGGTGATTAGGGGTCTACAGTCAAGATTGTGGAGTTTGTAGGGAGTTAAGAAGTGGTTTGAAATTCTATATGGTGGGTCCCAATTCTAGTCCTCTAAGATAGTCAAAGGAAAAGCCTAAGGCTAGATCCTAAGTACTAAAAAGAAGAAGAGAAGACCTCATCAAAAATGAGGTCAACAAGACCTAAAGAGGACGCTCCAAAAGGTTTTGAAAGACCTATTTCTCCACCTAAGGTTGATTTAGAAAAACCACAACCTCCATTTCCTCAGATACTTCGTCAACAAAAGTTGGATAAGCAATTTTCAAAATTATTAGAGATATTAAAGAAGCTTACCATTAATATTCCATTTGGTGAAGCCCTAGAACAAATGCCAAGCTATGCAAAATTTATGAAGGATATTCTTAATAAGAAGAGGAAGTTTTAAGAAAATGAGACTGTTGCACTTAGTGAGGAGTGCAGTGCGATAATTCAGAAAAAGCTTTCTGAAAAACTTAAAGATCCTGGTAGTTTCACAATTCCATGTGCAATCGGAGAAAGATTCTGTGGAAAAGCTTTATGTGATTTGGGTGCAAGCAGTAATCTTATGGCTCTATCAATATTCAAAAGACTCGGACTAGGAGAAATAACCCCAACTACTGTAACTCTGCAATTAGCAGATCGTTCGATCACATATCCTAAAGGAGTTATAGAAGATGTTTTGGTAAAAGTGGATCAATTTATTTTTCCTATGGATTTCATTGTATTAGATATGGAGGAAGATAAAGAGATACCCATAATTTTGGGGAGACCTTTTCTAGCTACAGGCAGAGCCATGATAGATGTGCAAAAAGGGGAATTAACGATGAGAGTTAATGATCGATTGTTACATTTAATATTTCAAAATCGATGAAATATCCTGCAAGAGGTAAAGAAGATGAGTGTTATAGGATGGATGTTATTGATTATTTAAGTGAATGTCATTTCAAATCAACTTATGAAGAGAATGTTGAAAGAGAAGAATTTCAATATAAACAAGAAGAGGAGTTATTTGATTCTGAAAATTTTCAAGAGGAAGATTTAAAGTATGTTCATAAAAATTTTGAATTGTTGGATATGACCGAAAAGGATAAATCTTATGGTCCATCAATTGAAAAACCTCCTGAACTTGAGTTAAAAGTGCTTCATGATCATTTGAAGTATATTTTTCTAGGTGAATCCTCAACCTTGCCTGTTATAATTTCCTCTAAATTAACTAAAAAAGAAGAAGAGAGTTTACTTGAATTTTTGAAGAGGTACAAGAAAGCATTTGGATGGAAAATTACTGATACTAAAGGAATCAGTCTTTCAATTTGTATGCACAGAATTCTTATGGAAGATAATTGCGAACCGTGAGTTGATCCCCAAAGGAGATTAAATCCTATTACGAAAGAAGTTGTTAAGAAAGAATTTTTAAAGTGGTTGGATGCTGGAATTATCTACCCTATTTCAGGTAGTGCATGGGTTAGTCCTATTCACTGTGTTCCTAAGAAAGGAGGAGTAACTGTGACTGTTAATGAAAATAATGAAATGATACCAATAAGACAAGTTACAGGGTGGCGAATATGCATTGATTATATAAAATTAAACCTTGCCACAAGGAAAGATCATTTGTCACTCCCTTTTCTAGATCAAATGTTGGATAGACTGGCTGGGCATAAATACTTTTGTTTTCTGGATGGATATACTGGTTACCACCAAATTCAAATTGCTCTTGATGATCAAGAGAAAAATATCTTTACCAGTCCTTATGGTATGTTTGCTTTTAGAAGAATGCCCTTTGGTTTATGTAATGCCCCTATTACATTTCAGAGACGTATGATGGCTATTTTTTGTGATTTAATTGAAAAAGGGATTTAAATTTTTATGGATGACTTTTCAATGTTTGGAATTTTGTTTGAATCATGTTTAGAACATCTATCTAAAGTTTTAAATGTTGTGAAGAAACTAATTTGGTCCTTAATTGGAAAAAATGCCAATTTATGGTAGCAGGAGGAATTGTTTTGGGACATCGGATTTCAGAAAAAGGTTTGGAGGTAGATCCCGCAAAAATTCAAGTTATATCTAATTTACCTTGCCCAACCAATGTAAGGGGAATTATAAGTTTTTTAGGACATCGTTGGATTCTACGGGCGTTACATTAAAGACTTTTCAAAAATTACAAAACCTTTATGCCGTTTACTAGAAAAGGATGCAGTTTTTAATTTTGATGATAACTGCTGTAAAGCCTTTGAAACATTAAAAGAAAAATTAATCACTACACCTGTAATAATTTCACCAAATTGGGAAAAACCTTTTGAATTAATGTGTGATGCTAGTGATTATGCTATTGGTGCTGTTTTGGGTCAGAAATATGATAAAATTTTCAAAGTAATTTATTATGCTAGTAAGACTCTTAATGAAGCTCAAATTAATTATACCACTACTGATAAAGAGTTATTAGCTATAGTATTTACCTTTGATAAATTTCTATCATATTTAATTGGAACTAAATGTGTTGTGCATACTGATCATTCTACTATTAAATACTTAATGAAGAAAAATGATGCAGAACTGAGACTTATATGATGGATTCTTCTTTTGCAAGAATTTGATTTTGAAATAGTAGATAGGAAGGGTTCTGATAATCAAATTGATGATCATTTGTCCAGGCTTGAAATTGAAAAATCTCTCTGTGATATTAAAGAAATTAATGAATATTTTCCTAATGAAAAATTGCTCACTGTTAAAGAATGGAGTGTTCTGTGGTATGCAGACATAGTAAACTTTATTGTTAGAAATATTATACCCTGCGGTTTGACATATCATGAAAAGAAGAAATTTCTATCTGATGCTAAGACTTATTTTTGGGATGACCCATTTTTATATAAACAAGGAAAGGATCTTATAACGCGAAGATGTGTACCCTTGGAAGAGACTTATGAAATTATAAAAAAATGTCATGATTCTGATTATGGGGGACATTTTGGAAGTGATAAAACTGCATATAAAATATTATAATCAGGATTTTATTGGCCTACAATTTTTAAGGATGTGAATTTTTATATTAAAAATTGTGATAGATGTCAGCACGTAGGCAATATTTCTAGAAGAAATGAGATGCCCCTCAATTATATGTTGGAAGTTGAAACATTTGATCTTTGGGGATTAGATTTTATGGGACCATTTACACCATCTTTTAGAAATGTGTATATTTCAAAAGCAGTAGATTATGTTTCCAAATGGATTGAAGCTATTGCTTTATCTAGATGTGATGCTCAAAGTGTTGCAAAGTTTTTAGAAAAGAATATATTTTGCAGATTTGGAATACCATGAGTAATCATAACTGATGGGGGAAGTCATTTTAGAAATGCGATTATTGGGAAGTTAGCAAAGAAATATCATATTAATCATTGCAATGCTACTGCTTATCATCCGCAGACAAGTGGTATGCTTGAATTATCCAATCGTGAAATTAAAAGAATATTGGAAAAAACTCTTTATCCAAATAGAAAGGATTGGTTAATTAAACTGGATTATGCTTTGTGGGCCTATAGGACTGCTTACAGAACATCTATAGGAATGTCCCCATATAGCCTGATTTTTGGAAAAGCTTGTCATTTACCTTTTGAACTTGAGCATAAGGCTTATTGGGCTATTAAAGAGTTCAATTATAATTTGAAAGATGCTGCCGAAAAGAAATTATTGCAATCGAATGAGCTTGAAGAAATTAGGAATGAATCTTATGAAAATGCTAAGATTTATAAGGAAAAGATGAAGTTATGGCATGATCGAAAGATTCTTACTAAAAATCTTGTACCAGGACAAAACGTTTTGCCGTATAATGCTAGATTGAGAATATTTTCTGGAAAACTTAAGTCCAAGTGGATGGGTCTATTCATTGTGATAAAAGTTTATTCTTATGGAGCTGTAGATATTCAAGATCTTAAGACTGAAAAAATATTTAAAGTTAACGGACATAGAATTAATTCATATTTTTCAGTCAATAAATCTAAATCTGATGAGAATTTAATGTTGGGTCACTCAGAATGAGTTCTGGGTATGTCAGGCTGAAGATGTTAATACAAGCGCTTTATGGGAGGCAACCCATATTTATCGGTGTGCTTTTCTTTATGTTTGTTTTGTGTGTTTTGTTTGCTTTTTTTGGTTTCTTTTTATGTTTTTAGTGGTAGTAATTTGGAGTTTTTAAACTTAAGTAGAGTTTATTCGACCTTAATTGATGATTTAGTGAAGTCAGAATGAAAATTTGGACACTTAGCGGACCTATGTTACAATGTGCACTGGCGGCTAAGCGCCTACTAGTTGGCGCTTAGGTGCCACAGTTATAAAAAATGTGAAAAATGTGAATCTAGAAGCCTGGATCATGGGAGAGAAGTTATGGGAGTTATTTAGATGATTCTAAACGTCTAGGGGAATATTCTAGCATCTGCCACATCTATAAAAAGGACTAGACTTGATAGAAACACTTACCCTAAGTCCAAATTTCATTTCTGTAGTCTAAGAAGAAAATTTTGAAGAGCACCATGTCTTCCTAGGAGAACGAGATGAAGAGGAAGCAAGATTCCGATAAAAGTAAGTTCATTAGTGATAGTGCTAAGAAGTTATTTAATGGATATCTGGCTTTTAGTATTCAAGGTATAGCAAAGATGATTGCAAAAATTGAAGCCCAAGAGACTTCAATAGAAGCAAAAATCAATGATATTACCTTACATCTGGATCACATGGGATGGCAACTCAAGATGTAATTCAATCATTCGATGTATGTGGAAGAAATAGATAAAGCGATGTTTGTGAAAAATAAATGGATTGAAGAAGATGATATAAGAATGAACAATGATCCCCCGTTCTATCAAATCTACATTCCTGAAGGGTCAAATGAGAATAACATTTGACCTGGTTATATTCCACCTAATGGAGAGTTGAATTAAATGTGTTTTGTTTGTATATGTTTAGTGTCTTAATGTGTTGTGTTAGTGTTCTTGTGAGTTCATGTTTGATGTGTTTAGTGTTTTTATTTATGCCTGATAATGTGATGGGTACATCTTAGAGATGTATACTTATCTGTTTAATATTATAGTGTCTTGTATTTTGAGAATTTTATCCTTTATGTTTAGATAGAATTTCTAGTGTTGTATTAAATGTTATGTTTGTTTTGAATATAAGTTTGTGTTTTGTGAAATTTGTACCGAATCAATAGTTATTAAACTTTGATTTGGAGTATTAGAAGACTTATGTGGGAGAATTAATTATTGTGGACTAATTAAGGGTAATTAACAAAGTGATTTAGTGCATATACCTTAATTATGAAAACTTTGGTACTGGTGGCTAAGCACCAGATTACCGGTGCTTACGCGCCAGATTTCGCGGCCAAGCACCGAATGTTCACGCTTAAACGCCAGTTTGCGAAATTTGTTTCCCGTAAGTTAAAAACCCAAAATTTGCCATTTTCAACCGCCCCGTCGTCTTCAACCCATGTTTTGCCGCGAAAGAGGAGCCTAGGGTTACAAATTATGGATCATTTAAGAGCCAATCTCAATAAAAATTGTTAAATTTGGATTCCTTGAGGTAAGAACACTACTCCTAAGTAAAAATTTTTTATTTTCACCATGCATTTTAGAAAATCTTAAAATCACTATTCATGGTCAAAGTTTGAGGAAAAGCTTGATAAATTGCTTGGATTTGGTGAAAATATCTTTTGGAAGATAATTAAGCAAGTTTAGTTTGATTTTGGAATTTATGGTGAATTTTTCGTGAATTTTTAGAGGGTTCCAAAGTCAAAGCGCGCTCGAGATAAGACAAAATTTGATTCTGACAAATTTGTTAGTTTGAGGGCTGAGGAACTCTACGTCGATGCATTGCAATCACGTAAGTTGATTCCTGAGCGAGTGTTTAGTAAGCCAGGAGAGGTGATTGAAGATATGATTGCAAGAAGAAACTGGTAGAATTACTGTTGCTTCTCCGCTATTGCTGTTGTTTCTGTGGTAAGAGAATTTTATGCAAATTTACCTGCTGCAGAGGAAAACAAGGTGATGGTTAGGAGGCATGAAGTAAAATTTTCTTCAGTTGCAATCAATACCTTTTATGGACTACCTCCTGATATGTTTTGTTTTTATTCTAACTATCATTTTTCGGAAGGAGAATTAGATGAGATTATGGAGTTTCTGACTGATGGAAGAGGATTATGGAAAATTACAAATGATTGAAGAGTGAACTTTCCTGCTTCCAAATTTAATGCCATTTCTAAGGCATGGCATTATTTTATCTCATCTAAGTTGTTACCTTCAAGTCACACTAGTGAAGTGACGAGAGAAAGAGCGGTGTTGAACCATTTTATTCAGCTTGGGAAGCCTGTTGATATTGGAGGGATAATTTATGATTATGTTTTGAACTATTCTAGATCAACCACGACTGCAGATATGGGATTTCCTTCCTTGATTCATTCACTGTGTGAATGATCTGGAGTGAAGTTTGAAACCTGGGAAGAGGTACTTCAGCCATTGAGACCAATTACTAGTTTAAACGTTGGTGCTTACACTGTACATTCAGAGTTTGGTTGGAAAGGGGGATTTGGTAGGGCGTATACTGCTTCAGCTTTTGCAACTTCTACTTCTCGTGCTACAACTTCATGTGCTTCGTCATCTACTAATTCACAAACTGGTTTATCAAGAAATAATTTGAATAAAGTGAGTCTTACTCGAGAGCATGTGAGAGATATGGAAGGTAAGCTGGATAATGTTGAGATATATATTTTAAAACATGATGAATATGAGGAGAATTATCAGTAATATTTGGATAGACTGATTAGAGGAGATCAAAGTGCTGAGATGCCACCTCATCCATTCTATATACCTTATGTGCCATCCAAATATTGGAACGAGCAAGTTGATGATGATGAGGAGGATGAAGAGTAGATGTATGTTGTTTGTTTTAGTTGTTGTATTGATGTGTTGTATCACTGTGTGCTTCATCTAGTATTTTGTTTGATGATTGTATTTTGATGTAAACCTTGATAGTATGCAGATTGTAGTTGTATTATTTATCTGTTATGCATATTCAGGTATTGTTGTTGTTTTATTATGGATTTATATGTTGTTGTGTGGTAGTGTGTAATTGTAAATGATTTTTATGTGTATGTTATGTCAGAGTTTTTAATAGTGTGTACTTTAATTCAAAAACTGTTATGAGATTATAAACCACTATTACGAACTTCAACTTAGGAAAACTGCATGTTTAAAAATTTTCAAATTCCACTATTCTCTGTTATCTGTATCAGTGTTTTATTTTAGTTGGTGTGTATTTGCATTGAAAACCTCCACTACTGTAGAAGTCTTCTAAAATTTTTACTTTTCTTATTATAAAAAAAGAAAAAAGAAAAATGTTTTGGAAAACTAAATTTGATTTCATCTTACTCATGTTATTTAAATTGTTATACTTGCATATTAGGATATTAAAAATTCCTGCAAGCATGTTATGTCAGTTTTTTTATTTTTCACCCTTGTATCATTTCTTAAGGTTAAATTTTTTATCTTAATTAAAAATTTAAAGTTTGGGGGGGGATTTTAAAAACAAAGATTTTTAAAAACCTAAAATATTATTTGATTCTCAAGAATACTTAAAATAAATATTATTTTTTATTGAGAACAATTATGTACATGAAGTTATATTAGGGGAATAAAATTTTGAATATAGAAATGATTAAAAGAATTTAGTTAAAATTTATAGTAATCTTGAAAAACTTAAATTTAAAATTTTCTTAATGAAGAGGTGTTAAATAAAGTTAAACTATCTTTATTATTTTGTATTTTTGGATAAATAGAAGATTTGACTTTTATTCTTCAAAGCTTAAATTTCTTTTATTGAAGAGTGATTTTTAGATACTATTATTATGATTTTTAAGTGAAAGATGTAAATCTGATCTTTATGTTAAATGGAATGATGGAATTCAAAATCATTAAAGGTCTATCCAGATATAGTAATCCTTGCCTTAAAAAAAAGTGAAAAATATAGTATATGAAAAGGAAGGAGAAGCTTGAGGATTTAAGGGCCTAATCAAAAATTGGTTTCATGCCTATAGTTTAAGATATAAGATCAGAGAAAATCTAAAGCTTAAAGTTGTAATATAGTAAGTAAAATTATTTTTCAAATAAAGATTTTTAAGTAAGAAAAATAAATGTTTGAATCCTATATTTTGAAAAATCTACAAATATTTCTGAAATAGATAGAGACTTATATTTATCATTTTCTTTTACCTAATAACTTTCTCAATTTTAAGTTGGTTTTAATTACTAAAATTTTTTCTAAATTGGACTACTCCATTTCTAGAACAAAATTTTGTTATCTTCCTAAGAAACTCATTACATAATTTGCATGCTAAAATGTTTTATGAGATTTACTGTCACTTGAGGACAAGTAACATTTTAAGTTTGAGGGATTTTGATACAGCTAAAATATATAGTATTTGTATGCACATTTTTATACCTATTTTTAATGATATTGCACTTTAATGGAAGGTATTTTGTGTTTTTCTTGCAGGTATGATGAAAATAGATGGTCATGATGAAAGGAGCAAAATTGGATCAAATTTGGAGCAAAAAAATGAAAAATAAAAAATTTGGCACTGGCGACTAAGCACTGCTGGGCCGACGTTTAGCCGCCACAGCTATAAATCAAACTTTAATTAGATTTGGCTCCAAATTCAACACGGAATGGATGCAAATCTTGGTGGTAATGTCCATAACTTCCTTTGGGCGGCAAATATTAATGAAGGGGTGCGTTCCTTGGTAGATATATTGAATCGGGACACATTTTGATAAGACATCAAGGCACCTTTTGGTTCACTTTTTAAAGAGAGTCTTAGAAGTCAAGAAGTGAATAATTGAAGAGGCTCTTCACTGTATTTCGAAGAGAAGAATTTAGGAGATTCTTCCACTGCATTTTAAGTTTTTTATTTAGAGTTGGAGTAGAGAGTAGAAAGGAGAAAAGGGTCGGAGTTAAGAGTTCTTCTCCCACTTCTTTTCATTCTTTTAGTTTAGTTTTTATTGAAGTCTGAAGTCTGTATTCTGAGTCATCAGTGTTTGGAGACTTGCTCTGAAGAGTAGTTTAGCGAAGAGTCAAAGTTTCAGAGGAACTTCCTTAGTCTTGTGGAAAGGATTTTCAGATAAGTGTTTACATTTATTTTGTTTATCAATACTTGCTTTCGTTTATTACTTTTCTTATCGTTTTTAATTTCAAATCAATGTGTTTTTATATTTTCCCAATGCATTCTGAGTAGTTTACTTTATCATTTTTCTTTCTTAAAATGGAGAAGTAATTAATTTAAAGAGAATTGTTGGGAAAGTATCAGTGTTTAAAAGTTGGAAGAAGTTGTGAAGATTGATTCTGAGAACTTTGTTTACTTCTTAATTTGGCATGTTAAGTTGTAAAATTTCTTGAGATTATGTAAGATCCAATGTAGTATTACCTTATTAAGTTAGTAGGAATCACATGCAATTATATGGGTGGGAACTGTAGTCCATATAAGTGAATGTAATATTAGAAAAATTTTTTATAGAAGGGAGTAAAATTAGATGATTTTAGAGTGACAAGCCAAAACCCCCGAATTTAGTTTGAAGTTTTGAGTTTTGTTATGAGAATATAGTCCCCAGGTGGTGGGGATCGAGGGAACTCTAGAGTGAGAGACTGGTATCTTCCCTGCCTAACGATGTTCAAAATAATATAAATTTCAAATTAACCT
The DNA here is from genome assembly GCA_022702705.1 of Papilionanthe hookeriana x Papilionanthe teres. Taxonomy (NCBI): domain Eukaryota; kingdom Viridiplantae; phylum Streptophyta; class Magnoliopsida; order Asparagales; family Orchidaceae; genus Papilionanthe; species Papilionanthe hookeriana x Papilionanthe teres. The sequence goes on from CM040428.1 coordinate 138,356,073, forward strand.
ATGTTCTTTATAGAACCAAGTAAGGGTAAAGAACACATTTGCTACTATTTGTCACAACAAAATTTAAATACTTCCACAAAAATACTTTAAGAATTATTACTACTTCATGAAAGGAAAGAAAAAGATATTTTAGTTAATAGTTTTTTTACATCTAGTATTATTAGTTATTGAAACCTTTACTTTCTTTGCTTAGCATTTTATTAAGAAAAATTCAAAAGACAAATCAACTTTCTAAAACTTTTCAAAATCAAGACATACTATTTCAAAAACAATTAAAGAAAGTAAAAAGATAATTTTCTAAATTCCTTTAAAGATTTTCAACTTTTCCCTGTGGGTTCGATATCTCGGGGCTTAATCAGAAAGTCTTATATTACTTGATAAATGATACATATACTTGCGTAGTATCCCATATTATGAAATAATAATTTTCATATCTTAAATCATCAACACACTTATATCTAGCGGAGTCAAGTTTTTGGCAACCGTTGCACTTCTATCTATCGGGGATCAATGTTCCTAAAGAACAAGTGGTTAGAAGAAGATGTAAAAGTGTTTAATCATCCCTTATTCTAGCAAATTTATATTCCAGTAGGGTCAAATGGAAATAATAGTGGTTCTGGATATATTCCACTTACTGGAGAGTGGAATTAAATGTTAGTTTGATCTTGTGGTTTGTTTTGTGTATTTTATGTCTGATGAGTTTGAATGTTTAAGTGTTTAATGTTTTATGATTGTGATCTGTTGCACTTTAATGTGTGATTGTTACATCTTAGTGATGTATACCTGTCTTTATGTTTATTGAGTCCTTTTGTAACTAAGAAATTTCATCCAAAGTGTTTGGATAGAAATTTTTAGTTTGTATTAAGTGATGTTTTTTTTAATGAATATAAATTTGTGTTTGTGTGAAACTTGATCAGAATAGATGGATATTAAAATTTGAAATTGGAGTATTTGAAGATTTATGGGGAAGAGATAACTATTTTGAGAAGATTAAGGGTGATTAACTAAGTGTTTTAGTGCATTTTCTTAATTGTGAAAATCTGGGCAATGGCGGCTAAGCGCCAGATTTCGCGGCTAAGCGCCGAAGGCCTCTCGCTTAAGCGCCGGTTCACAAAAATTGGTATTCAGCAGTTAAAAACCCAAAAATCATCATTTTTAACTTATTTATCATCTTCAACCTCTAATTTTTGAGAAAAGGAGCCTAGGGAATTGAAATAGTGGATCATTTGAAGGTCGATCTCAACAAAAAATTGTTAGATTTGGATTCCTTAAGGTAAGAGCACTACTCCTAAGTAAAAATTTTTTATTTTCACCATGTATTTTGATTACATTTTGGAAAATCCTAAAATCACTATTCATGGTGAAAATTTGAGGAAAAGGATGAGAAATTCTTAGATTTAGTGGAAATTTCTTTTGGAAGTTAATTTAGTAAGTTTAGTTTGATTTTGGAATTTATGGTGAATTTTTCATGATTTTTTTAGAAATGACTCTAAAGACAAAGTGCTCGAGAGAAAAGATGAGATTTTATTATGATAAGTTTGTTAGTAGAAGGGCTGAAGAACGATACGTTGACGCACTACAGTCACGTAAATTGATTCCTGAGCGTGTGTTCAGTAAGCCTAGAGAAGTTATTGAGGAGATGATTGCTAGAAGGAATTGGGAGAATTACTGTTGCTTCTCCGCTGTTGCTGTTGCTGTTGCTTCTGTGATCAGAGATTTTTATGCAAACTTACCTGCAGCAGAAGAGAATATGGTGATGGTGAGAAGGCAAGAAGTACATTTTACTACTGCAGTAATCAATGTCTTTTATCAACTGCCTCCTGATATGTTTTGTTTTTATTCTAACTATCATCCTACTGAGGGAGTGTTAGATGAGATAATGGCATTTTTTATTGATGGAAGAGGATTATGGAAGATCACTAATGATAGAAGAGTCAATTTCCAAGCCTTTAAGTTAAATGCCACTTCTAAAGCATGTCATTTTTTTATCTCATCTAAGTTGTTGCCTTCAAGTTGTACTAGTGAAGTTACAAGGCAGAGAGCTGTGTTGAACTATTGCATTCAGCAAGAGGAGCCTATAGATATTAGAGCAATCATTTATGATTACATTTTGAATTGTGCCAGATCTACCACTACTACAGGTATGAGATTTCCTTCCCAAATTATTTCATTTTGTGAGCGATCTGGTGTGAAATTTGAAATTTGGGACGAGGCCCTTCAGACTTTGAAGCCAATTAACAGTGTAAACGTTGGAGATTACACTGTACATTCAGAGTTTGGTAGGAGAGGAGGATTTTATAGGGCGTCTACTGCTTCTGCTGCTTCTAGTTCACATGCTACAACTTCGAGAGCTTCATCATCTAGTGATTCATGGACTGGTTTGTTAAGAAAGATTTAGAATAAGGTGAGTCTTACTCATGACCATGTTAGAGACATAGATGGTAAGATGGATAATATGGAAAGGTATATTGTAAAACATGATGAATATGAGGAGAATTATCAGCATTATTTGGATAGATTGATTAAAGGTGATATGAGTGCTGAGATGCCCCCTCATCCATTCTATATACCTTATGTGTCATCCAGAGATTGGAACAAGCAAGATGATGATGAGGATGATTAGTGGATTTGTTTTTTTATGCGTTGCTGAGTTTTTTTTGATGTACTGATGTATGTTATGTCTTGTGTTTTATTTAGATGTTGTGTTTTGTTTTGTGAACTCTGGTAATATGCTGATTATAGTTAAATTATTATTTTTGCATATCTTTGTTTAATTGATATTCTATATGTTGTTTTGTGTTATATATGTGTAGTAGTAAATGTTTTTATGTGTATGTTGTGTCAGATTTTTTATAGTGTGTACTTTAACTTCAAAATTGTTAGGAGAATATGGAACACAATTAAAAAGTATTATTTAAAAACTGCATGTTCAAAACTTTTCAAAATCTACTACTACCATTTGTTATCTGGTATTGGTGTGATTTCAGTTATTTTCATTTGGTGTGTATTTGCTTTGAAAACCATCACTATTGTAGTAGTCCTTTGAAATTTTGAAATTTCTATTTAAAGAAAAACTGAAAATTTTGAATTTAATTTCTTTTTACTCATGTTTTTAGATTGTTATACTTGTATATTTAGGATATTAAGATTCCTGCAAGCATGTTATGTTAGTTTTTAATTATCACCCATGTATCATTTCTAATGCTTAAATGTTTTATCCTAACTAAAAATTAAAGTTTGGGGGGGGGGATTTTAAAAATCGAAAAATTTTTCAAAAACCTAAAATTTTATTTGTTCTCAAGAATACATAAAATTAATATGATTTTTGATTAAAAACAATTATGTATATGAAGTTATTTTAAGGGAACAAAATTTTGAATATAGAAATGAATAAGAGAATTTAGTTAAAATTTATAGTAATAATGAAAATTTTTAAGTTAAAAAGGTGAAAAATAGTATGTGAAAAGGAAGGAGAAGCTTGAGGATTTATGGGCCTAATCAAAAATTGGTTCCATAACTAAAGTTTAAGATATAAGTTTTGAGAAAATCTAAAGCTTAAGGTTATAATATAGTAAGTAAAAATATTTTCAAATAAAGATTTTTAAGTGAGAAAAATAAATGTGTGAATCTAATATTTTGAAGAATCGACGAATACTTCTGAATTAGATAGAAAACTATATTTTGCATTATCCTTTACCTAAGAACTTTCTAAACTTTAAATTGGTCTTAATTAATGATTTTTTTTCTAAATTGGACTATGATGCACCGAAAATATATATGATTTATGCAATCTGATTTTACTTATTTTTTGTGATATTGCACTTGAAAGAAAGTTATTTTTCATGATTTATTGCAGGTATGATGATTTTAGGTGATTGGAGCGAAAAGAATAAAAAAGGAACGAATTTGGAGTGAAAAGGAGCAAAAAGGAGAAAATGGTGGAAATGGTATTCTGGCACCGCTGGCGCCAGAATAGGTGCCGCCTGCGCCAAAATCCAGAGAGCTCAGAAAATATTTTGGACCATATAGTGCCGTCGGTGCCCTATCAGGCGCCGCCGGTGCCCAAAGTCGGTGGAATTCAAAATTTGAGAGTTTTGGCGAAATTTTGAAAGGATGCTTATGGAAACTCTTGGGATTTCATCCTTAACTCTTAAATAATTGAATTTGGATGAGGGAAGAGAGAAGAAGAGAGTTCTATAGAGTTTTAAAGTGTGCTCTCTTGCATTCCATTACTTTCTCTTAGTTTTTAGTGTTAAGGTTTAGTGTAGAAGAGAGGGATTCTTCTCTAAGGAGTGAAGGAGAATGAGTAAAGTGAGAGATTGCTTCTTCCTTTCCATTCTAAAGAGAGCATCAAGTGTTGTAAAGAAGAGAAGAGGATTCAAAGGAACTTGAAGGAGTTTGCATTAGGGAAGAGAAGGAGATAAGTTGTATTTCCTTTTGTGGTTTGTATGACTTTTCTTTTATATATAAAATCCATATTTTATTGTAACTTCTCCATGAATTCTGAGTTGTCTTCTTTATCTTTCTTCTTGCTTAGAGATGCAATGATGATTTGAAGTGGATTTAATGTACTTTTAATGTGATGAAGAAATTGTGATGGCTTTTCATTTAAAACTTAATTTACTTTCGATCTGGCCAACTGAATTGTTAAATTATGTTGTTGAACATTAAGTTTGAAAGGATTTAATGTCATAAAACAATAATGAAAGATCCATTCAATTTCCATGTATGAATTACATATTTCATGGGAATTGCATGCAAATAAATAGGGAAATGTGTTCTGAAGGACTTCAATATGGAGATTTCAGGGTGACAGACGGAAATCCCCAGATTGGTTCTAAGATTAGTAACTAATATCAAAGGTTAGCCTTCGGGTGAAGGGTAAATGGGAGCTCCGAAGTGAGAGCTGGTATCCTCCCAGCCTAGCCCTAGAATTAGTAACTAAACTTAGAATGTGTCAATGTTCTTTTCTTATTTAGAGGAGCGGGTACTCTTCTAAAGGTAAAGAATCATCTATGCTCCTATTTAGCACAATAAATTAGATAATTAATCCATATGAATCCACACATCATATTCTCATTACAAGAAGAAATATACTTTTCTCATATATCAAAAACCTTTCAAATACTTAGTTTAGTGTGTATGTTAGTTAATTCTGTTTTATAAGTTATTAGAAGTAATTGTAGTTTAGTTGGTTATTACTGTTTTCTGCATTGTAGTAGTAGTGTTAGAAGAATGATCTAGTGCTTTATTCTAACTTGTTAAAACTTTTACTTGGCTTCAACTTAAAACCTCCCTGTGGGATCGATAACTAGAACTCCACTAGATTTTTCTATTACTTGATACGATATGTATACTTACGTTGATTGCTTGGACTTTACAAAATCATAATAAGTATATAAATTTGAAGTTAACAAAGTCTATCATTTAAAAATATAGAATAAAGTCTGGAAGCATTAAGGGAATTATATCTCGTAGTAGTGGTGCTGTATTCATGTATTCAAACCAATCACATCAAGTTTTTGGCGCCGTTGCCAGGGAGGTAATGAAGTCAAACTAAAAAACAAAAAAGAGTGTTTGTGTGATTTTATATGCGTTGTAGTGGATCTATAGGTTTAGTACCTTATGATTTATAGTTAGAGCGTACTGTTAGAAAAATTAGAAAACAACAAAAACAAATCAAAATTTTTTGCGAAATGGCGAATATTCAAGATAATGAGAGAAATGATATTGGATCTTGATGTTGCTGATGAAATTCATATAACTATTCAAAATCTTGATGTTGCTGCTAATTCATTTGAACTTAAACCTACTATTATCCAAATGGTACAAAATAATCAATCCACTGGAACACCTAATGAGGATCCAAATTTACATCTCGCTAGTTTTTTAGAACTGTGTGCTACTTTTAAATATGATTGAGTGTCTAGTGACGCTGTCAGACTTAGACTTTTTCCTTTCTCGTTAAGGGATAAAACTAAGGCGTGGTTAAGCCTGTTAGCACCTGGATCAATTAGAAATTGGGGAGATTTATCTCAAAAGTTTCTTTCAAAATATTTCCCTCCATCAAAGACTGCTAAGTAAAGAAATGATATTACATCTTTTTGTCAGTTTGAAGGAGAGTCAATTTATGAAGATTGGGAGAGATTTAAAGAACTTTTTAGGAAGTGCCCACATCATGCTTTACCAGATTGGTTAATAAATCAACATTTTATAATGGATTAGTGGGATCATTAAGATCTATTATAGATGCTGCTGCTAGTGGATCATTATTGTCAAAACCTTTTGTTGAAGCATACACATTAATTGAAGAAATGGCTACTAATAATTTTCAATGGCCCTCTGAACGTGTAAATCCTAAGAGAGTAGCTAGTTTTCATGATTCAGATATGATGACTATGGTAGTTTTTCAAATTGCAGCCCTTTCTAAAAAAATAGATCATTATTGAATGAATTATTCTCAACCACCTCAAGTGTTGGAGGAAAATTCATGTGGACAGATAACAGAATCCCAAACGCCTTATGAGACTTTAAATGCTATTAATAGACCTAACAATCCTTATTTGAATTATTAATATCTTGGTTGGAAGAATCACCCAAATTTCAATTCGAATAATAACAATGCTAATGTTAACCAGCATTGGGCTAACAATTATATGAATCCAATTGGAAATTCGAACAATCAAGGAAATCCTAATTTTAGACCATCTTATCCCCCTGGATTCAATAGTAACCCACAATTTAAGGATAAGAAGTTGTCTACTGAAGAAATGATTCTGAATATGGGAAATCAATTACAAGCTCAAGGTGTTGCTATGAAAAATATTGAAAATCAATTAGGACATATTTTCACTGCACTTAATAATAGACCTTCTGGAACACTTCCAAGCAATGTTGAGATCAATCGAAAAGTTCAAAACAAGGAACAACTTAAGGCTATTCAATTAAGGAGTGTACAAGAATTGGAAACTAGAGTGGAAAAAGAAGTTGAAGTAGAAAAGGAGAAGGCGGAGATTGAAAAAAGTTCAAACAAGATTTATCCAAACTTGGATTATCCTCTTGAGCCAATGAAGATAATTGTTGAAAAATCACCTCCATTTCTAAAAGATTAAAGAAACAAAATAGGGATAACAGATTTGGAAAATTTTTGGAGATTCTTAAGAAATTAACAATAAATATTCCTTTTGTTGAAGCATTAGAACAGATGCCTGACTATGCCAAGTTTATGAAGGATATTTGGAGAAAGAAAAAAAAGTTTACACATCATGAAACTGTTGCACTTAGCGGAGAGTGTAGTGCAATAATTCAGAAGAAGCTTCTTGAAAAACTTAAAGATCCTGGTAGTTTCACTATTCCGTGTGTTATAAGTGAAAATTTTTTTGGAAAGGCTTTATGTGATCTGGGAGCGAGTATTAATCATATGCCTTTATCAACTTTTAAAAGGTTGGGAATAGGAGAATTCTGTCCTACATCAATGACTCTTCAGTTGGCTAATCGTTCCATTACTTACCCTAAAGGAGTGGTGGAAGATGTGTTAGTAAAAGTGGATAAATTTATCTTTCCTGTGGACTTTATTGTACTTGATATGGAAGAAGATAAAGTAATTCCAATCATTTTGGGAAGAACATTCCTTGCTACTGGAAGAGCAGTAATTGATGTTCAAAAAGGAGAATTAACTATGAGAGTTAATGATTAAGAGGTGACCTTTAATATTTCAAAATCTATGAAGTATTCCTCAATGGAAAAAGATAATGAATATTTTAGGATGGAGGTCTGTGATTATCTGAGAAACGATCATTTAAAGAATATATTTGAAAAAGAAGAAGAATATAAAAATATATTTGAAGAAGAAATTAAAGATCATGAAAATTCATATAATGAAAAAAATGAAGAATTGGAATATGTTCAGGAGAGATTCAAAATATTAGACACTATAGAAGGTGGAAATAAAAGCTTAATTCCATCTATCATAAAACCTCCTAAACTTGAGATGAAAATTCTCCCTAATAATTTAAAGTATATGTTTTTAGGAGAATCTTCTACCTTGCCAGTTATAGTATCTTCAGAGTTAAATGATTATCAAGAACAAAAACTATTGGAAACTTTAAAAAGATACAAGAAAGGTTTTGGATGGACTTTGACAGATATTAAGGGAGTTTGTCCTTCCATTTGTATACACAGAATTTTATTAGTTGATGAACATAAACCAAGAGTTGATCCGTAAAGGTGACTGAACTCTATAATGAAAGAAGTAGTTAAGAAAGAGATTTTAAAATGTTTGGATGCTGGAATTATTTATCCTATTTCGGATAGTGCTTGGGTAAGTCCAATACATTGTGTACCGAAAAAGGGAGGAGTGACTGCTGAAGTGAATGAAAATAATGAAATTATTACCATAAGACAAATTAATGGATGAAGAATTTGTATAGACTATAGAAAATTATATGCCGCCACCAGAAAAGATCACTTTCCTCTTCCTTTTCTCGATCAAATGCTAGATAGACTTGCTGGACACAAGTACTACTGTTTTCTGGGTGGATATACTGGTCACCACCAAATACCTATTGCTCCTGCCTGAGGATCAGGAAAAGACAACATTTACTAGCCCCTATAGAACCTTTGCTTTTAGAAGAATGCCTTTTGGACTATGTAATGCGATAATGGAATAGAAGTTTTTATGGATGATTACTTTGTATTTGGGACTTCATATGAAATTTGTCTAGAGAACTTAACAAAAGTTTTGGAGCTTTGTGAGAAAACAAATCTAGTTCTGAATTGGGAGAAATGTCAAATTATGGTTGCAGGAGGAATTGTGCTTGGGCATAAAATTTCTGAACATGGTATGGAGGTCGATCCTGCTAAAATTAGAGTGATTGAAAGATTGCCACCACCCACTACTGTGAGGGAGGTGACAAGTTTCTTAGGACACGCTGGATTTTACAACCGATATATTAAAGATTTCTTTAAAATTACTAAACCTTTGTGCCAACTTTTAGAAAATTATAGAAAGTTTGAATTTAATGAAGAATGCTTGAAATCTTTTGAATTATTAAAAGAAATTTTAATCACTGCACCTGTAATTGTTTAACCCGATTAGGATAAACCATTTGAACTAATGTGTGATGTTAGTGATTATGCAATTGGAGTAGCATTGGGGCAACGGTATGATAAAGTATTCAAAGTTATTTACTATGCTAGTAAATCTCTTAATGAGGCTCAAATTAATTATACTATAACTGATAGAGAAATATTAGCTATAGTATTTGCTTTTGAAAAAATTTAGACCTTATTTAATTGGAACTAAAAATATTGTGCATACAGACCATTCAACTATCAAATGATGCAAAACCTAGACTCATTAGATGGATACTTCTTCTGCAAGAATTTGATTTTATGATAGTTGATAGGAAAAGAATTGATAACCAAATAGCTGATCATTTGTCCAGAATTGAAAATGACAAATTAGCTGAATTTGAAAAAGATGTTATACAAAATTGTTCTGACGAGCAACTTTATATTATTATGGAAAGTAATTTGCCTTGGTATGCTAATATTGTGAATTATAATGTAAGCAATATTGTACCACTTGATTTAACAAGGCAACAACTCAAAAAGTTTAAATATGATGCAAAATTTTATTTTTGGGATGAGCCCTATCTATATAAACAATGTAAGGATCTGATTATTAGGAAATGTGTGCCACAAGAAGAAACATATTCAATTATTCAATAATGTTATGATTCTGAATTTGGAGGTCATTTTGGTGTTGATAAAACTGCATTTAAAATTTTACAATCTGGATTTTATTGGCCTACTCTATTTAGAGATGTTTATAGATATATTAAATCATGTGATCGATGTCAGAGAGCACGTAATATATCTAAAAGAAATGAAATGCCTCTAAATTATAATTTGGAATTTGAAATTTTTGATGTATGGGGATTAGATTTTATGGAACAAGTTACTCCTTCATTTGGAAATATATATATATATATATATATATATATATATATATTGGTCACTGTTGATTATGTCTCGAAATGGATTGAAGCTATTGCTTTACCAACATGTGATGCTCGGAGTGTTTCAAAATTTTTAAAGAAAAATATATTTACAAGATATGGAATGCCGAGAGTGATCATAACTGGTGGTGGATCCCATTTCAGGAATAATCAAATTAAGAGATTAATTGAGAAATATAACATTATTCATAGAATCTCTACTGCTTATCATCCCCAGACTAATGGTTTAGCAGAAGTAACTAGTCATGAAATTAAAAGAATTTTGGAGACAACTGTGGATACTCATAAATTACATTGGTCTGCTCGATTAGATACTGCTTCATGGGCTTATAGAACTGCTTTTAAAACCCTTTTAGGAATGTCTCCTTATAGACTAGTGTTTGGTAAGACTTACCATTTACCAGTTGAATTGGAGCATAAAGCATATTGGGCGATAAAAGTGTTAAATTTTAATTTGAAAAATGCTGGAGAGAAAAGATTTATGCAATTCAAATGAATTGGAAGAGATTAGAAATGCATTATATCACAATGATAGGATTTATAAAGAGAAAAGGAAGTTATGGCATGACCGGAAGATATTAAAAAGAACTTGGAAATTGGACAAAAAGTTTTATTATAGAACCCAAGATTGAAGTTATTTCCTGGAAAGCTCAAGTCTAAATGGTTAGGACCTTTTACAGTTGTAAAAGTTCATTCTTTTGGAGCAGTTGATAATAAATATCCTAATACTAGAAAGATTTTCAAGGTTAATGGGCATCGATTAAAGCCTTACTTTGAGGGGTTTCAACCTGATTTCAAAGAGGTTTTAATACTGAGTCATCTCGATTAACTAAATGGTTTGTCAGACTGACAATGTTAAACTAAGCGCTTTATGGGAGACAACCCATATGTATCTTTTTGGTGTGTTTGCTTGTTTGTTGTAGTTGTGCTAGTTAGATAGTTGTTTCCTAATCCTAATTACTCCTAAATACTTAAAAAAATTGATAAATGATGGATCGAATCGAGATATTGAAATATTTCGGAACAAACGAAGTTCAGTGTAGTTTTTTACCACTGGCGCCACCGGCGTCCTATCGTTTATACCTAACTGAAATTGACTGTTTGAGCGCCGTCGGCACCCTATCAAGAGCCACTAGCACCCAAAATCTACCTGATGATTTTTAAGTTTCAAAATGCAAGTTTTGGCAGTTTTTGGCGTGATTTTCGTCCTTAAAACTCCCTAAAATACATTTTTGACTTCTAAACTTCAAAAAAATTAAAACCACCAATACCCATTCAGTTCCTATGGATTCCTATGCCATTGAAACCTCTCTATCTCGCATTTGCAATAGGAGGAAGTTCATCAGTTTTGAAGCCCAGCGTTTGTTAAACAATGTGATGGTGAAAAGTAGAATTATCAAGGAACGGGGCTTCATTAATCGAGGTATGGAAAATCCTTCAACTAGAACTGAAGAAATTATTAAGGAGAGATGTTGGGAGGTCCTTTGTTTCACTACCCCTGCCATTTTTTTTTCCTATCGTGAAAGAATTCTATGTGAATCTTCATGGGATCAACCAAGGGTTTGTGTTCGTGCGTGGTAGATTCGTGTAATTCACTCTTGCAGGAATCAACGATCTCTTCATGACTGAAAATGTTCCTATTTGTCATTATTCATATTTCAATGTTATTCGAGATAATATGAATGACGTGTATAGGTATCTGACGGATGAAAGTGAGGAATAGGAAATCAGGGAGAATGGATATATAAGTTTCCCATCCACATCTCTCAATCCAGTATCAAAGCAGTGGCACTACTTCATTTCTGTAAAATTGCTTCCTACATTGAAGATAAGTAATGTGACCAAGAAAAGCGCCATTTTGAACTTTTGCATTAAAACTGGAAGGCTGGTTGACATTGACAATCTTATTGTGAAATCAGTACTTGGATTAATTGTGCATGGATCAAAATATGGGCTTGGACACCCGTCCACTATATTCCTGTTATGTAGTCAGTCACAAGTACCATATGAAAGTTGGGAAAATGTTATTCTTCCATGGAGACCTATTGATCCAACCAATCTATACGACTACCAGACAGCTGGAGATGAGGATGATATGAATCTACTTACTGATCAACCGATGAAGACTTCTCAGCCGATTCAACCCTACTTTCCTGAAGGTTCCAAAATTATATTGCAGAGGATCAAGCGATTGGAGTAAGAGATACGAAATATTATGAATATGATCAGCAACATTTCTGATTTTTTCGATCATCAAGATTGGAGATTGAAAGAGCAATTTGATCATACTGGTCGAATGAAAATGGGCTTGGTCAATTTGATGAAGAAGAACGCGATGATTACTGAAGAATCATCTGATGAATATCTATTTCATCCATTCTACAACTTATTTGTGCATCAGTAATCGATTGGAGATATTCAAGGAGAGGAGAGTTCTAATACTGATCTGGAGTAATTTGGATGGATTCTACTATTATGTTGTTTGTTTGATTTGATATGCTTAGTGATGTTTGGTTTGAATAGTGCTTGCTTTGCAATTTGAACTTGGATTAGGATGTGTTTACTTTTAGTGTGTGCTTAGATATTAGTTTTTGCCTATCGTAGAGTACTTGCTGCACTAAATATCTAAGAATTGTTGGTTTGAATGAACTTATTTAGTGTTTTGATGTAACTTGGATTGTTTTATATTGTTTGTGTATTGAAATATGTTAATTATTTCTTATGGGATGATGTAAAAGCATATTGAAGTGATAAACATCATTGTGGACGTCGAAACGATCGAAATTACGAAAAAAATTTCTGTCCGAGAAAGAATTTTGGACTGGCGCCGCCGGCTCCCAAATCCAGAGAGTTTAGCTAATTTGTTTAAATAGAGCGTCGTCGGCACCTTATCGAGTGTCACCGCGTCCAAACACTGAAATTTGCTTTAAACCCTTGATTTCACGATTTTTGCCCTGGGAACCGTAAAGTTTTCCATTTCTTCATCTTCTACCTCCATTTTTGTGACTTTGAAGGTCTAGGGCTTGCTAGATCTTGGATTTAAGGATATTTCAAGGCTATTCGACACCGTATTTGCACTTCTCTTGCTAAGAGCGTCACTTTAAGTTAAAATTTTTGGATTTTCAGCATGGAAAATTCTTACATTGCTTATGGTGGAATTTTTGGAGATATAAAGAAATGTTGAGATTTCTATGATAAAATTTGTTCTTACTTGTTTAGAATAGTGTTTGGAGTTGATACATTGTGAATTTTGGATTTATTGGAATATTTTTCAAATATTAGAAATTCACATGGCTCCAAGAGGAAAGAGGAAATTGGATTTTGATGAGGAGAGATTCTTCAACATCAAAGCCCAATTTTGCTATAACTCTATCCCTCACAACAAGAAGTGTATTCAGGATCGAGCTTTTGATAGTCATGGCGCCGCCTAGGGGTTCTAGAAGTCTAAATCGTGGATAAGTGGTTTTTGGAGTTAATGAGGAGTTTTAGCACGTCTAGGGTCAGTTCTAAAACTTCCCAAGTCTATAAAATGCCCATAATTATAGAAATACTTGACTTAGTTCTTATTTTAATTCCTAAGTCTTAAGAAAAGTATTTTGAGTGCAAAAATGTCTTCTTGGGAGAGCGAAGTGAAGAAGAAAGGGGAGGCCAACAAGAAGACGTTCATTAGTGAAAGTGAGCAAGAGTTATTTAATGGATATCTGGCAGTTAGTATTCAAGGAATTGCAGAAAAGTTTGCGAAGATAGAGGATGATTAGGGATCAATTGAAGCAATGGTAAATGAAGCTAAGGCACATTTAGCATACATTGGATGGCAACTCAAAATGCAATTCAGTCATACAAGTCATGTGGAAGAAGCAGATAGTGTGATGTTTCTGAAGAACAAATAGATAGAAGAAGAAGAAGTGAGAGTTTTTAACCATCGCCCGTTTTATCAGATTTACATTCCAGATGATTCAAATGGAACTAGTGGTGATTGTGGATATATTCCACATACTGGAGATTGGAATTAAATTAAGTGTGGTCTAGTGGATTAGTTATCTGTGTTTGGTGTTTTGTATTTGTGATTATTGTAATGTTTATGTTTTGTTAAATTTTTATTTGTGTTTGTTACATCTTAATGATCTAAATTTGTGTTTAGGAATTGTGTTGTGAACCTATGTATTGGAAAATTTCATCCAAAATGTTTGCATATAAATTTATAGTTTGTACTAAGTGTGTTTTATTATTAATAAAATATAAGTTTGTTTTTGTGTGAAATTTGTGTTGAATTGATGGAAATTATAGTATAATTTTGGAGTATTACAAGTGCATGGGGTAAAACTAATTATTTAAAGTGATTAAGGGAGATTAACTAGGAGTTTTAGTGAGATTAATATAAATTGTCAAAATCTGAGCACTGGCAGCTAAACACGAAACCTTGGGCACTTAAGCGCCAAATTTCACGGCTATGCGCTATCGCTTCGCGCATAAGCGCCGGTTTGCGAAAATCGGTATTTAGACGTTAAAAACCCAAAATTTTCAATTTTTAAACCCATCATCACCTTTAACTTCTCAAATTCGTGAGAAAGGAACCTAGGGCATCATTAAATTGGATCAATATAGAGCCGATTTCAATGAAATTTGTTGGATTTGAACTCTTTAAGGAATGAGCACTTCTCCTAAGCAAAAATTTTTTTTATTTTCAACATGTATTTTGAATGCATTATTGAGAAATCTAAAAATCACTATTCATGGTGAAAATTTGAGGAAAAGCATAAGAAATTGCTTGGATTTAGTGGATTTTACCTTTAAAAGTTAAAATAGCAAGTTTAGTTTGATTTTAGAATTTATGGTGAATTTTTGTGAATTTTAGAAATATTTCCAAAGTCAAAACACTCGGAAGAGAAGGCTATATTTGATTCAAACAAATTTTCCAAATAGAAGGAATTATATTCTTTACCCTTAATTGGTTCTATAAAGAACATTAGTTAATTTGATGATTTGAAATCTTGTAGATGGGTTAGGCAAGAAAGATACTAGCTCTCACTCTAGAGTTCACTCAATTCCTTCCACCTGGGGGCAATTATCTCATAACAGAATTTTTCACATCAAACCAAATTAGGGGTCTTTAGCCTGTCACTCTAAAGTCCTCTAATTTTACTCCTCATAATAAGCATATCTTCTTATTTATTTACACCCAATCATATGGACTGCAATTCTCATCCATACAATTGCATGTGATTCTTTCCAATTATTGATTGAGATAATAATGATATGGATCTTACATAATCTCCAAACAAATTTTAACATCTTAATTGACCAAATGAAGAAGTAAATGAAGTGCAAGATAGTGAATCATCACAACTTCTTCCAACATTTAAATCCTATACTTCACACGACTTCCTTCCATAATTTAATTACTTCATCATTTAAAAGGAAAAAGATAAATAAAACTACTCAAAATCCATGGAGATAACACAATCACAACTTGATTTAAAAGTAGAAATCATAGTGAAAACACAACAAGTTTTACTTAAAAACCAAATGTAAAACAAAGATAAACACTTATCTGAATATCATCTCCAGAAGACTCTTAAAGTTCCATTCAAACATTTCATCTTTCTCACTTAAAAATTTTCATTTGGAAATAATTTTACTTACTATATTATAACCTTAAGCTTTAAATTTTCTCAAAAATTATATTTTAAGCTTTAGTTATGGAACCAATTTTGATTAGTCTCTTAAATCCTCAAACTTCTCCTTCCTTCTTACATACTATTTTTTTCCTTTTTTTTTTCTTTTTTCTCTTTCTCTTTCTTTTTTTCTTTTTTTTTATAAGGCAAAGATTACTATATCTGGATAGGCCTTTAATGATTTTAAATTCCACCCTTTCATTTATAATAAAGTTCTGAGTATATCCTTCACTTAAAAATCATAATAATAATGTTAAAAATTATTTCTTAATATCCAAAAATACAACATTTCTTACTAAAGACAGTTTAACTATATTTAACATCTCTTTACTAAGAAAATTTGAACTTTAAATTTTTCATCATTACTATAAATATTAACTAAATTCTCTTACTCATTTCTATATTCAAAATTTTTCTCCCCTAATATAACTTACTATACATAATTTTTTTCAATAAAAAATAAAATTTTATTTATGTATTCTTTAGAATAAATAAAATTTTAGTATTTGAAAATTTGTTTTTAAATTCCTCCCAAACATTAATTTTTTAATAGGATAAAATATTTAAGTATAAAAAGGATACAAGTGTAAGAATTAAAAAAAAAACTAGAATGACATGTTTGCAGGAATTTTAATATTCTAAATATGCAAGTATAACAGTTTAAAAAAATAAAGAGTAAAAAGAAATCAAATTCAGTTTTCACTTTTTCATAAAATAGAAATTTCAAAATTTTAAGGGACTTCTACAATAGTCGAGGTTTTCAAAGCAAATACACACCATCACAAATCACAACACACTAGAAAATAAATGGTAGCAAATTTTGAAAAGTTTAAACATACTATATAAAAGTGGTCTCAATAGTGTTATAATTTTTTCTAAAATTTATAGAAATTAAATTAGACACTACTAAAAATATAAACACTAAGAACACATAAAAACATTTACTACCACAAACACATCACATATTACAACATTAAACCTCAATCCAAGACATAAACATCTCAATGTCCATAAACCCTTATCAGGCACCGCCGGTGCCCAAAGTCGGTGGAATTCAAAATTTGAGAGTTTTGGTGAAATTTTGAAAGGATGCCTATGGAAAATCTTGGGATTTCATCCCTAACTCTTAAATAACTAAATTTGGACGAGGAAAGAGAGAAGGAGAGAGTTCTATAGAGTTTTATAGTGTGCTCTCTTGCATTTTATTACTTTCTCTTAGTTTTTAGTGTTAAGGTTTAGTGTAGAAGAGAGGGATTCTTCTCTAAGAAGTGAAGGAGAAGGAATATGTTGACCTCATTTTTTATGAGGTCTTCTCTTCTCTCTTTAGTACTTAGGATCTAGCCTTAGGCTTTTCCTTTGACTATCTTAGAGGACTAGGAGTGAAACCCACCACCTAGAATTTCAAACCACTTCTTAAACTCTCTGCAAAATCCATAAACTTGATTGTAGACCCCTAATCACCTAGAGGGTTGAAATCAAATGTGGAAGTTTAAAGGAAGAGTTCCTATAGGACTCTTTGGCCTTAGGACTGCCCTGGGTGGCCCGATCTGGTGAGGGATGACTTACACACACACTACATTTATACACTACATTTTCACACCTCCTAAAACCACACCCATACCCAACTTGACCTCCTCACTCATGAAGGTGATTCACATGGATGGTCCTTAACCCCTAAGCCCTTGGTTAAGAGGGTTAGGAACAACATAGTGAATGCCTCAAATGAGTCCCTTCATGGCTCATGTGGGCTTGATATGGCTTCATGGCTCAACCAAAATGATTTCATTCCACTTACATTTACCTAATCTTCAATTTTCTAAATTTTTAATTTTTGACACCCGGGACCCCAGACTCGCCTAGCCTACCCAAAACCCTTGAAATTACCCAAATTTTTAAAAATTCTCCAAAATCACCCAAATTCCTAAAAATCATTCTCAAGCATTCTCCAACCACTCAAATTGACCATTTTTTTACCCAAAATACTCAAAATTCCAAAAATACCCCCCAATACCCTCCAAATACCCAAAATGCCCCTCTTGACCCAAAAATCCAAAAAATCAGAAAATTCCTAGAAAATTCCATAAAATCCCACATATTCCCAATTTCATTTTGTTCAACTAAACTATAGGGTAATTTTGTCAATTTACCCCACTTTTGTCAAAATCCCCAATTTGACCCATTTTAACCCAAAATGAACCCAATGTCAAACCAAACCTATCCAATTGACCCAAATTCTGGTCCAATTAAATTCTAAATTTCAATTCAACATCCCCAACACCAATCTAAACTAAATCCAAGTCCAATTTGATTGGAATTTGAATCCAATTTCACTTTTGACCTTAAAGCCCAATTTGGACCCATGACCCAAACTTAGCTCAAACTAACCCAATTCAACTCCAATTAACCCCAAAACTTTTCTAAACTTTCTTTAACATCCCCGCAAACAAATTACTAACATGATTTACCCAAAATTTAGACCCAAACCCCACTCAAATTCATCCCAAAGCTAAAAGCCCCAATTTTGACCTAAACCCAAACCTAACCCAAATAAGCCCAAACCCCAAAATCAAAACCCAACCAAAGCCAAAACCTCTTTGAAACACTCCCATAAACATTTACCAACATTAATTTTACATCAATTTCAACCCTAGCCCAACATTGGCCCAAATTTGCCCAACTTGACCTACATTGAGCCATTTACCAAAGAGGCCCAAATTCAAACCAATTCAATTCCAAATCACACCAAATTGACTCCAAACCATTCATGAAACATCCCTAAACCAATTGCAACATTTATTTGAGATGGTCCTTCACAAAATTTTCACCCAAAAGCCCATCTCAAAATAAAAAAACCCACTTCCCTAAATAACTTTAAAAGCCCATCTTCACTAAATTTCAAAGGCCCAAACTTCATGCTAAAGCCCATATGACATTCTTTTCATCACACCATTAATTGATATCATCCTCTAAGTTCCAAAATCAATAATCAAATGATTCCACATCAAGCCATATCCCAAATCCCATCAAATCACCCCTAAATTACCAAAATTTTTAAAAACCTTTTTCATGAAATTGACTAAACTTTTCCCCAAGCCAAAGGTGAGCCATGAAGCCATGCATGAGCCCCATGGGAGCCATGAGAGCCATGGAATCTACTTTCCACCTCACCAAACCATTAATGGCAAGAGAGGGGATCTCTTTCTTAAACCCTCGTAAACCCTTTTTACCTTAAGCATGTCACACACTAAACCATGCTTAGCCACCTCACCATGGATGGAGACCACACCATTTTCTCTGGTCGACCCGTGTGACTCTTTTCGACCCAAAACCAGGCCTTGGGTGGTGAACCTAGCCCAAAACCATGGGTTGACTGATTTGAACCCAAAATAGCCTTCCCCCATTCCATTTCAATTCAACTCCTTTACACATGTCCATGGCGATTGACCGCACAAACCTCCAAACTCGACATAAAGAATTTAAATTAAAATTTAAATTTAAATTAAAATTAAAAATAAAACCAAATTAAGATTTAAATTAAAATTAAAATAAAATAAAATAAAATTAAATTAAATTAAAAATTAAATTAAATTAAATTAAATCACATTAAATTAAATCAAAACATATTAAATTAAATTAAATTAAATAAAAAAATAAAATCAAGTTAAAATAAAATTAAAATTAAATTAAATTAAATTA
Source organism: Papilionanthe hookeriana x Papilionanthe teres (assembly GCA_022702705.1). Lineage (NCBI taxonomy): Eukaryota > Viridiplantae > Streptophyta > Magnoliopsida > Asparagales > Orchidaceae > Papilionanthe > Papilionanthe hookeriana x Papilionanthe teres. The sequence continues at coordinate 138,375,466 of CM040428.1, forward strand.
AATTAAATTAAAAATTAAAACTAAACCAAATTAAATTAAATTAAAATTAAATTAAATTAAATATAACATCACTTAAGACATAAAGAATTTAAAAATAAATCTAAAACAACTTGAACACTATTCCAAACTTAAACCCGTTAATTGAAATTAAATTAAAATCACAAATCACTTGAACATCGATTTGCCCTCAAAAGCTCTTATTGTCATAACTCCTAAATGGAGTGTTAAGTGAAGTATTACTTCACTCATAGGATATTCAAATGTCCTAGTTCACTGAGCAAGATAACAAAACTTGAACTCCTAAATGATTGATTCATCGTATAATTAAATTCTCTTGAACTTAAAATAATTCTAGAAGTATTGAAAAGATGTTTACGACTCGTCTTAAGCACTTCCTCAATACGATAGGACGTTTATAAGAACAATTGAACTTAATTGTTCTTTGATGAAGAAAATCGTCCTCAAACCAAAACACACGAACCTAGACGTCATAGGAAATGACTAGCTATAGGATTAGGAACTTGGTAGAAAACCATAACCCTTCCCTTAGCTTTACCTAGGAACTTGCTTTAAATGCTTAAATATTCTAAGTTGTGTTTAAGTGCAGCCTGGGATGACGGGAAGACCCTCCAGGTACGCTTTTATTTCATTGCAATTTACCTTCTTGTAATTTACTTCATTGCAAATGCACTTTACTTTTCTTGCATGATAAACAACTGTTGCATGAAAACCCACACCTTTAGGATAGTCCCTAAAACTGAAACCAAAAATAAATTAAAAGTCATTACAAGATAAAATTCACCGTCACAACATTTCAAAATATAAAACAACTCAAAATTTAATCACAAACAGAACACAAAACTACAACTACAACTAAATTAAAACTTCTTGTTGGATGATCGGGAATACCTCGGATGATGTAACCTACGTGTTGCTAACGGGATTTCCCACGGTCTAAATGAAAGTGTGGAACTCATTTAGTTGAGTTTAGCAAATTCATCTGGACTAAGTGAATCCGATAAAAATAATGATGCCGGAAGGATGGAACCGTGGGATCTTAACCGGTGTTGTTATAAGCAATTTTAAGATTTGTTTTAATTAAAACATAAAAAACACTTGGACTTTAAGATTTCTAAAACCAAACTCTTCTCTTCTCTTTTGATTACAATCTTCTAAAACTAACCCTCTGCAACAACAAGGAGCTCGGAGCATGGTGGCCGGCACGGCTATCGTCATCAACAAAACCTGAGTCTACTTCAGCAAAACTTTCTTAGAATTAAATAACCAAACCATAGGACTTCGAGGTAGTTTACCTAGTGCAACAGAAATCCTCAACCTCTTGTTAGGCATTTGCATTGCAAATGAAGCCCTAACTTGTCTTAGGATTCCGAGGTAGTCATCCGATACGACATAAACCCTCACATCTTCGAGGCTATTTGTATGATCATGTCATACGAATATAAGTCCTAATTAATTAAAATTGGCAAGAATTTATGAATTTATATTTAGATTGTTATAATTTGTAAAAGTCACAATTTCAAACTCAAATATACGTATCGTATCAATTAATACAGGGCTGTAGTGGAGTCATAGTTATCGATCCCACAGGGAAGATTTTTAGAATAATAAGTAATATTTTTAGATTTTTCAAATTAAAAGTAATTATTATTTTTATTTCTTTTTAAAGTTTAGATTTTAGATTTAATGAAATTTATACAAAATGTAAATAAGCAACACTGAAATAAATATTATTGCAGGTATAAATAAAGCAACTTTCTCCTTTTCAACTAATCCAAAACTTTTAGAATAATTATCATTTGTGGAGATTTTCAATTATGGTATTGTGCCAAATAGAAGCATTCCTATTCTTTAACCTTTGGTCCTGGCGTAAAGAACATTAACTAATCTATAGATCGGTTCATGATGTTTTATTAGTAGAATGGGTTAATCTAGGCTCACACCACTAGATGTCCAAGGATGGCTATGGTCGGCCCTACCAGTGACCCGTTCCCTTTCTAAAAATCATATTATTAGAATTTGGTATGTCACTCTAAAAACTAATTAATTATGCGCCCAATAAATCATATATTTCTATATATTTGTACTTCACCTAGAATAACCCGCATAAAGCCATCGACTACCCAAGGATTCATGTAACATCTACTAGTTAAGAACTCATCTCCCGATAGGTCTCAAAATTCTTCAACAGATTTTAACAATTTAAATGGCCAGTTTAAAAAGTAAACTAAGATCAGGTATTAATATCATCACAATTTTTATAAATATTTTAAGTTAAATTCTCCAACAAAGCTTAATTATCTCATTATCTTTTCATAGTTGAAAGGAGAAAGAAAACTAACTACTTAGAACACATTGAATTCATACAACAAAACATATTTATAATTCTTTGAACCAAGTTACAAATACTTAACTGGAATGTTCCTTCAAGTGACTCGCTGACTCCTACTGACTTCAATGCAATGATGAAATACTTTAACAGCAATAACACTAATAATCTCACACTTAAAACTCAAAATAAACTAAAAATAAACTCACTAAATAATAAAGAAGGTGGCTCCCTAAAATGATTTGATGGCTATATAGTACTTTGGGACTAAAGGATGCTAGAAGGGGTGAAAGGGACGATTTTCTCTTTAGAATGGGATCCTATTTATAGAGCTTTGAATTTGACCAGGGGTTGCTTAAGACACCACTTCAAAATTCATCCAAATACAATGTATCTTCCATAATTTAACTGCAGCGCCTAGGCGCTGGACTCCGTGACCAGGTCTTCACACCTCTTCACTTTTGGTTGCACCTCTTCACGATTAAAACCGTTTCACTGATTCCAGATGCATTGTATCACATGTGCTATATAATAGAAGTAACTTCCAGTCTTCTAGAAACTCTAATAACTGCTTAACACCGTCAAAATAACTGCCCAAAGTAGTCAAAAATCTTGTCTGTGTCTGTACCGAACTGGCGCTTAGGCGTCGGATTCTAGCGCCTAGGCGCCATGCTTACAATTTTGACAACTTTGCTCTTTTAGCTCCATTTTTTCTCCTTTTTCCTTCTTGAACTCTTTTTTTATCACCTACATCCAAAAACAAAAAATTACCTTTCATTAAAGCATAATATCATTAAGAATTGAATCATAAATAAGGTGTAAAAATGGGTATTTTAAAGTGAATCAAATTCCCCCAAACTTAAACGTTACTTGTCTTGAAGTAACTGTTTAATTACATAAAATATATAACATTTGGAATGAAGTTTTAAATATTTAAGATTTCTTTTAATTTTTGGTTTTAAAAAATTTTAGCAAATCATCAATTAAATTTCACTAATTATGTTTAATTTTATGAATTTAAAGAATATTTAACTACCAAATCATAAGACTTCGAATTTTTTATTTTTTTCAAGAATAATTGTAGTTTATCATATTAAGTTCACATAGAATATTTACAAGAAAAAGATTTTTATGAAATTTTTTTCTAGTAAAAATAATTGTACATGAAAATTAAGTTAAAAATGTAATTTGTTTTCTTTCTATAAGATAATTCAAGTGAAGCCAATTATTGATTAGACATTTCCTCAAGTTTCTCCTCACATTTCTTTCTTTTTTCTGCTTTTTTCTTTTCTTTTCTTCTTCTTTTTTTTAAGGATTTTTTTATTTTTTTTATTTGTAAGGATTATTATTTTTGGATAGCCTGTTAATGATTTTGAACTTCACTATCCTTAACTTATATTTAAAAACTTATACATTTTTTTTACTTAATAAATATGACATTATTAATAAGTATTTTCAAATATTATTTCAATCTTTTCTTTTTCAAGTAATAATCTTGATTTCTTAGTATTTCTAAAATAAAATTCTCTTTACTATAAATACAAAAATTCTTAATCTTATTATTCTCTATGTTAAATAATTCTATTCTTAAAATCAATAAAAATTATTGAAATTTTAGTTAAATTTACTAAATTATTTATAAATTCTAAAAATTTAAGTAATCTTAAATAGAATTTTCATTCCTTATGTTATGTTAATATTATTTATTTTTTTAAGGAAAATATTAGTTCATTAAGGACAAATAATATTTAAATTTGAATAATGTTTTCCCTTCCCCCAAACATCAGCTTTAGTATATAAATGAATCATAAAATTTTCTAAAGCATGAGAGAAAGAAATAAACAAGAATTTATCTAGGTACAGTGATAATTCAGAAAGGAAAAACTCATTTCTAATCCTACACATGTTTTAATAGGAATATAACAGAAATAATTAAGCATATATAGAAAATTTTGCAGAGCAGGAGTTAATTTTTTAAAAAAAAATTTATATTTTTATTTTTAGAACATGCAAAATTACTAACTATTCATGAATACTAAACAGTAGGTTGAAACAGAAATAAATATTTATCATAGAAAATAAAAATTCATCCATATTTCAGTCTTAAACACATAACACAGCAGATACCATGAAACAATCTCAATATCAAAAGTTCACACAAAGTTAATTAAGCAAATCAACACTATCAAAGAACAATACAATCACACTAATCAGTACGAACAAATAAGAAATAAACTAAAAACACAATCACACATCTCAAGAGTTAAATCTTGCTACTAATCACTGTCTTTAGCCTCGTCATCGTCATCTCCAAAAGAAAATTCCATATCCTTCGGATCAACATACTGTGAAAATCTAAGACAGGTAGGAAACTGAGCATCATGCTCACCCTTCAGGAATCTAACTAAAGACTCAGAAAACTCAGCATCATAATCATTTTTCCTTTGGGTATACTCAGAGAGATGATCGATCTTCTTATTAATCGTATCTACTCTACAATGGGTTAGAAATAACTCATTCTGCTGCTCCATAAAATGATCATGCATGGACTCCCAGAAACTAGATGGTAGCTCAACAGTAGAAGTAGAAGGTCTAGAAGTAGAAGCTCTACCAGAAGCAGGTAATGAACTAGAAGGTGCAGTAGAACTCTTACCTCGAAGTCGATCATAGATACTGACGCTTTCTCTTCCTATGGGCTTTGTAGACTTGAGCTTTTCCTCAGAAAGCTCAGCAACTACTCCAGCACTTTCACACAGAGAATATATCAAAGATGGAAATCCAAGTCCAACAGAAGTGCTAGAACGAGCAGTGGCCTCTACAGAATCATAAATGATACTTCTACATCAATCGGCTTCTTCTCCTGAATGTAATATTTGAGGATAGCTCTATCCTTGGTAACCTTACTCAAATGATTGGATGGAAGGAGACGAGCAGAAATAACGTAGTGCCATGCCTTTGAAACACCATTAAGCTTAGAAGATAAAAAATTTACCCTTTTTTCATTCCGGATCTTCCAAGCTCCAGTACAATCAGTCAAGTAAGCAATAATCATATCTAAATCTCCCTCAGATGGAGATAATCCAGAGTAATAACACTCGATGTTCGGCGGCAGGCCGTAGAAAATATTGATACGCTCGTGAGCGAATCCTACTCCAGCTCCTCTAACGAAAATTTCGTACTCTTCATTATCCATGAAATTGGCATAAAACTCCCTAACCACAGGGATAACAACAACAGCAGTAAAATAGCAGAATCGTCACCAGTAGAGTGCAACGATCATTTCCTCAATTTTTCCTCCCGGATTGTAAAAACTTCATTTCGAGATAAACTTCCAAGTCGTAGCAAAATCATTGTACCGGAAATGTGCAGTGGCAGTGACAAGCTTGCCACGATCAAAATTTTCTCGTTCCTTTCCTCGCTTAGATTTGGGTGCCATCTAAACGTGAAATAAAAATGTAAAATAAATTCATAGGATCAAAATATACTAATTTAAGCTTTTCAAACTTGAAAGAGCTTAAAAAATCCCTAGATTTAAATATAAAAATAAAAAATTTTTCTCAAAATTTTGGTTTTCTTCAATGTCAGAAAAATTCATGATGAAAATCGAAAATGATTGGTTGAATGTAGATCTGGCCATAGGATGAAGAAATCGAGTGATTTCAAGCTCAAAAACTTGAAAATTCGGCCTCAAATGGGATCTCAAGGGTATCTTTTCGTAAAAACCATAGGAAATGAAAACTTAGGCATCAAAAATAGAGTGGGGGTGTTTAAGAAGATGATGTTTCGGGTTTAGGCCGAACCGGCGCCTAGGCGCCGAATTCTAGCACCTAGGCTCCAGACTCGCCTTTCCAAAAATTTGATTTAAATTTTAAATTTTCGATAAAAACTTGTCAAATTCGACTTCTAATTACTCTTATAAGAGTAATAATCTAATTTATATCCTCCAAATATTTCCACAATCAATTTAAAATGGTAGCTAAGATCCACATTTCAAACACAAAATATAACTAAACTCTTTAATTCCAATTCATAATTTTCATTCCAAACTCAACGAATTCCATAGAAAGACTATAACAAGGTTCATCATTCTATAAACAACACAAACAACATAAATTCAAAGTAAATTCCAAATCCAACAACACACATTGAACAACTAAGCAAACACACAAATTAGATAATCGACACATTAGAACTTGACTCAATCACACCTAGAACACATAAGAGATCTATTCACCACTGTTCTTTAATTTCCATCTCTTTCGCAATGAAGTTTATTAGGACTGCCGAGATAGAAAACCAACACCCTTGGAAATTCCAAAGCCGTCTTTTCATCGATCCACTTGTTCTTCACGTACATTGCTACTTGAGGGTCTTAGTAGGTCGCCATATGATCAAATTGAAGTTTCATTTGCCATTCCATGTGTTCATTTTGATGATAGATTTCATGCAAATGATTTTCAATGCTTTGAAGTTCCACTTCAATCTTTTCAAAATGACTAAACAATCTCTCCATACTAACAACAATAAAACCATTAAAATAAGGTTGAGGATCTTTGGGAGATTCTTCTCTTACCTCATTTCCATGATTTCCACTATCCATTGCTTACAAACTCTTCTTAACTCCTCCAAAATTGATTGATTTGGTTGAAATTAAGGTTTCTATGTGATTGGGGACGAAGATAGGTCAATATATAGGGAGATTTCGTGTGAAAAACTGAAGAATTTTGGTTTTTACACAACCAGTAACCGTGGCGCTTAGGCGCCAGAATCTAGTGCCTAGGTGCTGGATCATCGATACTCACATGTTATTCACGCTAACTTTTTGGCGCCTAGGCGCCAGAACCTCGATTGACTCCAATTTGCCTATCGTCAAATTTTCAAAGTTTCGGTCTTAAAAATAGGTCAAATAAAAAGGGGTTGATCCACATACAAATATGATTAAAATAAATTCAAATCAAAAACAACCACACTGATAATAAATGTGTTGTCTCCCACAAAGTGCTTGGTTTAACGTCGTCAGCCCGACCTAATTAATTAAATTAATCAGGTAGACTCAGATCGTAAGCCTCTTTGTAATTTGGTTTCATTTCTCCCATATAAGGCTTCAATCTTAATCCGTTAACTTTAAATACTTTTCCAGTTCTGGGATCTTTAATATCCACAGCTCCATAAGGGTACACTTTCTCAATTATAAATGGTCCCATCCATTTAGATCATAATTTTCCAGGAAAAGTTTTAAACGAGCATTAAATAATAACACTTGTCCAAGCTCAAACATTTTCCTTGAAATCTTTGTCATGTAATTTCTTCATTCTTTCCTTATAAATCTTTACATTCTCAAGGACTCATTCCTTATCTCTTCCATTTCATTCAGTTGTAATAATCGTTTCTCTCCTGCAGCATTCAAATCGTAATTGAACTCCTTTATCGCCCAGTAAGCTTTATGTTCGAGTTCAACAGGTAAGTGACAATGTTTACCATAAACTAACCGATAAGGTGACATTCTGATAGGTGTCTTATAAGCTATTTTATAAGCCCATAATGCAGAATCAAGTCTCTCAACCCAGTCAGTTCTTTTAGGATTAACATTCTTCTCTAATATTCTTTTAATTTCTTTATTTGATACTTCAACCATTCCACTTGTTTGAGGGTGATAAGCAGTTGCAATTCTATGTTTAATTCTAAATTTTTCCAGTAATGATTGAATTCTTATATTTCTGAAATAACTTCCCCCATCTGTGATAATTACCCTGGGCATTCCAAATCTTGTAAAAATCATCTTCTTTAAAAATTTCGAAACACATTTGGAATCAAAGTTAGGTAAAGCTATAGCTTCAATCCACTTTGAAACATAATCAACTGCTAATAAAATATAAATCTTTCCAGATGATGGTATGAAAGGTCCCATAAAGTCTAAACCCCACACATAAAAAATTTCAATTTCTAATATAAAGTTTAGAGGCATTTCATCTTTTCTGGATATATTCCCTATTCTTTGACATCGATCACAAGTTTTCACATAATATTCAACATCTTTGCATAAAGTAGACTAATAAAATCCAGAATTTAAAATTTTAAATGCAGTTTTATCCACTCCAAAGTGTCCTCCAAATTCAGAATCGTGACATTTTTGAATAATTGCAAAAGTTTCTTCATAAGGTACACATCTTAGAATCTCAGAATCTTTTCCTATTTTAAATAAATGAGGATCTTCCCAAATATACGATTTACAATCATTCTTCAATTTCTTAATATATTTGTTATTCAACCCATATGGTAAAATATTGCTAACCAAATAGTTAATTATATCTGCATACCAAGGCATTTGTAATCCTTGAATGACATATAATTGCTCATCAGGGAATTTCACATTTATAATTTCTTCATAAATCTTCTCACTATTATTTTTTATTCTCGATAAATGATCAGCAATTTGGTTGTCAGTTCCTTTTCTGTTCACAATCTAAAAATCAAATTCTTGTAAAAGTAAAACCCATCTGATCATTCTAGGTTTAACATCCTTTTTAGACTTTAGATACTTAATAGCAGAATGATCAGTATGTACGATACATTTCATTCCAAGAAGATATGGTCTAAATTTATCAAAGGAATATATTATTGTTAAAAGCTCATTTTCAGTAGTAGTGTAATTTATTTGAGTTTCATTAAGAGGTTTGCTAGCATAATATATAACTTTGAAAATTTTCTCATATTTTTGTCCCAATACAGCTTTAATTGCATAATCACTTGCATCACACATTAATTCAAAAGGTTTACTCCAATCAGGTGCAACAATAACAGGTGCAGTGATTAATTTTTCTTTTAAAATATTAAACACATTCAGACAATCTTCATTAAATTCGAATTTAGCTTCTTTTTTCAATAAATGGCAAAGAGGTTTAGCAATTTTAGAAAAATCATTTATATATCTCTTATAAAATCTAGCATGCCCAGAAAACTTCTCACATCATTAACGGTAGTAGGTAGTTGAAGTTCAGCAATAATTTTTACTTTTTCCTAATTAAATTCCATCCCTATTTGCGAAATTTTATGTCCAAGTAAAATTCCTTCGGTAACCATAAATTGACATTTTACCCAATTTAGAACTAAATTTGTTTCTTAACATCTATTCAAAACTTTCGTTATATTTTCTTAGCATGATTCAAAAGAAGTTCCAAATACTGAAAAATCGTCTATAAATACTTCAATTCCTTTATCAATTAAATCACAGAATATTGACATCATACATCCTTGAAAAGTTATAGGTGCATTGCATAAACCGAAAGGTATTCTTCTAAAGGAAAATGTTCCATAAGGACTTGTAAATGTTGTTTTCTCTTGGTCCTCAGGAGCAACAGGTAATTGATGATAACTAGAATATCCATCCAAAAAATAGAAATATAAGTGTCCAGCTAATTTATCCAACATTTGATCCAAGAAAGGTAAAGGAAAATGATCCTTTCTAGTGGTGTTTAATTTTTGATAGTCAAAACAAATTCACCATCCAGTAACTTGTCTTGTTGGGATTAATTCATTTTTTTCATTAACAATGACAGTTACACCTCCTTTCTTAGGAAAACAATGAATAGGACTCACCCATTGGCTATCTGAAATAGGATAAATAATTTCCGCATCTAACTATTTCAAAATCTATTTCTTTACAACCTCTTTCTTAATTGGGATCAATCTTCTTTGAGGTTCAATAGTGGGTTTACAATTTTCTTTCGTTAAAATCCTATGCATACAGATTGAAGGGCTTATTCCTTTTATATCTGCAATAGTCCAACCAAAAGCTTTCTTATAATTCTTTAGAACTCCTATTAATTTTTCTTCTGGATCTTTACCCAATTCCGAAGATAGAATTACAATTAAAGTTAATGAATTTCTAAGAAATGCATACCTTAAATGTGCATGTAACAATTTTAATTCCAGTTCAGGGGCTTTTTCAATTGAGGGTAAGAGTATAACATTTTTAGTTGTGTCTAAAATTTCCCAGTTTTCATGAATATAATGAGTTTCTTCAGATAATTTTTCTTCATTTACTTTTTCAATTTCTTCAGTTAATGACTCATTATATAACACAAATTCATCATTTTTATCTTCAAAAATGACCTTACATTTTTCTTGATAATGTTTTTCAATTATATAATAAAAAATATCCATTCTATATCATTTTCTTTATCAGGATACCTCATTGATTTCATAACATTAAATGTTATCTCTTGATTATTAACTCTCATCGTTAATTCTCCTTTTTTCACGTCAATCATAGCACGTCCGGTAGCTAGAGAAGGTCTCCCTAAAATAATAGGTATTTCTTTATCTTCTTCCATATCTAGCACAATGAAATCCACAGGAAAGATAAATTTATCTACCTTAACAAGAACATCCTCTAAAACTTCTTTAGGATAAGTGATCGATCGATCAGCTTACTTAAGGGTTACAGTGGTGGGAGAAATCTCTCCTAAATTTAACCTTCGAAAGATTGAAAATGGCATGAGACTAATACTTGCCCCTAAATCACATAAGGCTTTTCCACAAAATTTTTCTCCAATAGCACATGGTATAGTGAAACTTCTAGGATCTTTAAGTTTCTGAGGTAGTTTCTTCTGTATTATTGCACTACATTCTTCACTTAATGCGACAATTTCATAAGCCTCAAATTTTCTTTTCTTGCTTAAAATATCCTTCATAAATTTTGCATAGCTTGGCATTTGCTCCAACGCTTCAGCGAAAGGAATGTTGATGGAAAGTTTCTTAAAAATCTCAATGAACTTAGAAAATTGATGGTCAAGCTTCTGCTATTTTAATCTTTGAGAAAATGGTGGTGGTGGTCTTTCAACTTCCACTTCAATAGGAATTACAGTCTGATCATTACTTGGAGAAAGAGTGTCTTTAGGTTTTTCAATTTCTTCTACCTCTCTCTCTTTTTCAATTTCATTCTGAATTTTCTCTTTTAATTCTATTCCACTTCTAAGTTGCACAGCTTTTGCTTGTTCATGTTCTTTCCCAGTTTCTTTAGGATTAATTTCGACATTGCTAGGTAGTGTTCCTTGAAGTCTGTAATTAATAAAATTAGCAATTTGACCCATCTGATTCTCAATACTAGGAATGGTAGTATTTTGACTTTGTAGCTGATTACTTAGTTGCAAGATCAATTCTTCTATAGATAACTTTTTTTGCTGATTATTAAAACCAGGAGGGTATGTTGGTCTAAAGTTTGAATTTCCTTGATTGTTCCAACTTTGATTAACTTGATTATTACTCCATTGTTGATGTCCATTATTCCAATTAAAATTAGGATGATTTTTCCAACCAGGATTATAATAATTAGAATAAGGGTTATTAGTTTTACTAGCAATAGCTTGCAAAGTTTCCATTGTTTGAGAATCATCAATATTTGCAGAATTATCATTACTTACATGCGATATATTAATAGCAAAATTATCTAATTTCTTAGATATCGCAACCACTTGTGAAGCTAAAATAGAAAAGGCTTCATTATCTTAAATACTTGCCATTCTTTTAGTAACAACCCTTTCAGAAGGCCATTGAAAATTATTTTTAGTCATTTCTTCAATTAAAGTATAAGCTTCTTCAAATGTCTTAGCTATTAAAGAACCACTAGCAACAGCATCAATAATACATCTAAGTGATCCAATAAGTCCATTATAAAATGTTTGAATAATTAACCAATCTGGCAAAGCATGATGAGAACATTTTCTTAATAGTTCTTTAAATCTTTCCCAAGCTTCATAAATTGTTTCTCCATCAAATTGTGTAAATGAAGTTAAATCATTTCTTAATTTAGCAGTTTTAAAAGGAAGAAAATATTTAACAAGGAATTTTTGTGCCATATCTGCCCAAGTTTTAATAGAACAAGTTGCTAATGAATTAAGCCACATTTTTGCTTTATCTTTTAAGGAAAAAGGAAAGAGTCTAAGCCTAATAGCATCATCAGAAACATTATTATATTTAAAGGTAGCACGATGTTCTAAGAAACTAACAAGGTGTAAATTTGGATCCTCATTAGGTGTTTCTCCAAATTGATTATTTTGAACCATTTGAATAATGGAAGGTTTAAGCTCAAAAGAATTAGCGCAGCTGGCATTTGAATACTAATATGAAGTTAATCAGCTGTAGGGTTTACATGATCCCTTAATGGTTTATAAACATTTTGTTCATTGATTTCAATTGGATTTTGATTATTGTTATGTAAGTTAGACATTTCTTGATATTTTTGAATTTGTTTACCTCTTTTTCCTTTTTTAATTCTTTTAACTGTTCTTTCTAAATCAGAATCAAAATGTAATAATCCTTCCGATCCAGAACTATGCATAAAATTAAAATCTTTTTGGTATTTTAATTTTATATATATTTTTAATGTTTTATATCTTAAAAGAAATAAAAGTGTATAAATTATATTTAATTTGAAAAATGACTTTTTAACTTTCTTACTTATTTTCCTTATCTTCCCCGGCAACGACGCCAAAAACTTGATATGTGACTCAGCCTAACAGCCTTTATATATACATTCAAAATCAAGAATTTGATACCACTGCCAGAAGATTTAATCACTGACAGTGGCGCCAAAAACTTAATGTGATTTTACTTATGAAAGAATTTGTGAAATTATATTTAGATTTTTATAATTTGTAAAAGTCACAATTTCAAACACAAGTATACGTATCATATCAAGTAATACATGGCTCTAGTGGAGTCTTGGTTATCGATCCCACAGGGAAGATTTTTAGAATATTAAGTAATATTTTTAGATTTTTCAAATTAAAAGTAATTATTATTTTTATTTCTTTTTAAAGTTTAGATTTTAGATTTAATGAAATTTATACTAAATGTAAATAAGCAACACTGAAATAAATATTAATGCAGGCATAAATAAAATAACTTTATCCTTTACAGCTAATCCAAGACTTTTAGAATAATTATCATTTATAGAGAATTTAAATTATGGTATTGTGCTAAATAGAAGCATTCCTATTCTTTACCCTTTAGTCCAGGCATAAAGAACATTGACTAATCTATATATCGATTCATGATGTTTTATTAGTAGAATGGGTTAATCTAGGCTCACACCACTAAATGTCCAAGGGTGGCTATGGTCGGCCATACCAGTGACCCGTTCCCTTTCTATAAATCAAATTATTAGAATTTAGTCTGTCACTCTAAAAACTAATTAATTCTGCACACAATAAATCATATCTTCTTATTTATTTGCACTTCACCTTGATAACCCGCATAAAGCCTTAAACTAACCAAGGATTCATGTGATATCTACTAGTTAAGAACTCATCTCCGGATATGTCTCAAAATTTTTCAACAGATTTTAACAATTTAAATGGCCAGTTTAAAAAGTAAACTAAGATCAGGTATTAATATCATCACAATTTTTATAAATATTTGAAGTTAAATTCTCCAACAAATTTTAATTATCTTATTATCTTTTCATAGTTGAAAGGACAAATAAAACTAACTACTCATAACACATTGAATTCACACAACAAAAAATATTTATAGAACTTTGAACCAAGTTACAAATACTTAACTGGAATGTTCCTTCAAGTGATCCGCTGACTCCTACTGACTTCAATGCAATGATGAAAAGCTTCAACAGCAATAACACTAATAATCTCACACTCAACACTAAAAATAAACTAAAAATAAACTAAAAATAAACTCACTAAATAATAAAGAAGGTGCCTCTCTAAAATGATTGGATGACTATATAGTGCTTGGGGCTAAAGGATGCTAGAAGGGGAGAAAGGGGTGATTTTCTCTATAGAATGGGCTCCTATTTATAGAGCTCTGAATTTGAACAGGGGTTACTTAAGGCACCTCTTCAAAATTTTTCCAAATATAATGTATCTTCTAGAAGGTAACTGTCATGCCTAGGCATTGAGAATCTTGTCTGTGTCTGTATCGAACTGGCGCTTAGGCGCCGGATTCTGGCGCCTAGGCGCCAGGCCTACAATTTCAACAACTTTGTTCTTTCAGCACAATTTTTGCTCCTTTTTGCTCCTTTTTCCTTCTTGAACTCTTTTTTTATCACCTACATCCAAAAACATAAAATACCTTTTATTAAAGCATAATATCCTTAAGAATTGAATCATAAGTAAGGCATAAAAATGATTATTTTTAAACTGGATCACTAATATCAAAGGTTAGCCTTCAGGTGAAGGGTGAGTGGGAGCTCCGAAGTGAGAGTCGGTATCCTCCCAGCCTAGCCCTAGAATTAGTAACTAAACATAGAATGTGTCATTGTTCTTTTTTTATTTAGAGGAGGGGTTACTCTTGTAAAGGTAAAGAATCATCTATGCTCCTATTTCGCACAATAAATTAGATAATTAATCCATATCAATCCATACATCTTATTCTCATTGCAAGAAGAAAGATACTTTTCTCATATATCAAAAACCTTTCAAATACTTAGTTTAGTATGTCTGTTAGATAATTCGGTTTTCAAAGTTATTAGAAGTAATTGTAGTTTACATGGTTATTACTGTTTTCTGCATTGTTATAGTACTGTTAGAATAAAGATCTAGTGCTTTATTCTAACTTGTTAAAACTTTTACTTTGCTTCAACTTAAAACCTCCCTGTGGGATCGATTACCAGGACTCCACTAGAGCCCTGTATTACTTAAGACGATACATATACTTGCGTTGAACGCTTGGACTTTATAAAATCATTATAAATATATAAATTTGAAGTTAAAAAATCATGCATTTTAAAATATAGAAGTAAAGTCTGGTTGCATCAAGTTTTTGGCGCCGTTGCTAGGGAATTATATCTCGTAGTAGTGGTGTTGAATTCGTGTATTCAAACCAATCGCATCAGACTATTTCATTTCTAGGACAAAATTTTGTTATCTTCCTAAGAAACTCATTACATAATTTGCATGCTAAAATTTTCTATGTGATTAAGAGTCACTTGAGGATAAGTAACATTTTAGGTTTGGGGGATTTTTATATACCTAAAATATAGTGTTTTTACGGGCATTTTTATACCTATTATTAATGATATTACCTTTTAATGAAAGGTATTTTGTGTTTTTCTTGCAGGTATAATGAAAATGAGTGATTATGATGAAAGGAGCAAAATTAGATCAAATTTGGAGCAAAAAAATGAAAAAATTAAAAATGGTCTTTGGCGGCTAAGCGACACCAGTTCGGCGCTTAGCCGCCATAGTTAAAATTTAAATTTTATTTTTTTTGGCGCCAATTTCAAAGCATGTTTGAAGCAACCTTTGGTGGTGACTTCCTTAACTTCCTATGGGCGACAAATTTGAATGAAGGGGTGCATCTCTTGGTCGATACGTTGAATCGGGACAAAATTCTAAGAGACACCAAGGCACCTTTGGAAAATTATATCATGAAGACTTGGAATTAGTTTGGTGTGTCTTAAGTGTGTCTTAAGTGTTTCTTAAGCATGTTAAGTGTGTGTGTGTGGGTCTACTCTTCTAGTTTTCAGTTTCATCTTCTAGTTTCAAAGAGTTTTACTTTCAGTCTTTTATTGTTTAGAGTTAGTTAGTTTAGTTTTAGAGGAGAAAGGGTTGGTGTGAAACTTTCTTTCCACCAATTTACTTTCATCCATTTATCTAGTTCTTATTAAAGTCTAAAGTCAGAGTTGGAGTCAACAGAGTTGGGCGCCAACCTCTGTAGTGTTGTCCTGTGGAATGTCAAGTTTCAAAGGAACTTCCAGAGTCTTGTGGAGAGGATTTTCAGATAAGTGTTTACTTCTATTTTTAATATTTAGTTTTTCTTGTTTTGTTTTCTTTATGATTTCTATTTTCAAATAAATGTGTGTTTTTGCTTTCTCCATGAATTCTGAATATTTTTCTTTACCTTTTTCTTTCTTAAATGAAGAAGTAATTAATTTATGTAAGATTGTTGTGGAATTTATAAGTTTTTAAAGTTGGAATAAGTTGTGAAGATTTAATTCCATGAACTTAATTTACTTCTTACTTTGGCCAGTTAAGATGTTAAAATTTGTTATGAGATTATGTGAGATCCCAAGCGGTATTGTCTCAAACAACAATTAGTAAAAATCAAATGCAATTATATGGGTGAGAATTGTAGTCCATATAATTGAATGCAAATATATTAGGAGATATATTTTTAATGGGGAGTAAAATTAGAGGTCTTTAGAGTGACAAGGTAAAGCCCCCTAATTTGTTTTGATATTTAAAATTTTGTTATGAGATGTTAGCCCCCAGGTGGAGGGAATCGAGGGAACTCTAGAGTGAAAGTTGGTATCTTCCCTGCCTAACCATGTTCAAAATATTAAAATTTCAAATTAACCAATGTTCTTTATACAACCAAGTAAGGGTAAAGAATTCATTTGCTCCTATTTGTCACAACACATTTAAATACTTCCACAATAATACTTTCATAACTATTATTGCTTCATAAGAGAAAGAAAAAGATATTTTATTTTGTAGTGTTTTATACCGCATTTTAAAGTTCTGATAATTTTTATTTCCTGCTTAGCTTTATATCAAAAATACCAAAAATAATTTTCAAACTTTACAAATCAAAACATACTTTCAAAAGTAATTTAAAAAGTAAAAATATAATTTTCTTATTTAGCTAAAATGTTTTTATAATTCCTTGTGGGTTCGATATTCGGGGGTTAATCAGAAAGTCCTATATTACTTGATAAACGATACGTATACTTGTATAGTATCCCATATTATAAAATCATAATTTTCCTATCTAAATCATTTACACACGTATATTAAGCTAGGATCAACAGGTTGAAATCCCCAATTTGGTCCTAGAGTTTGGAAACCAAAGCGATAGTTAGCCTTTAGGGGAAGGGAAGTAGGAGCTTTAGGGTGAGAGCCAGTATCCTCTCAGCCTAACCACGGATTAGTATCCTCCTAGCCTAACTAATGTTCTTTATGCACTTAGAAAAGGGTATTGAATAGGAATGCTCTTATTTGGCACAATACATTTGCATCACTGATCTATGTCCCTAAATCATCACATTATTATTGGAGAGGAGAAAGATTCTTTCTTACAACTGGACTTTGTTCTAAATTTAGTCTTGTGTTAGTTAAACTTGCTAGAAAGTTAAAACGTACTTTGGTAAAATTAGTAACTACAACTATTTATCTCTCTTTTAAGATTACTAATTACTTATAATTGTGTTGTGATTCGAGAAGTGATTTCTGTGTTACATTACAAAATTAATTGCCTCCCTATGGGATTGATAACTAGGACTCCACGAGAGCCCTGTATTACTTGACCGATATGTATACTTGCGTTTAATTGTGTGACTCAATAGAAAGCTAAATCAATATATATATATATATATATATATATATATATATATATATGAGTTCATAAATTTTGACTATTTAAAAAAGCAAAGACTAGTCGTCTTCTTCCGGATTAGCAAATTCTTTTGCCGGCTTTGCCAAAGCGTCTAATAAAGAATTGTCTCATCTCGGGATTAAGAAAAAAGTCACGTCAGGAATTTTTTGAAGCTGTTTCAGAGTGGAACAAGAATATTGTTCAAGTCGATCTTTCAATGTCTTGTATTAGCCTGCAATTTGATTAATGATTAATTGAGAATCTCCGTAGATGTCGATATTCTTGATTTCCATTAATCTTACCAATTCAAGAACGATTATGAGTGCTTTATATTCAGCTTCATTATTCGTTCATGGCTCAGTAAAATGATATGAAAATGGCATCATCGCTTTGTCTGGAGTTAAGAAAATTAATCCTACTCCAGCTTTTCCTGGTATAATTGTCTGTCTGTCTTTGCCTTTTTGAGCAGATGATGCTCCATCAAAATATAATTCTCATCATTGCGATTTTGAGCTCTTTATTTAGAATATTTGTTCATCAGGTAAATTATCATTAAGAGGTGATACAGTTAAAATTGGGTGTGCTGCTAAGACATCTGCCAAGATTTGTCATTTGACAGCACGTAATGGTACAAATGTTATGTCGAACTGGAGTAGTATCATTGCCCATCTTACTAATCTTCAAGAAAGTGTCAGTCGTGTCATTAAATATTGTAGCGGGTTAACTTTTGAAATAAGAGTCACTTTATGAGAAAGCATATAGTGTCTCAGTTTTTGAACTGCAAAAATCAAGGCTAAGCAATGTTTCTCAATTGTTAGGTATTTTATTCTGTCGGAACCAGACAATGGCTCAAATAATATAATGCATTTTATTTTCCCTCATCATTCACTTGTGCTAGTAAAGCTTCAAGGGAATTACCTAATGTTGCAGTGAAAAGGATTATAGGTCTTCCTAATATAGGGGCTACTAAAACAGGAGGTGTTGCCAAGTACAATTTGATATTTTCAAAAGCGTGTTGGCATTTTTCATCCCACACAAATTAGTTATCTTTTTTGGTTAGGGCAGTGAGAGGCTGACACCTACCTGACAGATTGGAAATAAAATATCGTATATACACTAATTTTTCTTGAAATTATCTCAATTCGGTTAGATTTTTAGGAGGAGGCAAGTTTAGGATAGCTTCAATTTTTAGTAGATCAATTTCAATTCCATGATGTCGAATAAGAAATCCTAAAAATTTCTCTGAAGTAACAGCGAAAGTGCATTTTAAAGGATTCATTTTATAATTATAATGTCGTAATCATTCGATGGTAATTCTTAAATCGTAGACATGATCATCTTTTTATTTACTATTTACAACTAAATCGTCCACATTACATTCGTCTTAATTGTGTATTATTTCATCAAAAATTCATGCCATGGCTCTTTGATAGGCTGCACCAGTATTTTTCAGCTCTAACAGTACAACTTTGTAGCAGTATATCTCTATGGGTGTCCTGAAGGCTGCATTTGCTTCATCTTCTTAAAACATTTTTATTTGATTATATCCTGCTGATCCATCCATAAAGAAAAATATTGTGTGTTTGGATGCTATATAAACCATTAGTTCTAGTATTGGTACAGGGAATTCATCTTTTTGACATGATTTGTTCAATTCCTTGAAGTCTATACAGATCCTTATTTAACCATTTTTATTTCTAACTGGTACCACATTGGTTAGCCATGTCGGGTAATTTTTTTCTTGTATGAAGCCAGCCTCAATTAATTTCTTAACTAAGGTAATGACCTGTTGTTCTATTTCGACATGTATCCTTCTTGGAGCTTGATTAATAAGGATTGCGATTTGATTTATCCCATATTTATGGACTGCAACTTCTAGAACTAACCCAGGTATTTCTTTATAAGCCCGGGCAAAACAGTCCTTATATTGTATCAACAGTTGAACTATTTCTTTTGCTTCTATGTCATTAAGAAATGAACTAATGAAAGTTGGTTTCTGGTTTTCAGTAGTTCCTAAATTTATTTCTTTTAATTCATCAATTGTTGATTTATTTTTCTCTTTCAATTCTAGAGGAGCATCTTTGATTGGAAGAACAGATGTCTTTTCATAATCAAACTCTTCCGTGATGATTAGGCAAAATTCCATATCATGTAGGGGTTCTAGAGTACTGAATCCAATACCTTCCTTAGAGTTAGGGTCTCGTTTATTGTTATCCCACATTTGTTCAATGAAATATGATTGTTTTAATGACCATTATTTGAGCATTAAGCTATTTTGAATAAACTTTTGTTCCCAAGTAGAATACAACTCAAAAGGTATTTTCATTGATTTTGGAAGATTTTCATCTTCTAATTTTACATTAATTTTAGTTCTAGAAGAAGTAGAGCCTAGTCTAAACTTAGTTGGCTTTTTGTCATCATTATATACTCCTTTGACTACTAAATTCTCAACCTTAGTAGTAGAGATTAGAGTTAGAGTCATAGAGTGTATATAATGATTAATTTTCTCATACAAAGACTCAAATAGTTTTTCTTTATCTTTTTCTTCAAGATATATTTTAAATTGAAGAAATTTTAGAACCACTAATGTAGTTTCTTCTTTTGCATCTTCTTCAGAGTCCAGGTGAACTTTGAACTTCATTGGTTTCTTCATTGTAACAGTTGGGTTTTCTCTCCCTCGTCCTCGTCCTCAGCCTCGACCCCAGGTATGAGTTTGATGAGAATCACCAACCTTCAACTTTGTTGAAGAATAACTGATACGCCTAAAATATATACGCTTTTTGCTATATAATTTTACTCATTTTTTATGATATTACACTTTAAAGGAAGGTATTTTGTATATTTTTTGGTTTTACATACAAGAAATAGTGATTGGAGAAAATGAAGCAAAAACGGTGCAATTTGGAGCAAAAACGAGCAAGAAAGAAAATTTTGGCCTAACACCTTTCGATAAGTCTTTCTATGCTTAATCTCTTGTACACTTGTTGTATAATTTTGAATGATATTACACATTAAAGAAAGGTTGTTTTATGCTTTCTTTTAGGGCTATCTATTAGGAACACAATGCAACTGAAACGGGGCGAATCTGAGCTAAAACGGAGCCAAACAGAGCAAAATGGTGGTGCTGTGCAGAATAGGCCGCCAGCGGCGTCCAATCGGGTGCCTGCGGCGTCAGGAACCCGCGACCATGATTTTTGGCCACCGGCAGTGCCCAAGTACGGCGCCGGCAATGCCAGAAGCGGTTATTAGCCAAATACATTAAATCTGGACGCTTTTTGGAAGGTTTCTTCATGCACCTCATGGGAAATTCGTCCCTACACTATTTTAAACCGAATTTGAAGCCAAAAAGAGGGGAGTAGAAGTTAGAAAAATGTAGAGAATGATTAGAGATCTTAGAATAGGAGTAGAAATGTAGATTTCTACCTTTTTAGAGAGATTGAAGAGGGGATTTTGAGAGAATATGTAAGGGAATGTTCTAGCATTGCATGGATCAATGGGAGACTTTGTGTGGGAGATTTTCATCTTTCTTTCAAGGGAAAAAAAAGCTAAGTATTGTAATCTTCATCATCTTATGCTTTTGTAAACACTTATTTTGTAGATTTGCTTTGAAATGAAGTTTTCTGTTGTTTTTTCTTCGTGCTTTACGATGTCCTTCTCTTACTCTTTCTTCTTCTTTGGAAATAGTTGCATAAGAAGATTATGTCATTGTTTTCATTCTACTTTTCTTTTGCAATGAGTAGGATTCATGATTAGGATATTGGGATGCTTGCTAAAAGATGTTTTAATTATAAATGTGATGGTTTTTACTTGCACTTCATTTACATTACAATAAAGGCCTCTTGCAGTGTTAAAATTTCTTGTAATTGCATTGACCCAAAAGAGGAGGTGTAATTCTCAACAAAGTGGAACCACATTCAATGTCCATGAATGAATTGCGTAGTTCATGGTGATTGAGTGCAAATAAATAGAGAAATGTATTTTGATGGGCTAAATTGGAGGTTTCAGGGTGACAGAATCAGATCCCCAATTTGGTCCTAAGATTGGTAACTAAAGTCAAAGGTTAGCCTACGGGTGAAGGCTGAGTGGGAGCTACGTAGTGAGAGCCGGTATCCTCCCAGCCTAGCCTTGGATTTAGTGATTGAACTTAGGATATGTCAATGTTCTTTACATGCTTAGAAGAGGATGTACTCTTTTGAGGGTAAAGAAATATTTATGCTCCTATTTGGCA
Source organism: Papilionanthe hookeriana x Papilionanthe teres (assembly GCA_022702705.1). NCBI lineage: Eukaryota > Viridiplantae > Streptophyta > Magnoliopsida > Asparagales > Orchidaceae > Papilionanthe > Papilionanthe hookeriana x Papilionanthe teres. The sequence continues at coordinate 138,397,374 of CM040428.1, forward strand.
CATACAGTATTTAATGTATCTCATTCCTAAACTTTATCCAATTCATCACATAAGATTAGTAGATTTTATTATCTCAAAATTCACCAAAACCAATTTATCCAAAAAGGGTTATCTTTAGAAGCAATATTTTCCTTTAGGAGTATTTATTAGTTATTTTAAAATTAATAGTTACCTTTAGGAGTAGTTGTTAAAGAAAAACCACTTATATCGACCTTCCAAACTAAAGTTTGATAGTAGTAGACTAGAATTTAACTAAGGACCTTTTTACCTCGCTTCCCTGTGGGATCGATAAACGGGACTCTATTAGAGCCCTGTATTACTTGATATGATACGTATACTTGCGTTTGAAATTGTGACTTTACAAAATCATTATAAATATATAAATTTCAGGTCATAAATTCTTGCATATAAATAAGTCGCCTCAAGTTTTTGGCGTCGTTATCGGGGAAGCTTCGGTAAGACTTTAGGAGAATTTTAGTTAAACTATAAGACTTTGATTTGCAATTTATAGTATTATATAGTGTGTTTAATTATTGTGTGTTTATTTTTAAGAAAAAAAATCCAAAATATCAAAAATATTTTTGATATTTGTCCTATTAGTTAAGTCTTTAAATTTGTATGCGTAGTTCAGGAGCTGCAGACCTTGAATCACACGACTCGTATTTAGAGAGAACTTTTAGGAGGATGATGAATCAGAAAAGACTCCATGAATTTAATGTAGAAATGGCGGATTGACAATATAATGAATATTCAGATTTGGATTATAATTCTAGTAATTTTGAAAGAGTAAACCCTAAGAGTGTAATGAATTTTCAAGATGATATGCTTACTTTATTAAGTTATCAAGTTGGTGATACTGAGAGGAAGTTAGATCAATACATAAAGAGTTATCCTCAAGGTCCCCAAGTTATAAAGAAAAATTCATTTGGACAATTGATTGAGCCTAACTATTTTGAAACTGGCCCTGAGTTGTACAATCCTTATTCTGATTATTGCAATCTAGGTTGGGACGATTATTAAAACTTTAACTGGAATACTAATTTTGGAGGAGAAAACCAATTTTGGGAAGATAATCAATTTAATCAGATATGTGATTGGAATAATCAGGACAATTTTAGCGAAGGGATTTCTTTTCCTTATAGATTTCACTCTAACCCACAAGATGAGGAAAATGAATTACTATTAGAAAAGGATGTGATTCAATTGGCATGTGAGCTAGAAAGCAAGGGGTGGCTATGAAGAATATAGAAAGCCAGTTGGGGCAGATTATGAATGCAATTAACACTTACCCCCAAGAGATTTTACCTAGTGACCCTGAGATAAACCCTAAGTAGATGAATGATGAGCAATTTAAAGTTATTGAATTTGAGGATATGATTCAAATAAATGATGAGTTAAGAAAAGAAGAAAAGGAGATTGAAAGACCAATGGAAGAAATTCCAATGTAATTAGATAGATATATAGAAAGACCACCTCAACTTTTTACTCAGTACCAAGGGGAAGAATTGGAAGATAACTTGAATCATAAGAGTAACGTAGAAGAATTTGATCCAGAATCTGAATTATCTAGAGAGAATCCGATCCAAAATTTGGGAGATATTGAATTATCATATATAGATCCATTTCTTATGAATTTCAAGGATGATATTAATATGCAGATTGAGAAAATCAATAGAAGAATATTGGATCTAGAAAGAAATATAAGGAACAAAGGTATGAATCAACCTGAAAAAGAAGAGCTGAATGAAAAATTACAATTTGAGAATTCTATAGAATCTCTTGATCTGAAAAAGATTGGGCGATTGATCGAGGATTAATTAATTGGAATTTTAATCCAGGAGGAATCATTTGTCGTGCCCGCGACGTTAAAACCAAGCGCTTTATGGGAGGCAACCCATAGTTATTAGTGTGCTTTGATTTAGTGTGCTTGAGAGTCATTATTGTTAGTGTTGTATTGTGCTTGCTTTAGTGTTGATTGTTCAAGTTTGATTGTTGTTGATAGATGTTTGGATTGTTTGGTGTTTTATTTGATCTTTGTGTGTCATGAGGGAGTTGATTCCTTAACTTCTTATTATGGTTAGACTTTTATGTTCTCTTGTAGTAGTTGGATTGACGAGTCCACTATGACTTGAGTCTTACCCAGATTTAAATTTTACAAGAGACATCATGAATTTAAACTGTAACAGATCCATCTTAATTTTGTTACTTCTGTTGACCTCATTTTTGATGAGGTCTTCTCTTCTTCTTTTTAGTACTTAGGATCTAGCCTTAGGCTTTTCCTTTGACTATCTTAGAGGACTAGAATTGGGATCCACCACCTTTTAGAAATTCAAACCACTTCTTAACTCCCCGCAAACTCCACAAACTTGATCGTAGACCCCTAATCACCTAGAGGGTTGAAATCAAATGTGGAAGTTTAAAGGATGGGTTCTATAGGACTCTTTGGCCTTAGATCGCCTCAGGTGGCCCGGTCCAGTGAAGGACTGACTTACACATACACTACATTTATACACCACACTTTCACACACCTCCTAAAAACACACCCATACCTAACTTCACCTCCTGACTCATGTAGGTGATTCACATGGATGACCCTTAACCCCTAAAACCCTTGGCTAAGAGGGTTGGGAACAACATAGTGAATGCCTCAAATGAGTCCCTTCATGGCTTATGTGGGCTTGATATGGCTTCATGGCTCAACCAAAATGATTTCATTCCACTTATATTCACCCAATTTTCAATTTTCCAAATTTTTAATTTTTGACCCCCGGGACCCTACACCTGCCTAACCTACCCAAAGCCCTTGAAATTACCCAAATTTTTTCAAAATTTCCAAATCACCCAAAATTCTCCAAAATCATTCCTAAACATTTCTCTCCACTCAAGTTGATCATCCATAGCCAAAAATATCAAAAATTCCAAAAATACTTCCCAATACCCTCCAAATACCTAAAATACCCCCCTTGACCCAAAAATCCAAAAATTCAGAAAATTCCCAGAAAATTCCAGAAAATCCAAAATATTCCCAATTTCATTTTGTTCAACTACACCATGGGCCAATTTTGTCAATTTACCCCACTTTTATCAAAACCCCCAATTTGACCCATTTTAACCCTAAGTGAACCCAATGTCAAACCAAACCTACCCAATTGACCCAAATTCTGGTCCAATTCAATTCTAAACTTCAATTCAACATTCCCAACACCAATCTAGACCAAATCCAAGTCCCATTTGATTGACATTTGGATCCAATTTCACTTTTGGCCTTAAAGCCCAATTTGGACCCATGACCCAAACCTAACCCAAACTCACCCAATTGAACTCCAATTAACCCCAAATCTTTTCTAAATCTTCCTTAGAATCCCCAAAAGAAAAACAATAACATGATTTGCCAAAAATTTAGACCCAAACCCCACTCAAATTCAACCCAAAGCTAAAAGGCCCAATTTTGACCTAAACTCAAACCTAACCCAAATGAGCCCAAACCCCAAAATCAAAGCCCAACTAAAGTCAAAACCTCTTTCAAAACACTCCCATAAACATTTCTCAACATTAATTTTACATCAATTTCAACCCTAGCCCAACATTGGCCCAACTTGGCCCATTTTGGCCTATATTGGCCCATTCACCTAAAGAGCCCAAATTCAACCCAATTCAAACCCAAATCACCCCCAATTTGCTTCAAATCACTCATGACACATCCATGAGCTAAACCCAACAATTATTTGGCCCAAAATTTACAAAATTCCGATCCATAAATTCATTTTTTTAAAACTTAAAGGCCCATTCCTTAAACCATTTTAAAAACCCATCTTTTACCACATCCAAAGGCCCAAAATTGGTCTCAAAGCCCATATGACATTTCCCCTCATCATACTTTCAATTAAACTCAATACCTAAGTCCTAAATTCATCATCAAACCATTCCAAATCAAGATTCATACAAATTTCCATCAAATTACCAAAAATTCCTAAAATCCATTTTCATGAAATTGACCAAGCTTTTCCCCAAGCCAAAGACAAGCCATGCAAGCCATGGACAAGCCACATGAAGCCATGGAAGGTTTGACATGTGATCAAGCCATTAATGGAAATAGGAGGGCCCCCTTTCCTAATCCTTCTTAAGCCTTTTTTTACCTTAAGCATGTCACACTCTAAACCATGCTTTTCCACCTAATCCTTGATGGAGACTCCACCACACATGGGAGGTTGACCCACCTGACCTCCTCAGCCCAAAACCGAGTCTTGGGGAGGTGCACCCAACCCATTTGCATGGGTTGACCAAAATAAGCCAAAATCACCCCTTCCCCTTTCTACTTTAATTCAACCACTTTACACATGTCAAACCTCAATTGAATGCACCAAACCCCGACCACGACCCACCCGAACAAGATGGTGACTAATGCACGGCCGGCCACCACCGGTCGCCGGAAAATACCATTGCCGAGAGCTCACATGTGAGCCAACTTTGGAATTCTCACCTGCCGAGTCGCCCCATCCCCAGTGGCCATTGCAGAACTGTTCTTCTCTTGCCAAGAGCAGTCGATCCCAAGCCCTAACTCTCCCCGGGAGGCCCTTCACCCTCTCCTATTTAAACACCACCCCTTCTCGGCCATGAGAGGTGCTGAAACAAACCTTAAGGAAACTCTGCCAAAGTTGTTTCAGACTACTCCCCATACATAGAGCATTTGATCCCCACTGAAATCCAGCCCCAATTCCTTCTAGCTGAGCTCAATTTTGAGTTCAAACTTTAGCCCAAAAACCAGGACACTTCTTCAGAGTGGATCAATCTTCAAATTGATTGGTCCTACACCTTCACCAGACCAAGAGGAGAAGTTTTCCACTGAAAGCCCCATCTCCAGGCCACCCAGTTGCTCCGGCCTCCAAGCTTTGTGATCGGGCTTGGTCGAAATCACACCTAGACAATTCACCAGACCAGGAGACTTCATCTGGAGCTTGCTGGGATCCAATCGAAGGTGAAACAACCCTCAGATCGAAGCCACACTTCTCGCGAGCAAAGGTATGGCCTCACTCTTCTGAACATTCTCCATTTTCATTAAGCCAATTTCATGCCACATAATCCGTATGGATGTGTTCGTCTTCTCGAGACGAATCCATAGAGCATAAGAACGTTAAATTTGGTCAAGTATCTAGTGAGATCTTAGGCCTAGAAGATGGACGGTTCTCGGGTTAGGAGGCTTGGGGACGATGAACGGATGTCGTTCATTCAATACACGCATGGACGGACGGCTCAGATGGCGTCGTACCAGGAGATGGTACATGAACCGCGGGACCCGGGCTGCTGACTCAAGCGGCGGCGTCGAATGGGAGCGCGCCGCGTGGCCGTTCGGAGATGCCGAGGATGACGCGGCGCCGACTCGAATAAATAGAAAATTAGGGATTTTCTGATTTATTTAATTCCCTAAACTTCAAAAATTCATAACTTTGTGTAGAAAAATCATAAAAATAAAATAAAAATACCCTCTTGCTCAGTGAACAGAGGAGAATAATGTGGAAAAGAAATCATTTAATTTCATCAAGTATTTTATTTTTAATAATTTATTTACCCTCTGCATTGTTTTAATTCTCCATGCATATAGGAAATTCACCATGACATGAGACCATAGGGCTTTTGAAGCCTCTGAATTTGGGAACATTCCCTGAATTTTCCAAAGTCAGAGGCCATACCTATGAAAAGTTATTGATTTTTCAAATTCATGTTACTGTTTTGAGTATTTTAATTCCAATAATTAGCATGTTGTGAAATAAATTCTAGGAAAATTTGGTGATGTCTCTTATGACTAGAGGACTCTAGGAAAAATAGCTTTTGAATTAATTCACTTGGAATAACCCTAATTGGCCTAAACACCCAAAATAGATCCATAATTAATTAGAGCTGAAATTTGAAGTCAATTGGACTTGGTTAGCCCTACAAAATGGGTTGATTAAGCCATTTAGTCATTTTAAACTTTAAAAATTCATAACTTTCAAAATACTTTTTAAAATTCACCAAATTGGTTTTGGAGCCTCTCCGATATCGGGGAATTTAAGAAAATTAAAATTTCAATTTTCTAAAAAGTTGATTTTTAATATTATTTTAATATTTTAATAATTAAAAAATAATAAAAATCATAAAAATAATAAAATTCACCAAAATGTTACATTTTGAATTTCAATCACTTAGGAACAAACCCCATATTTTTCTTAGGTCTATTTTATGAGATATTAAATTTTAAAGCCCTAGGGTAATTTTAAAATTAAAAAAAATGTATTTTCTAGGATTTTCACTAAAATAATTATAATAAATCAAAGAAAAATCAGAAAATTGCAAAAATTGATTCTCTCGATTTCCTTGATATCAGTAGAGATTTTTGAAAAATATAAAATTCATTTTTCAACCTTTATTTTATTTTGAAATTAATTAATACTCCAAAACTTAAAATAATTATGATAAAAATAATATAATTCAAAAAATCACCAAAATTGGTCCAAGTGGTCCTCTGGTCATTAAAAATGTCCCATAATTTTCTTAAGGACAGAAACTTTCCCTTGGTCATATTATTAAATCTTCCTTAGGAATTCTTATTTTCTACCAAAAATAATTACATAAATAAATTAAATACAGAAAAATCACATTTTCTCCTCTCATGTCTTTATTGGCATATGAGTGACGTCACATAAAAATTTCAAGTTCATTTGAGCTCAATTTAGTGAGTTATGGAATTATTAAGCTTGAAGGGCAAAATGGTAATTAAAAAATTTTAACCCTTAATTAAAACTTTAGGTTTAATAAAATTAACAAGTAAAATATTTGATCTTAATCTGATTTGGATGATTGAAATTTAAATAATTAAAGGGTAGAAACCCATTAAACAATTTAAAATAATTGAAATAAACTTTAATTAAATAATTGATTAAATTTGGGAAGAATAATAAAATTGGAACTATTAAAATAGGGATATTTTTAGGAAGAGATTTGTTCTTTAATTTAAAAATCCCTAAATTAATCATTTCAATAATATTTAATTCCTAATTAAAAATGATAACTCAAATTTAAATTTTAAAATGTTAAAGGATTAAATTAAAAAGTTAAATTATTAAACTCTTTTTAAATGTTTCAGTTAAATTAAAATTAAAAATCAAATTAAATTAAAAAACAAATTAAATTAAATTAAATTAAATTAAATTAAATTAAATAATTAAATTAAATTAAATTAAATTAAATTAACAAATTAAACAAATTAAATTAAATTAAATAAATAAGTTAAATTAAATAAATAAATTAAATTAAATTAAATAAATAAATTAAATTAAATTAAATTAAATTAAAATAAATTAAAAAATATTAAATTAAATTAAATTAAATTAAATCAAATAAATTAAATTAAATTAAATTAAATTAAATTAAATTAAAGTTAAATCAAATTAAATTAAATTAAAGGAAATTAAATCAAATTAAACTAAATTAATTTAACATCAAATCAAACTAAATTGAATTAAATTAAATTAAATTAAAACTAAATCAAATTAAATTAAATTAAAGTTAAATGAAATCGAATTAAATAACATTACCTAAGACATAAAGAATTTAAATATAAAACAACTTGAATATTATTCCAAAGTTAAACCCTTTAACTAAAGCTAAACTAAATCATAAATCATTTGAACACCAATTTGCTCTCGAGAGCTTTGGTTATCATAACTTCTAAACAGAATGTTAAATGAAATGCTACTTCACTTATAGGATATTCAAATGTCCTAGTTCATCGAGCAAGATAACAAAACTTGAATTCCGGACGATTAATTCATTTGTGTAATTAAATTCATTTGGACTTAAAACAATCCTAGAAATATTGAAAAGATGTTTAAGATTTGTCTTAAGCACTTCCTCGATACGATAGGACGTCCATAAGAACAATTGAACTTAATTATTCTTTGATGAAGAAAATCGTCCTCAAACCAAAACACAAAGGCCTAGACGTCATAGGAAATGACTAGCTATAGGATTAGGTACTTGGTAGAAAACCATAACCCTTCCCTTAGCTTTACCTAGGAACTTGCTTAAATACTCTAATTGTGTTTTAAGTGCGACTTGGATGACGGGAAGACCCTCCAGTACGCTTTTATTTTATCGCAATTTACATTATTGCAATTTCTTTATTTGCATCGCACTTACTTTTTCTTGCATGATAAACAACTGTTGCATGAAAACCCACACCTTTAGGATAGTCCCTAAAATTGAAACCAAAACTAAATTAAAAGTCATTGCAAGATAAAATTCACCGCCACAACATTTCAAAATATAAAATAACTCAAAATTTAATCACAAACGTAACACAAAACCGCAATTACAACTAAATTAAAACGTTCGTTGGATGATCGGGAATACCTCGGATGATGTAACCTACGCGTTGCTAACGGATTTCCTACGGTCTAAATGAAAGTGTAGAACTCATTTAGTTGAGTTTAGCAAATTCATTCTGGACTAAGTGAATCCGATAAAAATAATGATGCCGAAGGATGGAACCGTGGGATCTTAACCGGTGTTGTTATAATCAACTTTAAGATTTGTTTTAAATAAAACATAAAAAACACTTGGAAATTGAGAATTCCTCTAAACCAAAATACTTCTCTCATCTCCTGATTTATGACTTCTAAAACTAAACCTCTGCAAAAATAAGGAGCTCGGAGCATGGTGGGCAGCACGACCATCATCATCAAGAAAACCCGAGTCTACTCCAACAGAAACTTTCTTAGAATTAAATAACTAAGCCATAGGACTTCGAGGTAGTTTGCCTAGTGCAACATAAATCCTCAACCTTTTGTTAGGCATTTGCATGATCACGTCATGTAAATTAAGCCCTAACCGGTTTTAGAATTCCGAGGTAGTCGTCCGATACGACATAAACCCTCATATCTTCCAGGCTATTTGTATGATTCTATCATATAAATATAAGTCCTAATTAATTAAAATTGGCAAGATCAAAACATTAAATAGATATTAGGACTTTCCTAAATTCAAGCCAAACAATAGGATAGTCGGGAAATTACCGAAGTTCACTTCGAATCCGTAATTTCTCCTACTTTTCCTCCTTTGAATTCTCAAAACAAAAATGTTCCAAATTTGATCCATTCCCTATTGAAATTCCAAAATTCAATCCTTTGAAAACTTAAACTTTAAAATTCTTGAGAGCGTAACTACTGATTATTATCGAGAGTTTTCTTAGGTGATTCCCGTCACATAAGATGTAATTAACTATAGGGGCTTGCCCTTATAGGGAATTCTAAAGAACCCAGGTAATATAAACCCTATTTAATGTTTTTTTTATATTAAGCAGGGGAACTTGTCGGCTTATAAGATTGGTTCGCAGACCAAACGGATGTCACAAATCTTCTAGTTTATTTAATTGAGACCCATTATCAAGCAGTGTGTCTATTCTTCGGGATAGATACACGGTTTGTGGTGCAGTGCTCGTTTATATAAACTATTTGGGATGTGAGATCGGTTTGATTTCATATCTTAAAATTTTCAAACTTAAAATTATTTTCAAAATCAAATGCTACTTTCTAAATTATATATATATATTTAAATCAAATTTAAAATCTAAAATTCGCCGATAATTTCTGTTAGGCGACCCCTTTTTCAAAAATACAACATAACCTAAAAATATGCTGACACTTCCTTTCTTTGATTTTGATTTCATTCGGTAGGAGTCGCGAACCTATTTGATGAATAAATTGTGGATGATCTTACACTACGATTTATAATTGTTAGAGGTGCTTAATTAAAGAGATTAGATGATGCCTGAGATTGGTGCCTAGGAGCCAATACATCAGGGATAATTTTATCTTTGGGATTATAATCTATAAAATCATTTAAAAATACCTAATTTATTAGTGTAGCGATTACGTTAGAAATTGGAGGTAATTTAGTGAGATGTGATAAGTTAAAGGAAGAATTGTCCTCATTTATTATATGTGTGTTTATGTTTATGTTACAATTTTATATAAGACTTGAAGAAAATTTTTATATTCCCTTGTTGATACCTGCTATGCTAATTAAAATTTTATTTTGTGAACTTCATTCTGGCATGATTAGTTTAGATTTACTTTCTATTGCATATTGTTCTGTCCTGATGAATAATTGAAGATGTTTTTGATAGACATTTGTGGTAGATAGAATTTCTAAACTATTTTTCTTCCTGCTTATATTTTCTGTACTAAATGCAATATTTGTTAAAAATTAAGTTTGGTGGTAGGAAGAAAAATAAAATTTTAAAGTGAAAATACTTTCTTTTAGTGTAATACTATTGTAAGCATGTTTTAGGCTAGATTTACTTTCTCCTTCAGTCATTTTATCATGATTTTGCATGTATAAGAATTTGATAGGATGTTGTAGTAGTTAGTAGATTCAGTTTTTAGTTTTTTATTCCTGCTACATTTTATGGAATTAATTGCAAAATATTTAAAAATTTAAGTTTGTGGGGAGAAAGAAAAATAACTTTCAGAGTTAAACTTTATTTGTCCTCAGTAGCTTGTATTTAATTTAATATTACTTTTAAAATGACTAGTGGTATGTGGTGTTACCTTTAGGTTACTATAATTTTGATTTTAGGAATGTTAGAAAAATAACTTAGTTGAAATCCTATGTGAAGAAACTGTTCTAGAGCTAAGATATTTTGTAGGAAAAACATTGGGAAAATGATTTTGCTATTTATGATAGAAAGGAGTTGAATATTTGAAAAGCTAAAATTCTTAGATTTATATTTAATGAGAATTGAGTCTTTATTGAAAACTTTTTTCGATCTAATACTTACACTTATAAAAATTAAGGTAAAGTTTTGAGTTTTGAACTTTAGAAAGGGGATAGTGAAATTCAAAATTATTAAAGTCCTATCCAGAAATAGAAATCCTCACATAAAAAAAAGAGAAAAAAAAGGATTAAAAACTATCTCGAAAGAAAAAAAGTGAAAAAAAAGGGATTGAAAATGATCCCGATAGAAAAGAAAAAAAAGAAAAGAAAATAAGTGAGGAGAAGCTTGAGGAGAAGCCTAATCAAAAATTGGTTTCACTTGAATCTTTTTAAATGAAAAGACTTAAAAATAATCCTAAGCTTATTCTTATTTCAAAAAGTATTGGTTAAATTGGTATAGATAAGGTGCTTAATTTCTGTTTTTATACTTCTTTGAATTTTTAGTTTGACAAATTTCAATAACACTTGAAGTAAATAGAAAATTAGGATTCCTAAGTTGAATATGAGATATTCTTACTCTCTAGGCATAGGTTGATTTGCTAGAATTTCTCCTATGTTATACTATAGTATTTCAGAGATGAAATTATAGGAAACTCTATTGAAACCCACAATCACAAGTCAATATATTTGGTTTTTAAAGTTATAGTGTTACTTGACGACAAGTAACTGTTAAGTTTGGGGGTATTTGACACGCCTAAAATATATACGCTTTTTGCTATATAATTTTACTCATCTTTTATGATATTACACTTTAAAGGAAGGTATTTTGTATGTTTTTTGGTTTTAAGTACAAGAAATGGTTATTGGAGAAAAAGAAGCATAAACATTGCAATTTGGAACAAAAATGAGCAAGAAAGCAAATTTTGGCCTAAAACCTTTCGATAAGTCTTTCAATACTTAATCTCTTTTACACTTCTTGCATATTTTTGAATGAGATTAAACTTTAAAGAAAGATTGTTTTATGCTTATTTTGTAGGGCTATCTGTGAGGAACGTAACGCAACTGAAACGGGGCGAATCTGAGCTAAAACGGAGCTAAACAAAGCAAAATGGTGGAGCTGTGCAGAATAGGGCGTCGGCATCGCCCTATTGGGCGCTGGCGGCGACAGGAACCCGCGACCACGATTTTTGGGAATCGTCAGTGCCCAAGTATTGCGCCGGCACGCCAGAAGCTGTTATTGGCCAAATACATTGAATCTGGATGCTTTTTGGAAGGTTTCTTCATGCACCTCTTGGGAAATTTGTCCCTACACTATTTTAAACCGAATTTGAAGCCAAGAAGAGGGGAGTAGAAGTTAGAGAAATGTAGAGAATGATTAGAGATCTTAGAATAGGAGTAGAAATGTAGATTTCTACCTTTTTGGAAAGATTGGAGAGGGGATTTTATGAGAATATGTAAGGGAATATTCTAGCATTGCATGGATCGATGGGAGACTTTGTGTGGGAGATTTTCATCTTTCTTTCTAGTGAAAAAAAAACTAAGTATTGTGTTCTTCATCATCTTATGGTTTTGTAAACACTTATTTTGTGGATTTTCTTTGAAATGAAGTTTTCCGTTGTGTTTTCTTCGTGCTTTGCGATGTCTTTCTCTTACTCTTTTTTCTACTTTTGAAATAGTGGCATAAGAAGATTATGTCATTGTTTTCATTCTACTTTTCTTGTGCAATCAGTAGGATTCATGATTAGGATATTGGAATGCTTGATAAAAGATGTTTTCATTATAAATGTGATGGTTTTTACTTGCACTTCATTTACATTACAATAAAGGCTTGTTGTAGTGTTAAAATTTGTTGTAATTGCATTGGCCCGAAAAAGGAGGTGTAATTCTCAACAAAGTTAAACCACATTCATTGTCCATGAATGAATTGCATAGTACATGGGGATTGAGTGCAAATAAATAGGGAAATGTATTTTGATGGGCTTCAAATTGGAGGTTTCGGGGTGACGACTGAGATCCCCAATTTGGTCCTAAGATTGGTAACTAAAGTCAAAGGTTAGCCTTCGGGTGAAGGGTGAGTGGGTGCTCCGTAGTGAGAGCCGGTATCCTCCCAGCCTAGCTTTAGATTTAGTGATTGAACTTAGAATATGTCATTATTCTTTACATGCTTGGAAGAGGATGTACTCTTTTGAGAGTAAAGAAACATTTATGCTTCTATTTGGCACATACAATATTTAATGTATCTCATTCCTAAACTTTATCCAATTCATTACATAAGATTAGTAGATTGTATTATCTCAAAGTTTACCAAACCAATATATCCAAAAAGGGTTATCTTTAGAAGCAATATTTTCCTTTAGGAGTATTTATTAGTTATTTTAAAATTAATAGTTACCTTTAAGAGTATTTGTTAAAGAAAAACCGCTTATATCGACCTTCCAAACTAAAGTCTGATAGTAGTAGACTAGAATTTGTCTAAGGACTTTTTTACCTCGCTTCCCTGTGGGATCGATAAACGAGACTCCATTAGAGCCCTGTATTACTTGATACGATACGTATACTTGCGTTTGAAATTGTAACTTTACAAAATCATTATAAATAAGTAGCATCAATAACCTTTTTCATTTATTTTCTTTTCTGTCTTTTTCTTATATTCACTATTGTCTCTCTGGAGAATATTATTTTCTTTTTAGGAGCATAGTATTTCGCATCTTCATGTATACTAATTTCATGGATTGAAAACGGTTTTAAATCATCTATAATGCAACATTCTTGTCTTTTTTGTAAATAGTTTATGCATTGATGCAATAAAGAAGGAACCATTTTATGCTCAGGAAGCCATTGCCTGCCAAGTAAAGAATTAAAAGAAATATCAGAATCGATGATATGGAATTTTATCATTTTCACCAAGTCATCTATCTTTAGGAGCAACATTATTGATCCTAGAGCTCGTTCTCTTTGTTGATTAAACCCTCGTAACATCAATGTATCTCTTAATAATTGTCATACATCAATGTCCAAATATGCAAGAGTTCTCAAATTCATTATGTTAATCGAGGCACCTTGGTCAATAAGCACCCATGAAAGTGTCACGTCATTTGTGTTCACTGTGATGTATAGTGGACGATTATGCTCGGTGGTTCCAGTAACAAGTCATTGTTAGAAAACGTAATTTTTGTAGATTCTTCTAATGGACAAGCTTCACTTTGAGTGAAGCTAGCAAGTTAAGCTAAGCAAATTTCTAGATCTAAAAGAGCTTTTATCAATGACTCTCTCATTTCTTTGGAGAGGATAAGAGAGTCATAAATACTCAATTTTGCTGTTAGCTTTCTCAAGTGAGCTAATACATTATAGTCCACCTTGTTGTGAAGGTTCTCCTCATTTGTTTCAGGGAGTTGTGAATGTATTGGAGGAACGATCTTTTCCGTTGTAACTATTTGTTTTTCCTTTTCTTGGGAAGTCATCGTGGAGGGTAAAACCTTTCCACTTTGCAAATTAACTTCAATTATTTCTTCAAGTTTATTGTCTGATTCTTTAATCTCTGAGTCTGAAGATTACACTTCTATGGAAATTGGGGTTCCTTGTAGTTGGAGTGTGACAATATCACTGTCTTCTTTATCATTGTCAGAATTATCATTAAGGTTATTGTCATTTGGATTTTCATTAGATTGATCAAGATTATGTACGATTTGAGTGTTGTCTTCAGAATTTGAATGATCATTTTCAGATATATCACCCAAAATAGACTAAATGTAAGCAGAACTGGAAGTGTTATTATTCACATTAGTGGTAAACAGAAAGTCATACAAGGTTAATGGCCTAAGGGATTTTCTCCCTTCATCTGAGACAACTACCCTAGCAGCAGATGGAGAAACATAAGAGCTACAAGATACAAAAGGAACTGTAGTCCCTGTGTCTAGAAGACCTCTAGTCCTTTTTGTTCCTTATTCTTCTTTTTCATTTCTTTTCTGAAAGATATTGTGACCTAAATGTCCGTACAGATCTTTTCAGAAGATTCACTTTGAATAGTGTTATCTTTTTTCTCATTGTCAGGATTAAGCTTATCAACCGACATCATATTGATCAAACCTTTTTTAGGTTCTTTCAAATATTCTTTCGGGATTACTATATTTCCTTTTTTAAAATTACACTCTAACCAATCTTTGAAGACAAAAAAAATTCTTCAATCTTGTGTCCAAGCATTCTGTAGTAAGAATAATAATTGAGATTATCCTTCATGTCAACTTTTGCAGGCCTTTTAGCCTCAAGTTGCTTGAATTCTGGTATTTTCCGCAGGCTACAGAATATTTTGCTGATGGCCTCCATCTTAAACAGATATTCCTTATTCATTTTTTCACCTATTGTCATTTTGTCTGCCTGTACTGAGATTGGTTGTTGAAGTTGTATTTGAGAAGAAGTCTGTGGTGATGATTGTTTCTGTCGTTGTTTCTTTTATTCAGGTTGAACTTTCATCACTTGTTTACCCTTCTCTACATCACTTTTCAGCTTCTTTTCAAATGCTTTGACAGTTTTTATCTTTTCACTCTTTTCCAGTGCACTAATCTGCTTAGCTTCTTCATGAAGATTGATAGCTTTACTGAGTAATTTTTTGAATATTTTTATTGTGAATCCTTTGAGCATAAATGCTATAGGACCATGGATATTTTTGAGCAATATTTCAATAGCATCTTGTTCTTGGAGTTGCGGTTCACATTTCATGTCGAGATTTCTCCAGCGTAAAATGTAATCCACTAAACTTTCTCTTGTCTTTTACTTTTCTACTACCAAATCACCAATTGTCATTTGGTGTTGTGCTTCAGTGAACCGTTGAATGATAAGACTTTCAAGTTCTGCAAAAGTCTTAACAGACACTTTAGAAAGTTCTGCATATCAATTAAAGGTAACTTCCATAAGATTGTTAAAAAATTGACAGAATAGAAGAGTGTCACTCCCTCCCGTATTACAGCAACTCGCTCTGAAGTGTGCAAGATGTTGTTGAGGATTACCAGTCCCGTCAAATATTTTGAAGAGAGGAGGAACAAAACCTTTAGGGTATTGAACAAAATCATATTGCTCTAGATACGGTCTACCCTTTGGAATTAATAATCAAGCTTTTACCTGAGCAATTATTTCTTTTATCTTTTGTTCTACCAATCATGTAATTTCTTTTTCTTGAACTCCACTTTGGGAAGGGTCCATTTTTTTCTGATGGCTTTCTTTAATTTCTATTGGCTCTCTTTTGTCCTCCAAAATGTGTATTGCCTCTGGTCTAATGATTTCAACAGCAAGCACTGGATTTGTTGGTGGATTTTGTATAGTTGCCATAAATTCTTCCATTTTTTATTCAAGATGGTGGATCTGTTCATCCCTTTGTCAGGTAACTGCTCGTAATTCTTCTGTTGTGCTAAGGAGGTAGATCTTGTTTCTACCATATTTATCTTGGTGACATCCTTAATTGAACTATTCAAAGAATTATCCCTTCTTCGTATTGAGAATTGCTTGATGTCATTTTTCAATTTCTTCAATCTTTCTTCGAATGATTTCATAGGATGCTTTTCACAACTTTATTGACGAGAACTGTCTATAGGGTTACTCATGGTATCTGAGATTCCTCCCGACGATTCTCATTTCCATACATTATTTATTAGTATAGGGCAAGATATCATAGGAAGTTTATCGTCATTTTCTGAATAAGAAGGTTCTCCTCGTTGTAGCATTTGAACTAAAGCAGTCATTTTAGCAGATATGTCTTCTACTTCTGATATCAATTTATTATGCTTATTTTTATCTCTTTATTATGCTAAATTCAATGTCATTTGAATCTAGAAGAAGTGTTAAGTCTAATATGGATTAGACTTAGATAAATTCTCTTGATAATCAGATTCAATGTTGTTTAAATCTAATATCTTTGATTAGATATTTAAAGTAGATTTAATCAAGAAATTTTAACTTGATTTAAATCAAAAATTTGATTTAAGTTTGATGTGGTTTGAATTAAACATGGGTCAAAGAAATGTTGAGTTAATCTTGAGTTCATGTCTGTTTAAACTCAAGTTAAAAGAGTTGGACTAGATTCGATGTAGATTGAATCTAAAGTTGAGTTAACTTGAGTTCATGTCCATTTAAACTTAATTTAGAAGTGTTAAGTTAGATTTAATGTAGATTGAATCTAAATTTGAGTTAACTCGAGTTCATGTCTGTTTGAACTTAAGTTAGAAGTGTTGAGTTAGATTCAATATTAATTGAATCTAAAGTTGGGTTAACTTGAGTTAATGTTTGTTTGAACTTAAGTTAAATATGTTGAGTTAAGTTCAATGTGGGTTGAACCTGAGGTCTAAGTTAACTTGGGTTCAGTTTAGGTTGAACATAAGATAGACATGTTGAGTTAGGTTCAATGTGGATTGATCCTAAGGTTTAAGTTAACTTATGTTCAGTTTAAGTTGAACTTACGTTAAATATGTTGAGTTAGTTTCAATGTAGATTGATCCTAATTTCTAAGTTAAGTCTAGTTAAAATAGACTTAATTAAGGTTTAAGTCTTATTTAAATAATACTAAAAGGTTAATTAAGTCTAGTTAGATTAGACTTAATTAAAATTTAAAGACCATTCAAGTCTTATTTAAGTGAAACTTAAGGTTTAACTAAGTATAGTTAAACTTAGACTTAACTAGAATTTGAAGTTATTTAAGCTTAATTTAAGTAAGGCTTAAATGTTAATTAATTCTAATAATTTAAACTTAATTAGAGTTTAGGATTTATTAAACCATAGTTAGCTAATTTTAATAGTTTAATTAAGTCTAATGTGATAGACTTAATTATGGTTTAAAATTGATTAAACCTTAGTTGGTTAAGGTTTAATAGATTAATTAATTATAATATGAAAGACTTAATTATGGTTTATAATATATTAAATCTTAGTTAGCTAAGGTTTGATAGATTAATCAAGTCTAATATGATAGACTTAATTATGGTTTAGAATTTATTAAACCTTAGTTGGTTAAGGTTTACTAGATTAATTAAGTGTAATGTGATAGACTTAATTATGGTTTAAGATTGATTAAACCTTAGGTTGTTAAGGTTTAATTAAGTCTAATGTGATAGACTAAATTATGGTTTAAAATTGATTAAACCGTTGTTAAGTAAGGTTTAATAGATTAATTAAGTCTAATATGATAAACTTAATTATGGTTTAGAATTGATTAAACCTTTGTTGGTTAAGGTTTAATAGTTTAATTAAGTATAATGTGTTATACTTAATTATAGTTTAGTTTAATAGGTTTAAGGTTAATTAAACCTAATTAGGGTATGGTTTAATTGACTAATTGGACTTAATTAGGGTTAAGTCTAATTGGTTTGAAGGTTAATTAAACCTAATTTGGGTAAGGTTTAATTGATTAATTAGGCTTAATTAAGGTTAAGTCTAATTTGTTTAAAGGTTAATTAAACCTAATTTGGGTAAGGTTTAATTGATTAATTAGACTTAATCAAGGTTAACTCTAATTGGTTTAAAGGTTAATTAAACCTATTTTGGGTAAGGTTTAATTGATTAATAAGAATAAATTAGGGTTAAGTCTAATTAGTTTAAAGGTTAATCAAACCTAATATGGGTAAGGTTTAATTAATTAATTAGACTTAATTAGGGTTAAGTCTAATTGGTTTAAAGGTTAACTAAAACAAATTTTGGTAAGGTTTAATTGATTAATTAGACTTAATTAGGGTTAATTCTAATTGGCTTAAAGGTTAATAAAACCTAATTTGGATAAGGTTTAATTGATTAATTAGACTTAATTAGGGTTGTCTAATTGGTTTAAAGTTTAATTAAACCTAATTTGGGTAAGATTTAATTGATTAATTAGAATTTATTAGGGTTGTCTAATTGGTTTAAAGGTTAATTAAACCTAATTTGGGTAAGTTTTAATTGATTAATTAGACTTAATTAGGGTTAAGTCTAATTGGTTTAAAGGTTAATTAAGTCTAATTTAGTTAAGACTTAATAGTTTAATTAGGCCTAATGGATTAAACCTAATTATGGTTTGATTTTTTATTAAATTTGATTTAATTAAGATTTAAAAGGTTTAATTAAGCTTAGTGATATCTTTGGCTTAATTAGAGTTTGTTTCTGTATTAAACCTAATTTAGTTAAGGTTTAATGGGTTTAATTAAGCCTAGTGATGTCTTAAGCTTTATTAAAGTTTGATATTGTATTAAACCTAATTTAGTTAAGGTTTAATGGATTTAATTAAGCCTAGTGATTTATTAAGCTTGATTAGAGTTTAATTTGTATTAAACCTTATTTAGTTAAGGTTTAATAGGTTTTACATAAGCTAGTGATGTCTTAAGATTAATTAAAGTTAAATTTTCTATTAAACCTAATTTAATTAAGGTTTAATAGATTTTAATTAAGCCTTGTGATGTCTTAAGCTTAATTAAAGTTTAATTTTGTCCTAGGCCTAATGTAATGAAGGCTAAATGAGAATTAACTAGGTTTAATGTGTGGTTAAACCTAATTGAATTTTACTTTTTTCTTTAATCCTAATGTAATTAAGGATTAATTGAGTTAATTAGGATAAATAATGAATTAATTCTAATTAAGTTTTAATTTGAGTCCATTGAGTGTTTGAACTCAATCTTAACTCATGGTGACATGAGTTAGATAAAGAGTCTCAAATTTTAAAAATATTTTAGGGTTTTTTATATTTTAAAATTTTTAAATATTTAACCCTAATAAAAGAATGTCATTTTAAATTTTCCAAAGGTTAGAGTTTGTCATTTTAGGGTTTAGATCTGTCCCCCTAAATTTCTAACTAATTTCCAATTTAATTTTCCTATTTCTAATTTTAAGAATTATTATTAAAAATAATTGTCCAATCTCATGAAATTTAGGAAATATTCTCCTAGAGAATCTTCCTATCCTTGGAAAAAATTAGAGATTATTCCTAAAGATCTAAATATTGATCCCTCAAATTTTCTTATTTTTGTGACTTATAATTAATTTTTCATAATTAAAATACTCTAGAGAGTATTTATATATTTAAAAATTAAATATAAATCAAAAATTCATAATTTCAATTCCACATTGTTCTCCTCAATGCCCTGAGTTCAGAGGTATTTTTGTTATATTTTTGTGATTTTTTTTGTGCAAATATATGTATTTTTGAAGTTTTTATGGTTTATCTGGATTTTATTAAATCCATATAAATCATAAATAGTCACAAGTCCTCGTACGGGTGGAAATGCGCTTGATACCCTACGGGGATCCGAATACAGGAGCGGTCAGGATTTAAGCAAGATTGCTCATTTCCAAAATACGAGAACAGATTGTTCTGGTTCATCGTCTTCATCCCCTCTGACCTCGCAGACCATTCATGATCTAAGAGCAAGATCTCACTCAATTCTTGATGAAATTAAGTGAAAGTTCTTTCTTTAAGATCACCTGGAGAAGATGAACATATCCATATGGATTTGTATGGGTTTTAAATTGGCTAAACCTACTCTAGACCAAGGCCGAGCTCGGGTTGGGTGTGAAGAACCATACCTTAACCTCAGTTGATGCATGCTCAAATAGAATGGTTCTAAAGCTTTGTCTCAACCTCAAATAGCTTTCTCCTAACTCAATTTAGAGTTAAATCAGGTTTAGGTATGAGATCCTCCTCAAGGTTGCTCGACTAAATGGAAGGAAGTCAATAGCTAGGTTAGAGCCTATCGAGAAGGCAAATTTCGATGGGGCTCATCATCATAGATCTCTGTGATGGTGTAGGTGCAGCCAATTTAAAGTTTTGAGGAGTTTGGTTTCAAAGTTGGCTTTATCATGGTTTTGGGCTCATTCGGGTTAACCAAATTGGCAAGATCCAGTGGGTTTCATTGCTTAAATCAATAGAGAATTAATTTCTTAGGCCCTATAAAGTAAGTTTGATGTTCGAAGTCCAAGGGTTTGAGCAGTATTTGGGGGTTTCCAAATTCTCGGGTTTGGCTCTGTTTATACTCATGGAAATGGTTAGGGTGAGCTTAGGCTTGCTTGGGGAGCTAGCATCAGGCTCATAATTATCTTTGGATAGGATCTTGAGCTATGGATAAGTTGGGTTGAAGTTTCCAAGGGTAAGCCTCATGAGGTTTACCTATGGTTCACCTTGAGTTGATGGCTTTCCCTCTTCTCATTTTCTCTTCAAAGTGGTGGATAAGGCAAGCTTAATCATGTTGAATTCACCTCCCCTAGGTAAACCACAAGTTTACTTGGTAAATTCTAAGAGAAGATGACACATTAGACTTCTTACTCATTCATGCATGGGTTGGTTATGATTGCACTTAACCATGACATGGGATGGGTTTAAGGCTTGTTCCTTTCCTATTGGGTGGCTTATGAGGTGTGTGATAAGCAATTAGGATGCCCTGCCACCTCACCTTAAGGGAGAAGGCGAGTCATGCTTTAAAATGAGGGAGAGTGCCACTTCACTTTTCTCACCATGATGAGGTTTAAACAAGGTTAATATGATGTTGCATGGGTTGATTTTATTTGTAATGGGTCATATGGGTTGTGTCTAACCCATATTCATGATGTCATAAAGGGGTTTGGAATTTTGTAAACCATTTATTGTGTCATGAGTGATGTCATATGTCTAAATTTTATTTAATGGCTTTTTAATTATAATTTCATTTTTAATTAGTTATGGAATTAATAAAAAATGTTGGAAATTATATTATTAGCCAAAAAATTAATCAAAATAATTATCAAATTAATTATTTGATTAATTTCATCATTTTTAGTCTAAAATTAGGTATTTCACCAAATTTGATACATGTTGACTAGTGTTGACCAATGTTGACCAAAGTTGGTCAATTTTGGTCTAAGGGTGACCAATTTTGACTTTTCTAACCTTGTCATGGTTTGATTGGTCATGAGGTCCAAAGATTTTGTCATTTAGGGTTCAATTTTGTAATGTTGAACAATTTTAAAATTTAGGACAGTTCAAAGGTTAGTGTGGTGACTTTTGGATTAAAGTTTGGTCATTTTTTATCAATTTCATGTTGATAATGTCAATTTCTGTCTTTGAAGTAAATTTTATGGTTAAAGGGGCATGGATTAGCCATTTTGACTAATTTTCACCCTTTTAGGTCAAGAGTTGACTAATGGGGTTAGCGTGGTTGTTTTTGTATCATGTATGGATTGTTTTGATCAAATATTAATTATTTATGACAATGAATGACAAATATGGTCAATTCAATAGTCTTTGGGTCATGGTTTGATTATTTTGACCTAATTTGTCATTTTAGGTCAAAGGTGACCAAATAGTGGTTTTTACGTATTAGGTTGTTGATTTTGGTCAATTTTGACTTTTTCGCTCAAAAGTTAACTTCTTGGGTCAATGGAGCGGTCATTAGGTCAAGGATTAATCATTTTGACCAAAGTTAACTTTTGGTCGAAAGTTGACCTATCGGGTCAATAGTTTGGTCATTGGGTCACAAATTGAAAATCTTAGCCAAAGTTGACTTTTTGGTTAAATGTTGACATAATGGGTCAACGAGTTGGTCATTGGGTCAGAAATTGACCATTTTGACCAAAGTTGATTTTTTGGTCAAAAATTGACCTATTGGGTCAATGGGTGGTCATAAATTGACCATTTTGACAAAAGTTGACTTTTTGGTCAAAAGTTGACTGTTGGGTCAATGAGTTGGTCATTGGATAAAAAATTGACTATGTTGATCAAAGTTAGCTTTTTATTCAAAAATTGACCTATTAGGTCATGGTTTGGTCATCGGGTCAGAAATTGACTATTTTGAGCAAAGTTGACTTTTTGTCAAAAGTTAATCTATTGGGTCGATTAGTTGGTCATTGGGTCAAAAATTGACCATTTTGATCAAAGTTGACTTTTTGGTCAAAAGTTGACCTATTGGGTCAAAAATTTATTAGGTCGGATTTAATCATTCTAAGATGTAATTCAGGTTAAAAAGGATTTATAGGGTTTTACCCTAGTCATTAGGTTTTAATGACAATTAGTGAGACTTAGGAAGTCGATATTGGTATAATTCCTATCCCAAACTGACTTTGAAATGATCCTCACAAAAGTGACGTCAACAGGAAGACATGGTGAGCTCATCACTCACCACCACCTCCATCCAATAAGAGATGGACCCATCTAAAACCTTATCTCATGCATAATTATGGTCATCATGACCAAATGATGAAAATTGGGAATGAGAAGGCATATTTGTCATCTCATCCTAAATTCATTAAATGGGCAATGAGTTTATATGAGGGAGGTTGATCCATGAGCTCCATCCACTTCATGAACAATCCAATGAGAGAAAAACTCATCTAACCTTATCTCACTCATAATTATGGTCATTATGATCAAATCATAAAAAATTAAATGAAGAGGGATATGTGTCACCCCTTTGGCAAAAGATAAAAAAAAATCATTATGACAACTTCATGAAGGGAATAATGAGGTGTCATTCCCTCATGAATTTTTGAATAAGAAGGAGGAAAAGTCTTCACTCACCTCCCTCCTAATCCAATGAAATAGGAAGCTTAGTAATGCGATTCTTCCCATCATAATTGGCTTCATCATTACATTCCATTGAAGTGAGGAAAGAGAGGACCCATGTGTCATCCTCTCCACAACTTATTAAATGATTGGCAAGAAGTATTAGGAAGGTCTATCTAGCCTATCTTAAGCTCTTATCCACCTTATGAGCTAACCAATGGAAGGAGACCAAAAATTACATGTCAAATCTTTACCATGGTTAGGTTCATCATAACCAAACCATGAAAGAGAGGGAATGAGAAGCTTATGTGTCAATGCTTCATTAAATTTGGAGTGAACATAAGTTGACCTCATCACTCACCACCACCTCCATCCAATAAGAGAATGACCCATTTAAACCCTTATCTTAAACATAATTAGGGTCATCATGACCAAATTATGAATATTGGGAATGAGTAGGCATGTGTGTCACCTCATCCCCAATTCATTAAATGGCTCATGAATTCATATGAGGGAGGTGGATCTAAGAAGCTTTATCCACATCACGAAGTTCGGCTCACCAAGATAAGCCATCATGAGCTACTTATCTTCTTCTCCAAGCAATCCTATGCTTATCCATGGCTTCCCTGTAGCTATAATAATCCATACCCATGAGCTCACAATGTAGGGAGAATGAGAGAAAAAGTTCTTAAAATCTAACACACCTCAGCTTGATTAGACTTAAGATAGACTTTACAAAGAAAAAATGATCCTTCCTCTCATGCTCGATTGAGGCCTCACCTCTCGAGACAAGGTATGTGACCGTAACTCTAATTCCTTGCTTGAATTTAAGTCTTTATGAAAAAAACCATCACAAAGCACCAACATAGCCGTAGATATATGATTGTCTCGATGAGATTATTTTTTTCCAAGGCTAGGAAAAATTATTTAAAATAAAATTCACCAATTTTCATCAAACATTCTAATTAATTTTAAAAATAATTATAAAAACTAGGAAAATTAGAAATTAAATGGGAAATTGGTTAGAAAATTTATGTTATGAATTCAAACCTTAAAATGACAATTTCTAACCTTTGAAAATTTAAATGACATTTTAACCTCTTAGGGTAAAATTATAAATTTTCAAATTTACATATAAAAAAACCTTAGGCTTGAAGGATTGCTTTGAATGACCTAATCATAATCCTTAGGTTTAATTCTTAATTGAACCTATAGTAAAACTAAGCCTTAACAACAATTGGGCTTAGTAACATCCCTGAAGCTTTGTGTTCAACCCAAATGAACTTATATCATATTCTAAATACTAAGCTTCAACTTACATGAATCTAAGTCAAACTTAAAAAACTTTAGGTCTAATCAAAATGGAACCAAACAAAATTTTAGACACCTAGGTTCAATCCATATGACCCCAAAAAAGAAATCAAAACTTCTTGGGTTTTACTCACTTGAACTCAAGTCAAACTTTGAACTTTTGGAAACCCATATGAACCCAAATCCAAATCAAAACCAAATCGACGACTTAGGTTTAACCCATATGAATTTAAACCTCATCCAAACCCTAATTTGGTCTAAGACATCAATTAGACCTAATTAAACTAAGTTGGACCTTAATCACATTAGCTTTAACGTAATAAACCCTAATTAGGTCTAAGACACCAATTAGACCTAATTAAACCAAGTTATACCTTAATCACATTAGGTTTAACTTAATAAACACAAGTAGATCTAAGACACCAATTAGACCTAATTAAACCAAGATAATAGGTTTAGCTTAAGAAACCCTAATTAGAACTAAGACACCAATTAGACCTAATTAAACCAAGTTAGACCTTAACCACATTAGGTTTATCTTAATAAACTCAAATTAGGTTTAGGACACCAACTAGACCTAATTAAACCAGGTTAGACCTTAACCAGATTAGGTTTAACTTAATAAACCCTAATTAGGTGCCAGACACCTATTAGAACTAATTAAAGTAAGTTAGATCCTAATTACATTTAGTTTAAGGTAATAAATCCTAATCAAGTCTAACCCAATTAGACTTTCTTAACCTTTAAGCCTTACTTAGATTAGGATTAAAAACTCTATATCCTAATTAAGTCCAACCGCAATTAGACTTAATTAATCTTTAAACCTTACTCACATTAGGCTTAAATAACCTTAAATTCTAATTAAGTCTAACCCTAATTAGACCTAATTAACCTTTAAGCCCTACTTACATTAGGCTTAAACAACCTTAAATCCTATTTAATTCTAACCCTAATTAGACTTAATTAACCTTTAAGCCTTACTTACATTAAGCTTAAACAACCTTAAATCCTAATTGCGCCTAACCCTAATTAGACTTAATTAACTCTTAAGCCTTAATTACATTAGGCTTAAGAAACCATAAACCCAAATTAAGTCTATCTTTAACTATACTTAATTAACTCTTAAGCTTTATTTATATTAGGCTTAAGAAACCTTAAGCCCTAATCAAGTCTATCTTTAATTAGACTTAAATCAAAATCATAACTCAGGTTCAGTTCAACTTGAACCCAAGTTAACCAAACCTCTAGGTTCAACTTACATTGAACCTAACTTATCCTAATCTTAGGTTCAACCTACATTGAACCCAACCAAAATTCTAGGTTCAACCTACATTGAACCTAACTCAACCAAACTTCAGTTCAGCCTAAATTAAACATAACCAAACTTTAGGTTCAACATACATAGAACCTAAATCAAACTTAAGCTTAGGTTCAACCTAACTTGAACCTAAGTTAACCAAACTTTAGGTTCAACATACATTGAACCTAAATCAAACCTATAACTTAGGTTCAACCTAACTTGAACCCAAGTTGACCAACTTTTAGGATCAACCAACATTGAACATAAGTCAAACTTATAACTCAGGCCCAACCTAACCTGAACCCAAGTTAACTAGAACTTTAATTTCAACCTAAATTGTATCTAACTCAACATAAACAATAGATTCAATCCAAATTGAATTTATCTCAACATAAACTCTAGATTCAACCCAAATTGAATCTAACTTGACATAAACTTTAGGTTCAATTCAAATCGAACCTAAGTCTACCTAAACCTTAGGTTTAACAAAAATTGAATCTAAGTCAATCTAAACCAACTTCAACCTTAGGTTCAACCCAATGAACTTAAGTCAAATCTAAACTCCTTGGGTTCAACACATTGAACCTAAACCTAATCTAAAATTTAAATAGGTTTAACGTTAATTAGACCTAAATAATCTCCTTGAGCCTTACCTACATTAGGATTAAGTAAACCTAAACCCTAATTAGGTCTAACCCTAATTAGACCAAATTAATCTTCTTAGGACTTACTTACATTAGTCTTAATTCAACTTAAACCCCAATTTGGTCTAACTCTAACTGGAGCTAATAAAGCTAATTAAACCTTACCCATGTTAGGTTTAATTAAACTTTAAATCAAATTAAACTCTTAGTTTCAACACAACTTCAACCTAAATCAAATCAAACTCTTAGGTTCAAGTCAACTTAAAGCTAAATCAAATCAAACTCTTAGATTCAACGTAACTTGAATTTAAATCAAATCAAATTCTTAGGTTTAACCCAACTTAAACCTAAATCAAATCAATCTCTTAGGTTCAAGCCAACTTAAACCTAAATCAAATCAAACTCTTAGGTTTAACCCAACTTGAACTTAAATTAAATCAAACCTTTAAAATTTAAATTAATCTTAAGTCCTACCAATATTGAACTTAAAATAATTTCAAACCTTAGGTTCAATTTATATTAAACCTAAGCTAACTTTAGATCCTACTTACACTGGATCAAATACATTGGACTTATCCGCATATCAAAGTTTAGGTTTGATACAAATTAAAACTAAACCATTTTTAGATTCTACTTACATTGGATCTAAATCAACCTTAAGTCCTACCCACATTAGACTTAGAACCATTTCAACTCCTTGGGATCAATCCTAAACTAATTCTAAGTTCTATCTACATTGGACTTAGAACCATTTCAAACCCTTCAGTTCAATCCATATTGAACCTAAATCAACTTTAGGTCCTACCAAAATTAAACCTAAAATAATCTTTAACCTTAGGTTTAAACCACATTGAACCTAAATGAAACCTTTAAATTAAGATCAACCATAAGTTAAACTTAAGTCAAAACCCTTAACTTAGGATTCAATCCACATTAGACCCAAAATAAAACCTTTAACTTATGTTCAACCCAAAGTTAAACTTAAGTCAACCTTAGGTTCAACCTACATTGAAGTTAAACTCAACATTCAATCTAAATTGAATCAAACCCAACCAAGTCTTTAGGGAAAACTGACATTAGGGCCTAAAACCCTAAGTCTAACCAACTTTGGACTTCACAAAATTTCTTTAGGTCCAACCAACATTAGGACTTAAACATTAAGTATAATTTACCTTTAGACTTAGGCTCTGTTTGGGGCGGTTGTAGCTTATTGACTAATATGCTGATAAGCTGATTAAAAATAATCTGCTGATAAGCTAGGTGCGTAGCTATTACAAATTTCTGTTTTTTTTAATAGCCGGACCGCAGCCAAAAGGCTGCCACTGCATCTATCTAGTTGCGGTGTGAAAACACTATTTTTAGTGTTTTAAAAATGCATAAGCTGCCAAAACCCAATTTACGCAAACAGACCTGGTGGGTTTTCAAAAAGCCACCGCACCAAATAAGCTGCCCAAAACGGGCCCTTAGTCAAATTTCATAAAACCTTTAGATTGAAAAGACATTGAATCTAAATTTTTATATATAATTAATATTAGATTTAACTCAAAAATATTAGATTCAAATGACACTAAATCTAAATTCACATGTCTAATTAATATTATACTTAATCTAAAACCTTTAGATTCAAAAGACATCGAATCTAAATTCCTAAATCTAATTCATATTAGATTTAACTCAAAAATATTAGAGTCAAACGACACTGAATCTAAATACCCAAGTCTAATTAATATTAGACTTAATCTAAAACCTTTAGATTTAAAAGACTTCGAATCTAAATTCTTAAATTTAATTGATATTAGATTTTACTCAAAAATTTTAGATTCAAATGACACTGAATCTAAATTCACAAGTCTAATTAATATTAGACTTAATACAAAACCTTTAGATTCAAAAGACAATGAATCTAAATTCCTAAATTTAATTCATAGTAGATTTAACTCAAAAACATTAGATTCAAGCGACACTGAATCTAAAATTCTGAAGTCTAATTAGATCTTATAGACATTAGATCTAAATAAACTTGACTCATTTCTCTAGGTCTAAAATACATTAGACTTAAATAAACAAATCAAAACTAACATATAAAAATCAATCAAAATGACACGTGGAAATTTTAATTGGTTAATAAATCATAAACAACTTAAAAATTTTCAACCTAAAATCAAAAAAATAATAACATTAGGACTTAAATGAAACCATAATGAACAAATATTACCAAATGCAACTTGAACCCCAATGTTCTTGATCTAAGAAGATTTTTTGGATGATGCAATCCTGGTTGTTGACAAGAGTCTTTCGGTCCTAGTAAAAACCTTTTAGACTAAGTAAATCAAGGCATCCGACAACCCTAGGACGACAGAGCCATGTACATCTTGACCAAGTTGTCCAAAAATTCAACCAACTAAATTAATAAAATCGACATTATTTCTTTTGCAAGAATAACTCTGACACTATTTTTCTTACAGGTTGAGATAAGTTCCCATTTAGATTTACTTTGCATGTTATTAGGGTGTGCTAACTCTATTTTGCAGGGAAACATTCTAAATATTGGACAATAATGACATTAAAATAAAACCACAACAACAAAATAAAAACAAAAAGATAATAGAACAATGACATCAAAGAAAAACAAAACCAGAACTTTTAAGATAACCACAAAACTTCAAACAACAACAAAACTTCATTCATAAAACAAAACAAAATAATGACATTCACAAAACAACATTAAAACGACTTTGACAGAACAAAACAAAACAACGACATTAACAAAACAAAAATAAAATGACATTGATAAAATAAAGCAAACAACGAAATAAAACAACATTGACAATACAAAACAGATAACAAAACAAAACGACATTGACAAAACAAAACAAAACAACAACGATAACAAAACCAAACCTTTAGGGTAGTACGAGACACTTATTACCCTTAGGATTAAACATTAACATTTACTTCCTTCATCTTGAATATTTCTTAGAGAATGAGTGTTAATGTTATTCAGGAATTTTCTTAGATAATCCTAATTGTTTAAAATGTAATTAACTATAGGAGTTTGCTTCTATAGAAGAATTACAGAACTCAGAATAGGTATCACACCTAAAATCTCTGGTTATCAGATTTTCCAATGTGATCATCCTTATACGTGGATAACCGGAATAAGACATTCTGGAATCTTCTCCATAAGGACTACCACTGATATCTCCTTGTTATACTGTTTTCTATTTTATCAGCTCTTATCTTTCTTATTCAATTTTCTTACCATTTAAGGATCCTTCACATGATCCAAAAGAATAAGATTACTTGAAGATTAGGGCAATATGATAGCTAAACAGAGTGGTGACTCCTCAACAAC
Organism: Papilionanthe hookeriana x Papilionanthe teres; assembly: GCA_022702705.1. Taxonomy (NCBI): domain Eukaryota; kingdom Viridiplantae; phylum Streptophyta; class Magnoliopsida; order Asparagales; family Orchidaceae; genus Papilionanthe; species Papilionanthe hookeriana x Papilionanthe teres. The sequence goes on from CM040428.1 coordinate 138,427,154, forward strand.
GATATCAACTAACATTCCGACATCCACAATGACACGAGAGAATTGACGACAACGGTGGCGATGTGCCGAATACCTGGAATGCCAGGAATGCCATCAGTGGCTTTGAAAATTTCTTTCTAAATTTTAGAGTTCCCTACTATGTAATGGACATTAGAGGGATGGTGTGTTTTATAATATTTCTCAAGCATAAAAGAAGCCCATAAAGATTCTCCCCTTCCTAAATTTTAGCCACAACTTAATGTAATTAATATCTGCCATGAGGTGAAATTCCTTAAATCCCAAACCCCCTGGCTTAATAGACTTACATATAGCCTTCCAACTAATCCAAATTTTTTTTATTTCCTACCAGCTCACAAGAACTTGTTAAAACACCATTCCAATGTCAGTGAGTGCTAGCTTTTAGTTTTAAAACTTGCAGCGTACAAAGAGGAATGCAATTTATCACACTTCTAATTAAAGTAATTGTTCCCTCATAGGATATAAAATTATTTTTCCAATCCATAATTTTATTTTTAATTTTGTCCACCACCACATCCATCTAAATTTGTTGTCCCCCCCCCATAAGATATTCACACCAAATTATTTAACGGGGAGCTCAATTAAGAAAAAACCAGTGTTGTTTGCATCCACTATGTCATCCATGTTTTTACATGCTTCCCTACAATAAAGTAGAATTTTTTTTGCTGAACTCCAGGACTGATATCCCCTGGAAATCCTCCAACAAAGCATAAAGCTTTTTAACAAAGCCTTTCCCAAATTATAAAAAACAATAACATCGTCTAAATAAACTAAATAATACATCAAAATTTCATATTTATGAGAATATTGCACTTTAGGGTTAAGCACCTAAAGTTTGTTTACCATTCTAGAAAAATAATCAAATGCAATGATGAAAAGGGGGGGTGATAAATGATCAACTAATTTTATACCCCTCATAGTTGAAAAGAAACCATATGTATTACCATTTACCATAATACTATATTTACTAAATGATAGCCACCTTCTAATGATACCACAAAACTCCTCTTTAAAGATTTTAGCATTTAGTATGCTGATAATGAAATCCTAACTAATTGAGTCATAAGCCTTCTTAATATCAAGACTTAGAACCATAATTCCTTTTCTACATTTTTATCCAAATCTTCAATTAATTCCTAAGCTAGTAATATATTTTATGAGGTTTCCCTCTTCTTTATGAATGCTAACTGATTAGAAGAGATAATGAGGGGGAGGTGAGGTTCGATTATTTGTAACTATTTTACCAATGAATTTAGATATGACTGAAGTAAAAATCATAGGCCTAAAAAGGTCCCATGAAGCCTTTTCCTGATGTTTTGGAGCAAAGATAATAGTAGCAAGAGTGAAATAGAAACCAAAGTCCTTCCCTCTGAAATAGCTTTGTTTGACCCCGACGACCTCCTACCTAATAATTGATCAACACTTCAAATAAAAATCAGAAGTAAAGCATTTGTCTCTCCTGCCTTATTACAATTAATAATCCTTCAAGCACAAAAATCTCCTCCTTAATAAGAGGGTCACAAAGGCTAAGCTTACTTATGTAGTCCCTCTCCTCCCTAAATAGATCATTGCCAATTGAAGGAACCAGCCCTTCTAATGAGAACAAATTAGTACAGTAATCCATAGCTCTTTCTCAATCTTTTCTGATAAGTAATCCATTCTCCATTCTTGTCTTTAATCCTCAAGATAGAATTTAGGTTCCTTTTCTGTTTGATACAAGCATGCAAACAATTTGAGTTTCTACCAACTTTTTTAAAATGAAGTTCCCCAGCTTTTTATTGAAGTAGGTCCTCCTCTCATTTAATAGCTTGAAAAAGGTCCTTATGAGCCTTTATTGACCCCACTTTTGTTGAGGTCTAGTCTTTCTTCTTTAGAAGCTTAGGATCTAGCCATAGGACTATTCGGGCGACTATCCTAGAGGATCAGTGATGGACCCTACCCATTAGAAATTTTAAATGCTTCTTTGCTTCACTTGAAGTTACACATGCTTAATGCAAACATCTAGTAATTAGCAGGATAAGGCCAAGCATGAGGAAGCTCAAGAAAGTTCTCTATAGGATGGCCAAGCCTCAGGGTAAAGCCTGGGTGGTCTGGTCTTGGTAAAGCTTGCACACACACAACCCAATACTTTCACTCACAACTTAAAACCCTAAACTAATCACCCTTAACTTTTTCCCCTACTCTTTTGGAAATTATTGTGGGTGGTCCCCCAAACCCTTAGCATATGGCTAGAATGGCTGGATCAAAACATGGAGTATCCAAAATGGGATCTCCCTTGGTCTTATGGCTGAAATAGGGTGGCTTCATAATTGGCATCCTCAATTAATCTCAATTTCACCAAAACCCCAAACTTTGGCTCTTTAGCCCCAAACTTCACCAAAATTACCAAAATACCCCAAAATTCCCATAATACCCCCCAAATACCTAAAATTACCAAATTACCCCTCATGACCCAAAAATTCCCAAAATCTCCAAATTCTCCCCAAATGTCTCCAATATCAATTTAAGCCACTCCATAACCCTAATTGCACCCCAATTAACCAATTTTGACCAAAATTCCCAAATTGCCTGTAAAAGGCCCATAGTCCCTGAATCACCCCCAATTTCCACCAAATTAATTCCAAACTTCTCCAATTTAAATTCCGAATCAAAATTCATCATGTCCAATCTCAATTGAATCCAAATTCAAGCCTAATCAAACCCAATTTCAAACTCAAATTTAAATCCCAATTTAAACCCCAACTTGATCATATGCCTAAATTCCATCAAACTGAACCCATAACTAATCCAATTTACCCAAATTTGAATTCTATACTCCTCATAACATCCTCCTAGACCAATTGAACCTTTAATTGAACTTAAACCAAACTAAAACCTCACGCAAATATAACTTAAGTCAAAACCCCCAATTTTGCCCTAAAATCCGAATTTCACCAAATTTAACACCATAACTTCTGAAACTTCCACCCCATGACTTCCAAATTACTCATGACAATATACTACACCAATTTGAGTAATCAATTGATCCAAATCCAAATTCTAGCCAAATACAAATCCAAGTCCAAGCCAAATCCCAAATTTTGAGCCCGAACTTCAAACTCACCCTAAACCACTTGGCCCAACCTAACCTTTGCCGCCACAGCCACCATTTGAACCTGAAGACTCAACTTAGATCCACCAACCCAACCTACATGAGCCATGGACCAAGGGTCACTCAAATTGGGGAACCTCTTCCCATATTTGGCTAAGTGACCTAAGCTTGTCATCACTTGATAAAACCTCCATCTTGATCACCACTGAACCTCCCTCTGAGCTCCCTGACTTAGCTAGCTACCACCTCAGCTTTGGTCAACACCCCAACCGCCGGAGAGCTCAAAACCGATGAGGCCACCCCACCTTTGAACCCCAAATTGAGCCCATCCTCTATGGAAATCCTTGATTGGTTGCTAGCGTCGAACTCCTCTCCACCTCAGCTTATTGGCACTAACCAATCAAAGCTCAACCCCTATGTTGACCTCACTTTTATGAGGACCTCAAATTAACATCTGTACAAAAAAAAAAGTCTTGAACCATTTACATTGGCTCAGGATCCCTAGTCACACTTTAAAGACTTAATGATCAATATGATCATTAAATTCATCCTAGAATGAGGTCTACCAAAATTGACCCCTTCTGAACTCATCTAGTGTTGCCCCTAAACCTTGAAATTGAATTGACCCCACATCTTTTTCGGATCAAACCATGATAACATACCAAAATGATCAAATCAACAATAATAAACACTGATCTGGTCGACCTTTGACTCAAAAGTCAACCTAAGGACCATTTGGTAAACCCTAATATAAAAATTGTTAAACTAGGTCAAAATGATCAATTTTGGACCTAATGACTACCGCATTAACTATCTGGTCAACCCTAAGAACAAATGGTCAAAATTAGTCAAAATTATCAATTTTGGACTCAATGACCACCATATTGACCATCTGGTCAACCATATACCTAAATTAGTCAAACTTGGTCAAAATACTCAATTTTGGACCCAATAACCACCACATTGACCATCTCGTCAACCCTAAGACCAAATTGGTCAAACTTGTTCAAAATGGTCAATTTTGGACCTAATGACCACCACGTTGACCATCTGGTCAAATTTAAGACCAAATTGGTCAAACTTGGTAAAAATTGTCAATTTTAGACCCAATGACCACCACATTGACCATCTAGTCAACCCTACCAAATTGGTCAAACTTAGTCAAAATGATCAATTTGGACCCAATGACTACCGCGTTGACTATCCGTCAACCCTAAGAACAAATTAGTCAAAAATAGTCAAAATTATCAATTTTGGACGTAATGTCCACCATATTGACCATTTGGTCAACTATATACCTAAATTAGTCAAACTTGGTTAAAATAGTCAAATTTGGACCCAATAACCACCACATTGACCATCTCGTTAACCCTAAGACCAATTTGATCAAACTTGGTCAAAATAGTCAATTTTGGACCCAATGACCACCACATTGACCATCTGGTCAACTTGAAGACCAAATAGGTCAAACTTGGTAAAAATGGTAAATTTTAGACCCGATGACCACCACATTGACCATCTAGTCAACCCTAAGATTAAATTTATCAAACTTGCTCGAAATGGTCAATTTTGGACTCAATGACCTCCACATTGACCATCTGGTCAAACATAGACCTAAATTGGTCAAACTTAGTCAAAATAGTCAATTTTGGACCCAATGATTATCACATTGAACATTTGGTCAACCATAGACCTAAATTGGTCAAACTTGACTCCTTTATCAACTCAAAACACCAAAATGATCAAATATGACCACTTGAACATTTAGTCAAAATTGATCAATTGATCGACTCAAGACTATATGATCACCATGAAGCCAACCATAGACCTTATGGTTAATCGAATCTCCAAAGCACATCACCATATTATCAATTTCATCATCATAGTTAACCATGGTCAACCATGATTAACTTTGGTCAACATGGCCAAACCAAGCCATACTACTAAACCTAATGGACCTTATGACTAACCTAATAATGACAAGGTCAAGTAAGTCACCCTGGTTGACCATAGACCCAAATGGATCAACAATGGTTAAATTTAGTCAAACATAATAAAAAAATCAACCTTTGGCCAAATTCATGAAAATTGGTCTAATGGTAACACCTAAATCATTTTAACCAATTTATTGTTTAATATTCTAATTTCATATATTTTTAATTAATTACATAATTAATTCAAAATGAAAATATAACCAAATAACCCTAAATGAAACAAAATATAAGACATCTAAAACTCATAAATGAAATTCAAATTAAAATAAAATCATGTACGATTGTCAATGGGTCATCCATGACCCATGAGCCCTATTAAAACACATAAAAAAGAACCCACAAACCATCACTCTTAACTAAGGTTGAAAGTCATTACGACACCATCATGAGCAGAGGAGAGAGGTGTCATTCCTTCATGAAGTCTTTGAAGGGATATATTGTGGATTCATTGCCCACCTCCCTCTTCATCCAATTAGAGAGAAAACTTACCCAAGTCATCCTCTCCATCTTAATTAGCCTCATCATGAGATATCGTGTAAGTGAGGAAAGAGAGGGCTTATGTGTCATTCCCTCTCAAACCCACTGAATAGCTTGCAAGCTTATGTGAGGAAGGTTAATTCAGCTCAATCTAAAGAGCCAATACACCTCATATAACATCCAATGGGATAAAGCTAAAACTATGATCCAATCTTCATATTAATGGGGAGCTCAAATATGGTTATCTTCAGCTCAAAACGTATCTCTAGCAATCATGAGATTAATTGCGTTCTTACATAAGAAATTTAATCTATATCTAAGCTCAGCCATGGCCATCAATGGCTATAAATAGAGCCTAACCCGAGAGCCCCAATAAAAGAGAGAGACCCGTTTACAATCCCCAATTCCAAACACTTTGAACATAAAACTTGCTCCCCAAACCCTAAGAAATTGATTCCCCATTAAATTAGCTCCCAAAATCCACTGACCAGCTCCAATTTCATGCCCTAAAAAATAGGACAATTTTTCAAGTTGACACAAAACCTTTCAAAACCCCAAATTAATCACACCTACACCATCCCTGAGCTGTACGAAAAAGTTTCAAATCAAAATTGGACCTTCCTGCGAACCCTAAACCATTCTAAGACCAAGCAGTGAACCCATTCCAGTGAATTCATACATCCACTTGATTTCACTTCCAATTGAGCACACCAGAAGGTTCACAAGGACTTAACTATCCTTCCTATCAAATTTTATTGAGACCTCGCCTCATCAAATCCATGTATGTCCATTTAAACCTAAAATGAGCTTGGGCTTCGAACATTATGAAGAAGATCACCACAAAACATCCACATAATCTTATCGATGTGATCTTCTTGCTTTGATGAAGCTTTATAAATAAAGTTCATTTAAATCCATGAAGAATTGATAGGGATCTTAGGGTTTTAGAATGTGCGCTTCACGGGATATGCCTAGTTGGGGAAGACGAGTGGATGCGATGCATTTTAAGTATTAAGAATGGATTGTCGTGATCTTGCCAGACCGCAGTTTCATCCATATGAAACAGATGAAATTGAGGGCCACGTGGTTGTCCGGGTGGATCTCCCCTCCAATTGAATGGTACAACATGTGAGTTTGACGGATCCAATCCAGGCAACGCCTCATCACTTATATAAGAGAATCTAGATTTTCTTATTTAAATAAATACCAAAAGTTTTAAAAATTTATATCTTTACAAAGAAAAATCACAAAATATGATAAAATAACCCCTGGATCAGGAGAACAAGGAGAAAATTATAAAAAAAAAATTCGAAATTAATGAGTTATATTTAATTTTTAATTTATTAATTACTCTCTGGAGTAATTTAATTATTAAAAGTTATTTAAAAATCAATAAATTATAAAATTTTCCCAAATTGACCCTCCCATCCATGGGGACACTCTGTGATTTTTGCCAAGTGTAGAGGAGGTCTCTGGCATGAAATATCCAATATCTAACCTTGCTTTGTGATTATTTTCAAAAATAATTACATTAATTAAAAAATTGGAAAATAAAATTTAAAAATGATTAGAAAACTAAGGCAATGAATTTGAACCCCAAAAATGATATTTTCTAATCTTAAAAATTTTAAAATAAAATTTAGCCTTTTAGGGTAAAATTAATAAAAATTTCAAAAGTATAAATTAAACCCTAAAAATTGCTATCTTTTATAAAAGAGATAATTAGGATTAAGTAAATCCTAATATTTAAGTTTAAATCACTTTAATTTAAAATGAATCCCTAAGTTTTAGTTAGGTTATGTTTAAATATGATTGAAACCTTTAAAAATCCTAATTAAGCTTAATCAGCTTAAACCTAAATAACATTAAGTTTAAGTCAATATTTAAATCCTAATTAGGTCTAACACCTTATTAGACCTAATTAAACATGGCTTAAAAAAATAACATTAGATTTAAGTCAAAATAAACTCTAATTAGGCCTAACGCTAATTAGGTCTAATTAATTCAATTAAACCTTACCTAAATTAGATATAAATAAACTTTAAACTCTAATTAGGTCATACCCCTTATTAGACCTAATTAATCATCTTAAACCTTAAAAACATTAATTTTAAATCAAAATAAACCCTAATTAGAGGTAATCTTAATTAGGGCTAATTAATCCAATTAAAACTTATGTATATTAGGTTTCATTGAACCTAAACCCTAATTAAACCTAACTCTAATTAGGTCCAATTAATCCAATTAAACCTTACCTAAATTAAGTTTAATTAAGCCTAAACCTTAGTTAGACCTAACACTAATTAAGTCTAATTAATGCAATTAAACTTACTTAAATTAGGTATTAATTAACTTAAACCTTAATTATGTCTAACCCTAATTAGACTTAGTTAACCCTTACACATTACTTACATTAAGCCTAAGTGACCTTTAAACCTTAATTAAGTCTAACCCTAATAAAAATTAATTAACCCTTAAGCTTTACATCCACTAAGCTTAAGTAATTCTAAACCCTAATTAAGTCTATCTCTAATTAGATTTAAATCAAAACTATAACTTAGGTTCAACACAACTTGAACCCAAGTTAATCAAATCATTAGGTTTAACCTATATTAAACCAAAGTTTGAAAATAAGGGAACAACATCCTATCCCCATGTAACAAGAAAGCTAAAGAGGGATGGGAGAAGTACCAACTACAATGGACTCACAATTCTTTCCTAAAATAGGTAACCAATGTGCTGCCCTATTGCTTTCTCATAGGGAGTACATATAAGTGATTATTGAGTTCTAGGTACAAGGGGCCATTCTCTTGAGCCATCTACCGATGTGCCAAGTTGGATCCTCTTGGTTCTCTAATAAACTTATACAAATACCGGAATCAGATTCCACAATAATCTATTTGAAGTTGAGGATGTTGGCTAGCAGAGTAGCCCAAAAAATAGCAATGAATTCTGATTCCAGTGCATCCAGGGCCATAGTAGGGGAGGAGAAGTAAAGTACACACTTCTCCAAAGAGTTTCTGAAGATAATTCCAAAACTTGCAACATCCTTACAAAAACTGCCATCAGTGTTGACCTTTAACCAGGAGAAAGGGGGAGGAGACCATCTGATGAGAGAAGGGATAAAGTTATGCTGCAAGGGAGGGGTTGGCCACCCTGCTTTGTTGATATTAGGGAACTTTTGATAGAGGATCAGCTTATGAATGTAAGAGAGGCAATGAACAACACTAAGGTGAGCCATAGGGTGCTTATCTTCATATTTGGCTTTGTTTCTAATCATCCATAAGAACCATGCCACAATATAAGGGATTTCCTGTAGTGTAGCAGCCCTCCAGTCCCCCAGCAAATTGGGAAGGAATACCAACTGATGTGGAAGTTATCAATTTTCAGTTTATCTAGCAGTTGAGTCTATCCAGCTTAAGAGAAAGAACAGGCAAAGAACAAATGGTCCAAAGATTCTTCCTCAGCATTACAAAGGTAGCAGCAAGAAGGGCCCCACAACCCCTTGAGTTTCAGAATATCATTAGTGGGAAGTAACTTCTACTAGAGTCTCTAGCAGAAAAATGACATAGATGGTGATAGCAGCTTCCCCCATATAGCTTTTCCCCAGTCAATCTAGAGCCAGTGGAAGAATTTTAAGTAAATAAAGGAGGATAGATTTTGAGACGTCCCTTGTTCAGTCCTGATTTTATCCTTCTGAGAAGGACTGCAAGATGTTCTCTGAACAAGTTGGAGCTGATCTTGAGATAATATGGAGTTCAGTAGGTTGTAATTTCAGTTGTTCACCTCTTAGAAATCTTTGACTTGGCAGTTGTAATCAGAAGGTGGTTAGGTTTTGCACAATTTCTCCCCACCCTAACTCCATTGATCTAGCCAGAAAATTAAATGCCTTTCTCCAAGCTCCCAGATAAACAGTGTTTCAGCTTTCTCTTTAATATGAATTAGTTTAGTCCATAATCTGGAGTCACCAATCATGGAAGTGGCAAGAGTAGGATGGATATGTCTGTAATATTTTCCTTTCATAAAGTGTGCCCAAAGACTATCCTGTGCTCTAAATCTTATCCATAACTTACACAACTTAATGAAGCTGAGGTGCTAGAATCTTTAAACCCCAGTCCACTAGTATGTAAAGGCTTACATAAAGCATGCCAAGGGAGCCAATGACGTTGTTTCTGTTGACCTGCCCACAAAAATTTGTTGAAAATTTTACCCAAAGTAACTTGAGTGCTCTTCTTCATTGAAAATAGTGGAAGAACATAGGTTGGTAGGAGAGTAAAGGTACTTCCCAATAAGGTGATTCAGCCCCCATTTGAAAAAAAAGAATTAGTCCAGCACATATGTTTAGCCTTTATCTTATCAATGACAGCAATGAATTGAGTTTAGTTGGTTCTGCCCTTTATAAGATTGACACCTAAATAGTGAATAGGTAAAGAAGTCTGTTTGAATCCAGTGAACCCAGCAATCCACTTTTTAATATTGGTTTTAATAGGTGCTCTAGCGAAGAATTGACATTTCTAAAGGTTTAGTTCCATCCCAGAAGTCTGTTTAAAATGCTTCAGATTCTGCACCACAGCTTTGATGGCAGCCTTGGAAGCATCGGTAAAGATAATAATGTCATCAGCATAGGATAAAAGGCTTACCCCAATGTTAGATCTTTGTTGGTAATTTAGATGGGGAGAATTGACTAAAAAAAGGTTCAGTAGCCATGAGAGATAGTCAAAATCCAAAATAAAAATATTGGGTGACAAGGGGTCTCCGTATTTGATGCTTTTGGTAGCACTGAAGAAGTCATTTCTCTGGCCATTAATCATAATAGAATGGGAATTACACTTGAGCCATCTCTGAATTAATTTTATAAAAACATGGGAGAAGCCTCTTGTTGCAAATGTATCCAATATGAAATCCCAACTTATGGTGTCATAAGCCTTCTTAATATCCAATTTGAGAATGATATTACCTCCTCTGCATTTTATGTCTAAATCCAGCAAAATTTCTTGGGCAAGAATAATGTTATCTGAAATACTCCTCCCTTTGACAAAAGTTGTTCGATTAGATTGGATGAGCTGCTGTAAATGAGGTTGATGTCTGAAAACCAAAATTTTACTAAAGACTTTGGAAATAGTGTAAGTCAAACTTATGGGTCTGAAATCACCCCATGTTTTTCTAGATAGATTTTTAGGTATAAGAACAATAGTAGAAGCACTAAAATACTTGGGAGGATCAATACCCATGAAGAAACATTGTACAGCAGAGATGACATCATTTTCTACTATGTTCTAGTTAGCCTTATAGAATGTGGAAGTGTACCCATCTGGCCCAGCTGCTTTGTTCCCATCTATTGAATCTAAGGCTGCTTTTATCCTACTTCCAAAGGCACCTGAGAAAGATCCTATCTATGAACAAGTTCAGTACAATCAGAAAAAAGAGAAGCATCAATAGGTGGTCTATTTAAATGTTTTTTGTTACATAGATTTTGAAAATGAATAACTGCAACCTTAGCAATATCATCAGCATTAGTTAACCTTTGCCCTTCAGAGTTAACAATATAAAGTATCATATAACATTTCCTTCAGTATTTAATGCAAGCATGGAAAAACTTTGAGTTTCTGTTCCCATCTATAAATTTAGAGATGGCTGACTTTTGTTGCATAAAACTTTCATGGTAATTAATATTAGATAGAATCTTTTCATGAGCTAAAATCAAATAAACTTCAGAATGGTTGTCTGACTTAAAACCCTCTTCAAGCATAGATACCTCCTCCTCAGCAGCTCTTAGATTATCATGAATCCTACCAAACTTTTCACAATTCCATTTCCTAAGGTAAATTGCAGTCCTCTTATGAAGGTGTCATAGGTTATGCCAAGGATTTTCTTCAGGATTGGATATCCATATCTTTTCCAATTCAGTAAGAAATTCAGGATGAGCAATCCACATGTTTTGAAACCTGAAAGTAGTACCACCTGAGCAAGAGGAATTATTAATAGAACAAAGTAGAGGCCTGTGATTATACCCTGCCATGTTGAGATGAGAAATGGTACTATAAGGGAAAGTATGGAGCCAAAGTGAATGTCCTGACATTCTGTCCAACCTTTCCCAGACAGTACCCCTCCTCCATGTGAAAAGTGGACCTTAAATGCCCAAATCATATAACTCAGCATCAGTAATGAAATGGTTAAAACTGTCTATGGAAGAAACTAAAGGAGGATTTCCTCCCCTATTTTTAGAAGGGGAAGTAAAGCAGTTAAAGTCTTCTCCCAATAACCACAAAGAATTCATGGAATGATTAATGTTTAAAAGATCAAACCATAGCAACTGTTGAAGATGATGACTACAGCTGGCATAAACAAAAGTAGCATACCCCAGCTGACCTCTCAGAGAAAATTGTATAGGAATGAATTGAGAGTGATTCTGAATTATAGTCCACTGTAATTTAATTCAAGGAAAAAACTAGATTTTCTTATTTATATTAGTTAGACGAGTGAAATGTGGAAACTTCCTAATTATATATATATATATATATATATATATATATATATATATATATATATATATATATATATATATATTTGATTTATGTGTGTGTGTGTGTGTGTGTGTGTGTGTATGGATATGTGATATATATCTATAAGTACTAATGTAAGTTATTTAAGGAAAGCTCTATGGACGATTCATGTAGTTGCTCCATGTTTAGGTTTTTTAAGTAGTCCTGCTTTCCTTTAATGCAATGTGATGTATATGTGCCTGTAAAGTCATATGAATAGTAAAAATTTGTGATGTATGTAGTTAAATTGTATGATATACCAATTGCATATTGCATGTCTTTAATGGTGGATTGCATGTGAGATTGCTTTCATTCTGTACTTTTCATTTATAAATTGAGCATTTTTCCATTTCTTGTTTTCTTGTGGTTAGTGAGCATTAGCTAGGAATAATCTTGAATGGATTTGATTGATGGTTGAGAAATATAGGAGAAGAAAAAGAACCCCTAGAATCTAAGTGAATAGGGAAAGAGAAAGCCCGATAATCACATTAAATCCTTTTAAAAAAGAAAATATTTAAGTTTATAAGTAAATTAATGTGCTTACAAAAATAAATTATTATTAAAATTTAAATAACCCATTAAAAAAAATCTATTCTATTATAATTAAAGTACCCTAAAATTTATGTCTTAAAAAATTTAGTTAACCCATGAAAACATTTTTATACTTTAATTATATGAGCTCAAAAATTCATAATCATTTGAATTTTAACAATAGCTCAAAGAGAAATCTTTTTCAAATTTTCAAGTCTTTAAAGAAAATTCTTTCGAAGAATTGATCTTCATTTTTTAAAATTTTTTTAAAACTTTTTAAAATAAAGAGCCCCTTTTCAAAGCTTAAAGAAGAATCCTGAAAACCTATTTTGAAACTTAAAAAAAGGATATTTTCATAAAACATTAAGATTTCCTCTAAAAGAAGTTCTGAAAAATTCACTTTTAAATCTCTTAAGAGATATTCTCTTTAAAGTTTGAGAGAATAAAATAAGTCTTAGGAAACTCATTTCATTGTGTTTTCAAAGGATGAATTTTAAAACCCTAGAGTTGTATGGATTAAATATATATTTTTTTTATTTAAAAGAAGCAGCTCAGGCTTCCTGCATGTTGAAACATAAAAGCTGATTACAGGAAAGCCATTGGGTATGAGATCCCCCAAAAGGCCAAAAGAAAAACATAACTGGAGGCTTATAGGATGCCATTACAAAATGTAAGCATAGAGGTAAGTGACAGGAAACAAAAACAGTGAAACTACTCATAAGACAATGGCAGCAGCAGCAGCAGGAGATGTACTGACTTCTAGGGAGGAGTTGTGCTCAATTCTGAAATGAGGGGAGCAGAGGTTGTCCCCATTGATAAGAAATTTGAGGTCCCAGGAGGGGGTATTGGAAACCAGAACTTTGGGTGAAACTGCACCTTTTCTAGCCAGCCAGTGAGCTGGTTTGTTAGCCTCCCTGTAGTTGAAGGAAATTTTGATCTGTGGAATGTTGTTAAATTTAGATTTGTTTCTGGCCATCCAGGTAAACCACATAACAATAAAGTAGATGGGATTAAAATTTTGGTAGTTTCTATCCTGCCAGCAGGTATGGAATAGATCCCAATGGATACAACAACCTTTACTCAATTGAGGACAAAGTGCTTTCCACACATCCTGGGCAAAAGTACATCTGAAAAACAGGTGATCTAAGGTCTCCTCTTGTTGATGGCACAGAACACATTTAGATGGCCCTCTCAGCCCTTTTAATTTGAGTATGTCATCAGTTGGAATGATGCTGTCCAAGGCTCTCCAGGATAGAAAGGACATGGAGGGGGACAAAAATTTGTTCCATATAGCCTTACCCCAGGGTACAAAAGTGCAATGGAATGTTTTCCTGTAGATGGCATTGGTTAAACTTTGGGACTTTAGTTTTTCCAGAATTATGTCAGTCGTGCCTCCCCTAGTAAATTTGATAGTGGAAATCCGAGTTGCTCGAATGGTCTTGAAGGATTGCTTTAAGATGGGGGAGAGACCAGCTAATGCCATCCCAAAGATCAGCCCACCATTAATTTATGATCCACTTGGGGAGAAATGGGAATCAACCAATCCTTTGGGCACCAGTTATCCAGCCAGAAGCTTATCTCCCCATTGCCCAAGTTCCATAAGAAGTGCTTTTCAGCTTCATTTCTAACTCTTAACATTCTGACCCAAATTTTGGAATCCCCCATTCTTCTAACAGCAAGAGAGGGGTGAATATTCCTGCAATATTTTCCTTTCAAGAATTTAGCCCACAAAGAGTTCTGTGCCCTGAAATGTATCCATAGTTTGTAAAAATTAATCTGCTGAAGTTGGTCAAGCCCCTTAAACCCCAAACCACTGTGGGTTTAGTTGCTCTCTGCCAGGAGGTCCAATGGAGTTGTTGTCTCTGTCCAGACAATAGGAAACGATTAAAAGCTCTTTCAATTTGCACCTGAGTGCTCTTTTTCAGTGGGGTAACTTGTAGTAGATAGGACGGAAAGGATGTTAGTATACTTCTTAAAAGGGTTATTCTGCCACCATTTGATAAAAAGGAGTTGGTCCAGCAATTCAATCTGGAATGAATCTTATCCAGAATCTCATCAAATTGCACTTGTTTTGCCCTTCCCAAGGTGAGAAGTACACCCAAGTATTTGATAGGGAGAGATGTAGGAGAGAAGCCAGTAAAGTCCAGAATCCAATGCTTAATGTGGACAAGGATGTGTTTAGAGAAAACCACTTGGCACTTTGCAGTATTAAAGGACAGGCCAGATTGAGTTTGAAAGGAATCCAGACACTGTTTTAGCTTCTTAATAGCATTCCTATGGGCCTTAGAATAGATCATGATGTCATCTGCAAACATAAGATGAGAAATAGCTATGTTAGATCTATGTTGATACCTGGTATAGTTTTGATGAAGAGTGTCTCTATCCAGTATTCTAGAGAAATAATCCAATGAGATGATGAAGATGGTGGGAGATAGGGGGTCTCCTTGTTTGAGCCCTCTAGTTGCTTTGAAGGAGCCCCAAGCTTGGCCATTAAGAAGGATAGAATGTTCATTTGACTCAAGCCATCTTCTTATAAGGTTGCAAAATTGAGAGTTAAATCCTCTAAGCAATGAGCACTTCCATAATGAAATCCCGATTAATTGTGTCATAAGCCTTTTGAATATCCAATTTGTAAATGACATTGCCCCCCCTCTTCAACTTATCCAGATCAAGAAGGAGTTCCTGTGCCAGTAAGATGTTGTCATTTATGGATCTTCCTTTAATAAAAGCTGACTGGGTTGGGCTAATTAAACCATCCAGGTGGGGTTGGTATTGATGGTTTTGCTGATCACAGAAGTAAGACTAATTGGCCTATAATGGTTACAATTCTGAGGGTTATTATTCTTAGGTATCAAAACAATGTTTGAAGCACTGAAATAGCTGGGGAGAGGGTAACCCTGGAAGAAACTTTTGACAGCCTTAACCACATCTCCTTTAACAATATCCCAGGCTTTCTGGTAGAAATCAACTTTGTATCCATCAGGTCCTGCAGTTTTGTAGTCGTCAATCGAACTTAATGCTTCCCAAATTTCCTGCTCAGAGGGGATGCCAGTCAAATTTAAATTGCTAGTGAAATGGATATCATTCTGGAAGATAGAGCTATCAATTGGAGTTCTGGTTCTGTTGCTTTGAGTAAGAAGATCCTCAAAATAATTGACTGCATCCTGGGCAATATCTGCAAGGTTACTTAACATAATACCATCAGCAGACTTAATACTGTGAATGTTGTTGCATTTTCATCTATATCTGATGTAAGCTTGGTAGTATTTGGTATTCCTATCCCCTAGGTTGAGGTGATTGACTGCAGCTTTCTGTTTCAGATAAAGCTCCTGTCTTTCAAAAACTAAGAGGAGGTTTGCTTGAGCAGAAATTAGTTGGTCTTCACTAGCAGTACCAGCTTGGACTTTTGTTTCCGGATAGGCAACTTCATCTTCTGCCTTGGTAACAGCTTTGAATACATCACCAATAGTCTGCCAGCTCCAATATCTAAGTGCTTTACTGAGCTTGATCTGAAGGAGTTTTAATCTAGTGAGAGGGGAATCATGATTCACACTGCCCCAACTACTTTGAACAATGCTAAGGAAATCAGCCTGTGAGGACCACATGTTCAGGTACCTGAAAGGGGGGGAGTAATTAGAAGGTTTTGGGGAGGTTATAGTAATAAGTAGGGGTCTGTGATCAGAAGCTATAAGGCTTAAATGTGTCACATAGGTGAGGAGCCAATGGGATATCCAACTGCTATTAACCGACTCGTCCAGCTCTTTCCCGAGTTTTACCTCTTTTCCAGGTGTAGAGAGGTCCTCTGAAGCCAAGATCAAAAAGATCTACAGCCTGAATTTGTTCATTGAACTTTGATATAGATGCAGTGTTAGGGGATCTACCTCCCAGCTTTTCAGTTGGTGAGCAGATGCAGTTGAAATCTCCTCCCACAAGCCAAGGGGAAGAGAGGCTGGAACCAATGCTATGTATGTTTCTCCATAAGTTAGTTCTATCTTCTGGCCTGCATCCAGCATAAACAAAAGTTGTAAACCCACTTTGACCATTTATGTTGAAGGAGGAGTGAATGAATTGTTGATTGTCTATGAGGGGGGTCCAAGTGATTTCCTTCCTATAAAAGATCCAAATTTTATTATTGCAATTGGCAAAATGTTTAAATCCATTGAATTTATTGATAATTTTACTGGAATGTTTGTACACCATAGGTTCAAGGATTGCAATACACCAAAGCTTGTGTTTTTTAGTAAGGTGAAGAATTCTTTTCAGCAGATGAGGGGTTACCAATTCCCCTAATGTTCCAACAAAGTAAATTAATCATGGGTGGGAAGTGGGGGTTTTGATTTGGATCTAGTTTTGATAGTTCCAGCCGGTCCTCCTCGGTGAGAGGTGTGCCAAGTTTTTGGGCTTCGGATAATGCTTTTTTTCTTCCTCGAGATCCGTGTATGCCATTTCCCTTCTAACTCGGCTTCCATATTAGCCATAACACTAGCAGTAAATTTTCTACCCGTGGCTCGCAGGCTTCGGGATGGTGTGATGATTTGAATTTCTACCTCTTCTCTTCGCACCAATTTTCATTTTCTTCAGGAGGGGACTCTAGCACAGGAGTAGACTCTCTAGTAGAAGAGTCCAGCTTCTGGGGGGATTTAGGACTGAAACCCTGACCAGGGGCTAGATTCAGAAAATCCCTGGAAGAACTCCCATCAGGAGCCCTGGGGTTGGTGATGCCAGCTTTCTGGAAACCTGTAGTGCATGCAGGTCTCACATCAGGCACACAAGGATTCAAATGGATAATATCAGGACTGGAAACATGTCTCACAGCAGAAACCTGAAGTGCTTGAATTGGTTCCACCTGGTCATCAACACCAGTAGTTGGAAGGTTTGCTTGAGATAAGAGAGGGGTTCTTTTATTAGGGGGATTGATTCTATAACATCTGTCGATGGTGTGGCCAA